>WTXL01000500.1:0-13102 GCA_022376525.1 Russula vinacea
GAGAGGGGGGCATTGGGGACAAAAATCGATTGTGGATCTTTTCCTGTGACCATGCCACTGTTTTGTCAACATGTACGGCTTTATGCAAGGTTTGATTAGTCCACTGCTCGAATGAGGGATGCGGCATCGCAGGAGATGTGCCGGTGTTGGGAAATTGCTTATACATAACATCATGGCAGAGTCATCGTCTGCCAGCTAATAATCTGCAGCAGCTATTGAGGACGTATAAGGAACTTTACCTATTGTCGGCCCTGTCTTTTGTTCCTCGTCCGCCACTTCGACTTGTTAGCGTCGTGTATCTGAGCGCCATTCCGAACCGCCACCAGTACGACGGACCTGAGTGACGTGCAACAACGTGCCATCATGGCATCTTACCACTTCGGAGCAAAGCCGCCTTATTATCGTATTTGGTGGAAAATCATAAACGTGCACGAACGCGGCAGCCACTTTACGTTTGGCGTCACGGAACAAAAGCCCTTGTTGGTGGTCCGCTTTTGCCGAGGCCACAGCACCACCACCGCATGTGGCGCATGTGGCATATATAAGTTCCTTGTTGCTTGATCGAACTGCACCAATATAATTCTCCGCCTGTCACTGATCTAGACCATACCTTTTGAGTCCCGCGATTTGAACGTTACAACGATGGACTGTGCGCATGGATCCATGATGTTTCTGCCGTAACTGCCAATGCCCAGCTCACAGGCTGTCAACTCGATCCCATCCGCAACCGTCTCGGAGGGACTTGACGCCCGACGGTAGCGAGTCCTCGGTCCGTTAAACGAGTCCGATTCTGGCCCCACCGATGAAGAAGTTGTCTGGAAGCAGATTCCTGGAGTCGCCCGGTCCAGACGATCTTGATGAGCCGTGGCCTTACACGTTCCGAGCAGCCAATCCCATTCTGCAGGGGTGTGTCGCTAATGATGTTTTAGATGGGAGACAGTGTATGGATACGAACAGAGGAAGGAACTGGTACCGGGCAATGTGTCGAGCAATAATGTCAACGAGGGCAAACTCGACATTACTGGATCTGCTATGGACTGGATAAGTACTAAGTGTCGTGCTTTATAGAAGAGGGTTGTTCTATCCCGTATATTCCGCATTGGCTCACGCATTCGAACATTTCGCACCATTGAATGGGGAATAAAGCCGATACACTGAGAACGTATATTACTTCGCCGGGCAGGCTGGTTGTAGCTGTAGTACCTTCGAGAATCTGAGACTGCATGAGGTCGCGTGCCCTTGTCTCACGTGCCCAATTAGCGCCGTAGGTGCCCCCCTCGCTGAACATCATCACTTGCAGACCTCCTGCATCATCAACCATGACGAAGACATATCTTATGGCGGGATTCGTAGAGAAGGTATGCAGGATCTATCGTTTACTTTGAGTTCACATCAGATGATCATCGTAGATGCAATCCCCAGATCAGGACTTTCGGTGTGTCTACGAGGCTTTCAAGTTCGGTGTGAAATGCCCACCCACTGAAACGTCTTTCGAATAGGTATATGGGACTGAGTGACCTGATGAAGGAGATCAAACAGGATCCTCAGGCTTTCTTGGCGATGAATCAGTAGAGCTTAAGGTCCTAGGACAGGTGTTGCAGTTAGTGGAGGACAAGATCTCTGAAGTCAAGAACCAGGCTGTGAAATGGTGAGACATACGTCTGGTAGTTACGATGTGCTGAACCCTGGATCAAGTCTAGGACAGCTGATCAAAATCATCCGGGAGTCACAAATGGAACTAGTGGTCGATAAGCTGACTGAATATTCGTCAAGTACTGACGAAGAACTTCGGGACATCTCTGGTCTAGGTATATTTTGTTCTGGTTGAACTCCTTTGGACCTCCAGGTGACATGAATTGACAGCTCTCAAGACGATCACTGCCGAACTTCCAACCGAAGGCACTATAGCAGTAAAGGCATGCGCAAAGCTGACTCCTAAGTTGTTGGCCCAGCTTGCGACTGTACGCACGTCATTTTGGTTTTCAATTCAATCCGAGAATCTGATGGTATCCGCGTACAGCCAGGAATTCCTCCCGACACGCTCATAGAGACTCTCTCCATCTTGTCCATCCTAGTCACACATTTCCCTACCTACGTATCGAGCCTATCTCTGTCGCCTCCCCCGATTCAGACCGTCACCCCATTGCTCACCCATGCGCGGCCTGCTGTGCGAAAGCGAGCAATCGTTACGCTTTCGCACTTTGTCCCTCTGTCTGCTCCAGAACTGTCTGGGCAATTGCTTTCGACAGTAGTCATCCCTAACTTGCAACTTTCTGCCCTATCGAGAAACAGAGGACAACCGTCAACCTCGTAGCTGCGATTGCGCGTGCATCTCCACAACGGCTCGGTTCCGGTCTAGGGGCTATTGTTCCTGGCATTCTCCGTGTTGTTGATCAGGATGACGAAGAACTTCGGGAGGGTGCATTGCAGGTGAACTTCTCGTTGGTGTTGCCTTCCTCTTGTATTCAACTTCTTTCAAGGCCTTGGAATCGATCGTGTTGAAAATGCCAGCCGAGGTCACCCCCTTTTTAGGCGCTATTATACAGGTCGCAACAAATACATCAAGTTCGACCCAGTGAGTCAATTTACGCATCCCCTTTATGTCACGTTAATTGCCATCAAGAATTATGCCGGAGGCGGAGACGACGACGATGAAGAGATGTTGGACGAGGATGACGACGACGAGGGAGACCTCGATGAGTAAGTTGATTGCCAAGTATAGCCCCGTCCGCTGCTCAGAGCGTTTCAGGTGGTCTGACGAAGAAGACCAGTCGTACAAAATTCGTCGCTCTGCACGAAGCTTTTGTCCTCTATTATCGCAACACGGCCGGAATTGTTGGTTACGTTATACAAAGAGGTCTCCGGTACTTATTTCCCGGTTCGGCGACGCGAGGAGACTGTCCGTCTGGAGATATGGGCAACTTACGTCACCCTCCTAACCCAAACTCGGCTGTATGGTGGTGGACCACAAACTAGGGACTCAGTTGGTGTGAAGCGGAAAGGATTCCGGATGGTTTAGACCCCGAGGAGACGGCGTACTCCCTTTTACAGGCTCAGATACCTGCATTGGCCAAAGGTCTTCTCAACCAGTTGAAATCCCTAGATGTCCACTGCCACTTTACAAGCAGGCTTTGGACTTCTTCATACTTGCTACAGTCCTTCGGTTCCCTCTCAGCAGACCAGCTTGATTGCATCGATATCCAAATCCTTTTATCACAGCCTCCATCGACGTCGAGTTCAACTTTACATATCACCTGTTGCAATTCACCTCTTCATTCTTCTCCACATCCCCCGCACGTTCTTGAATTCATTACCGTATTGCACCGTTCTCCTCAAGACACTGGGTGAGAAGCATCCGGCGTTGGATCCGGGCCTATAAGCATTTCTCTCCTTTTGGCTCTTCAAGCCCGTACGAGTCAAGCTGGGTTGAGTCAGTTTACCGAGGCTGTCGCACGTCTTTCTAATCACGCGACGGATGCGGAAGTGCGATCTTGTGCTGAAGATCGTTGGAGACTTTGGCTAAATGGTCAGACACCGTACTTACCAAGGTGGCAGAGTGGGACTACGTCCGTCGAACAACAGGCGCACGGACGGTGCAGTTAGGGTTGTCCTCGCGTTGCGCGCGAAGCCGAGTTACAGGACTGTGGGTTGATGGCTGCGTAGAATGGGCACCAAACTACTCATAAAGAATGGAAGAAGTGGTAAAGCGGGAAGTGTTCGAGTGCTTGACCGTACTTCTCTCGAGGTCTGTCTCCTCAACCACGTCCTCCGGTCATCACTCACACATCATCGTCGACAGATATGACAACGGCGTGCCAGCTACCTTTTACGCGGTCTATCCTCACTCAAGCATACGTCTCGGCTGAGATATTTCCTCCATTCACAGGCGCTTTCGCTTTTTGCGTTGCTCTGCAGCTCTCCCCTGACCCACTTTCCCGAAGTCGAGCGTGAAGTCTTGGAGAAATATATAGCATCGCTTACTTCCACTTACATCCGGCGCGCACTTGACTCGGTGTTGGGATTCTTTGGGGCGCTTGTCGAGGCAGCTCCCAAATAGCTACGCACATTGTAGCTCGCTCACTCGGAGCACGCAGAAGGCCAAGAAGTATCATATCGAACGTTGCAAAATGCGTGGCGCAAGTCGTCAAGAGCTATCATGCATTGGCAGCTGGCGTAATCGCCGAGTTTTCTAAAAACCTTAAGGTTTGTCTGTACTAGTAGCGATGTTCCACTGTCTGACACCGACCTTAGAAGCGTGTCGATCCATGGGACCTTTCCTTGTCTCTTCTAATTCTCGGGGAAATTGGCCGTTTTATGTGCGTCGTGACCAAACAAACCGTCTAATGATTGTTAATATGCTCTCAGTGATATGTCCTCAACAAGACGTCTTCAATAGCGCTATCGAGCTCTTCGCATCAGATCAAGAAGACGTTAGGACAGCAGCGGCTTTGCTGCAGGTCGCCTTTGCCGTTCTTTCCTTTTGTCGCGTATCTCACTGTCATTGGAGGTATATTGCGATTGGGAACCTTAATTGTTCTCCTTATATTGTTCACCTCGTCAAGCAGGATGATTCAACGGCTGCTTGCACTCCACGCGTTTAAAAGAGTCGTAACACCACATCTACGAGTCATTTAGAGAACCTCGCCGAACGCTCTGGGTCCCGCTCTTCGAAGACTCTGAGAATGCAGACGAGAGTTTCGCGCGGGAGTCGCGGCTGCTTGCATCGGCAAACTCATTACCACTCACCGCGAGATACTTACCGCAAGTTCACGTCGCGTACCCGAATTTGTTATAACATATGTATGCTCACATGTATCCAGCCCGCTCCGTGACCCGATGCTGCCATCGAACGACCGTGCTGTCAGCAATCAGGTACACATTCGCTGACTCATCTCCAGCCTTCGACGAAATATTAGCCCCATACATCATCGACTTTTTGTCACTCATGGAAGATGCAGAATTGGTAACTATTACCACTTAGCTCGTTGTTTCCAACTAACATATTTGCCCACAGAGCGTGCGCCAGCTTGCGCTGAGTGTCCTCAATGCTGCTGCACGGACGAAACCTCATCTTTGCGCGATCACTTACACACCCTACTACCCGTGCTGTACCGCGAGACGATTATTAAGCCAGAACTTGTCCGCATAGTGCAAATGGGCCCCTGGCAGCACAAAGTCGATGATGGTCTCGAGGCACGCAAGACAGCGTATGAGACGCTTTACACCTGGTCTGCGTCGCCTTTCCTTGGTTGTAATGATACGTGTTTGCTGATTGCGATAGCTCGACACGTCCCTGACGAAACTCGACCTGAACGAGCTGCTCACGCACGTCCTCGCAGGCCTTGCAGATAGTTCAGACGAGATAAAAGTCATCTGCCACATGATTCTTTTCCGTCTTGCACCCCTTGCCCCGACGGCAGTTGCTCAGCGCCTGGGCGAGGCCACGCCTTTGCTTGAGGCCAGCATGAAGGGTCCGACGATCGGGAAGGACACGGTGAAACAAGACCTGGAGCGCGCAGCTGAGCTTCAAAGGAGCACGCTCCGTGCTGTAGCTGCTTTGAGCAAAATTGCGGGCACTGGTGCGGCTCCGAGGTTCGACGCGCTGGTTTCGGAGCTCAAAAAGAGCGAATGGCGTGATGAACTGAAAGAGCTCGTTGGCGTGTAGTGACTATGCCGTGATGTTGTGGAGCATGAATTTGACTTTTGGACACGAGGGTCGGGAATGGGTATCAGTTGTATCATGTTTGTTTTCTTGGTACATTTTGCACTCCCCTTTACGTACTGCATCCTCTAAATTTCCGAAGTCTGCAATATGACAACAGCCTTTTGATGAATATCGCCTAATCATCAAACCCTGATGATGACGAATGCCACGCTGCAAATAAATGATGGTGATGCCGGTACCGCACGTCGTGGGCGTGTTACTGTAGCGAACGGCTAAGATAGCTTGCACGTTTCGGTATGACGTCAAAATGTAAGATGATAAGAATAACCATGTTCGGTCGACTAGGATCCTATCTACATCCTTCAATACGGAATATACGGTAAGGTCCCCCATCAAGTGCGACCATGCCACGTTGAGCAGGCTCTCTTTCAACGCCCGAACAAACGTTGCCGGAGAGCGTCAAAAGCTTGCCGCCGTTCCTCTGCCGCACGAAGAACAGACTTGTTCTCGATCGCGCGTCTGGAAAGATACGGCATCACCTAGAATGCGAGTTAGATAGAATGGTGCGTTGACAGGGTGGCAATGGCATGCACCTCGGAAAGTGCGCCGTACGGAATATATTTCATCACGAACGGTGCGCGAGATTTGACCGAAGATGCAAGCCGATCAGTGAGCGTATCGCTCATGCCTTGACGGCCACACGCAGTATCAGCATTCTTTACCCTACGTACTACGCAGTAACCGAGACGGAGCTAAAGCGTACACACCGTAAAGTTGGGCGAGAGAGACACGTTCTGCGGCTAGGTCATTTAACTTCACCATGCCATCTTCCTCGTGTGTGGCTAGGCCCACACTGACGAGAGCATCGAGAACTTTCGTGCAGCTCCCTGGGTTATGTGAGGCAAAAAGCACGCCCACCCTTGGTCCGCGACCGTCCGCGTTTGCAACGGCCCGCACCAATTCCGCAATAGCGGCGTCATAGCACCGATCTGTATCGTCCTTGCTTGTAAAACAGGCGGCCAGTGTGCGTTAGTAGTGAGGCGAAGCGAGGGAGAATCGGGCATGATTTCCTGCTCGTGGTAGGCTCCACGGACCAGCTTAATTCCGAGAGAATACTGGTTGCAAGCGGCATCTCGGAAAGACTGAGCGAGATATTCGGGGTACTGAAATACAATATCACCTTATTTGAGGTTCTGAGTCGCGCGAGGGAAGGGGACGCGGGCTTACCGGCGAAGGTAGGCTTGGCATGTCACATAGATGAGTGGGGGTGGTTCAGGCTTACGGCGCCAGAAAATAATCGCGATAGCCGGCCTGTGAGAGATGGAGACTCTCTGTTGAATTCGCGCATAAGATCGAGGGAAATGGAATCGACCGCCGGCTGCATACAGCGCGAATGTCGGCCATAAGGAAATCCAAGAGCAACGGACGAGCTGAACGTACCTGACACCAGCTATGCTCCGCATCTACAATTACGCGAACGTTCCGTACCCGCGCGCGTGTGCAGATTTGAACGAGGCCCTCACGCAGCTCCCGTAAGTCGGACAAGTCCTGTACGGTGAGGGTGAAGCAGGCGGGGGGTATCCGACTTGAGGACAGCGAGGTCATCCGTACGTGGGCAACCGGGGAATATTGTAGTGTCGCGCGAGTGAAGCAAGGAAAGATAAGCGGAGAGGCGAACCAACGCGCCCGGGTTCGGTAAGAGAGCGCTCTGAAATGACCGCGTCTCGGTTCAGTTATCGAAGATAAGAACAATGAATGAAGCTTACTAGCTTGACAGCAACCCATGTGCTTCGGCCGGAGCTTGGGTTCTCACGCGCATATGAGTCCTCGAAGTCAGCTGCCACCTCGATTGAACGGAGCATCTCCTGGAGGATGTGCTGACGCTGACGCAGGGCTCCACCCGTAAAAGCTGAAGGGTGAGCTCCGCCCGTAATTTCATTTGTATCTGCTTCCACGCTGTACGCGAGCAGAGCGCCTTTGTTCTCCGCACGAAGCCTGCGTATCGACGGTAGGCATTCGTGCGCTGTGTCACCGCCGACAAACTGTGCACGGCATTTAATAAAATCAGCACCCAAATCACCCATTGGGAAACGTGAGAATAACCTGTTTGAAAAAGTAGCCCGCACGAAGGCCTCAGTGAGCTGCCGTAGACCAGGTATGGATGTGCAGAAAGCGAGTAAAGCGGGTGACGCGTCGACGAGGCCAGGAATGGAAAAGGCGGAATAGACAATATATGATGTGAAGAATTTCGAGAGTGGAGTGTGCCCACGCTCTTTGGGAGGCAATGGAGCGTCGGCATAAAGAGAGTAACCAAAGCCGAGCATCAGGGTTGCTGTCAACGCCCCACTGCCCGCCGCTGAGATGCGCAGGCTACGGGAGGGCGGACACCAGACCATTCGAACATCCTGTTGCATGGCCGAGAAGGTTTGACCAAGACCTGTCGCTTGAACGATCGAGCTATTAGTAGCATGATAAAGGGAGAGGAGAGAGGATGCTAACACTGACAGTGACCCCATTACACGTCACCGTCTCGTCCGAGCTCTCTAGTCCCGGCGGACTTGTTGATAGATCCGAGTGCACTCGGCCCGCTTTCCCGTGGCACTCGTACACAGTCCCAACAATGTCAAACGCAAACAAGGAGACGACGAAGGGGGCGACAGCGATCAGAGACGGTTGTGCCTTTTTTTTTGAAGTTGCCCGCTGAAACCTGTTCAGTAGAGCCACATCCAGGTCGAATTTGAGTTCTTTGACCCGAACCCCAACATCGATTCCGTTGCTCTCAGCGGCTCATAGCTCAGCTCTTTCAAGCAGACGCGGACCTTTTGAAACCGCATGAACTTTCAGAACTCATTCTATCCCAACCCCTTGTTGGACAACCGTCAAGACCGATGCAGGGAAAGCGATCCGTATGCTTCCTCACCGTGCTCAACATGCACATTCACAAGGTCTCCTTTACACTCCTCTTTACCTTTCCTCGATCAGCGTCCTGAAAGCTGTACTCCAGGACAATCCGTCGATTAAGCTATCGCAGATTACATTCTTCAAAGTCTGCATGCGACCCATCCTTACACAACACACTCCGCACTATCCTTGCTCACGATGCCCCGTCTCACCTTGGCTTATCTCAGTGAACGCCTTGTGAATATGCCGGTAGAAGTCGTCCGCACATGTACCGAATGCTCGCGGACGAATACAGTGGCATGCGACGATGGCGAACCGTACAATTTCGGCCATCTCTTGATGATCTCGAGACATACGCTCTATCTGATGAAGAGGCGGAGGCCACGGCGACGTCATCTCAGCAGCAGAACGCCGAAAAGGCGCTTTAACACCATCTACTGCGGGAGGTGTATCTCATTCACCATGAGGACCAGTGCTTACAAAAGTGAGTCTGCCATGCTTTGTCCGCGCCTCTGTATCAGCTCGTAGGAATTGAACTTTATTCGAAAGGTGGCTTCTCATTCTTTGGATTATTCCTTGTTGAACGCGCTTCCACGCGAAAAGAATCCTTCGGTCTCGAGCAGGGCGGTCGCCTTTACTTTTCCAGCGGATAGGCTTTCACAGATCGTATCGAACCTCGCAACCGCCTTTCCCCAACCATCACCGTAGTTTCCTTGCCCTTGCCCTGTCATATTACCGAGCGCATGTTCTCCCTCGAATAGGCAAATTCCATCCCACTCTTGAGCTAGAACATTTGAACTCTGCGATCAATGCGAACAACACGTGAACCTGTTACTAAAACGTGCCGGAGGGCATTCCCTCTGATGTTCCACGTTCCTTAGCCACGTTGGTTTCTCGTTTATCCCTGCATACATGCGACCTGTCATTTAGGCTATCATGGCGACTCAGATACGGACCTTACACGCCTCTTCTCCCGCTGCAACCTCTAGTAATGGCCGCCCGTGAGGACTCGATTGCAAGTTATATTTATCTAGTTCTAGCGGTTCGTGGCGCCGCTATGATCGACATGAACCCGTACGGTCGGATGGTCAATGGGGAGGGGCATACCGAAGAAGCAGTGAGCACGCACTACCACCGTCGTCATTGCCGTCACTGCTTTCGACGACACGCACGCGCCATTCCTGATTCGATCTCTTTTCATACTTGTCTTCCCTAACTTGGCATGTTATCTCATCCACTCTTGCACTCGCTCTTGTCTGTGTGAAGCCAATCAGCGAACGGCCACTAATTTCGCAAGATGCAAACCAATCTTGTGCGTTCAGACCGAGGGACGCGTGTATTGATCTAATATTGATTTAATAAGATTCACGCATCGTTCTTGACAGGGTCCTTGGCGGTAAGAGGGGCGACAGGGGGGTCCCATGCTCTCGCGCCCACGAAGCGATCGGACCAGAGGGTGAAGGGGGGAAAGCCCCAGAAAATCCTCACTGTGTACCCTGCTTGCGACGCCCAGGAACGGGGAACGGGTGTGATAGGTGCGGTGACTTTTTTTGGTTTCATTAACTTGTGCCTCACGGCTTTGGACATTTACGAAGGGCGGAACTTGCGTTGGAACTCGAATCGCGACATCCGCTCGTTATCTGAGGGCGCCTAGTACGGTACGACGCTTCAAACCACAAGTCGCCTGGTGGTCATCAGGTGTCCACAAATTTAATAATCGCATCCACCGCTCCTTTAAGATCATGGATGGAGCGCTGAGCGCCGGCTTTGGGCCTCATTGCTGAGCTCACTGGCACAACCAACCGTCGTACAAAGCAGTCCGGATACTGTTTGCCTGTCCAAACCCTGTTTTGTCAACCGCTGATCCACGATTTGAGCCCTTAGTGTCATAAGATTATACAGCCTCAGTCACACGAGGATCTGATTGCCAGTGGAGCGCTCAGGCGCCGGGGACATGAGCCCAAATAATACCCAAAAGCAACGCCGGAAATTAGTACACACTCATAAAGGATGGACAATACTGCACCAACATCGAATGCGTCCAATGATTCGGGGTCCTCGCTGTTTCTTTCGCAGACTTCCCCCACGGAACGCCGTGAGAATTCAGACTGGTGGAAATTCCTCTCGCCGGTCTGTCTGTCAAATCCGGTTTCCTGGAGTATTGCACGTCGGACTCGCGTTCTGACCTGGTCACGGTGTGCGCAATGGGTATGTGCTGGCGCCTGCGAGCTGCCTAATTTCGTTGCTGAAGGATCATGTGAAGCCCGAAGACTCCGAACGAGCGCAATTCGGAGGAAACGACGCATCAAGATTTGTCACCCATGCTATAACCCAACTGCCTCGTGAGCTTCTGTAGTGGCGTTGCATTGCGTTCTAGTAGAGGACAAATAATTAATCCATTTGATCCTGACAAGTTGACAACTGTAAACTCGAACTTAAACATTGTAGATTGATAAGACAAAATGCGGCGTGGCCTGAGCCCACTACACTAAAGAAGAAAAAGACAACGCCGATCTGGAAACAGCAGTCACACTGAGTTGTAAGAGCCGCGTCAGCGCCATCATAGAGACAAAATTTGATATTTACAACAGGTTCACAGAGAACACGATGATCTTTCCATGTTTTAATGCCGAAGGAGGTCTCAGAACATCAGGGGAAGAGAGGAAAGCCGGATGCGGCGCACGATCTTCTAGACCCTGTGATGATGTCCAGGGTTCTCGACGGTGCGGAGAAGGGTCGGGCGCTCCCAGTATAGTATCCGTTCCGAAGAGAAGATCATCCACTGGCCGCCTGCACGTTTAAACCTTCAGTAAGCTTCAGTGTAGTAGAGAAACTACTTTTGATGCGGACGGAAGACGCGGCCTTGTCGACCTATCCCTTACGTGTTCCCTTGGCTAGGAGGGTCACCTTTACCTTTAAAGCAATGTCATGCGTCGATCGAACTTGTCATCAGCGTACTTGACGGAGAGTACAGCGCTGGGATCTCGCGGGCCCGGAAACTGGCGGGATTGCTCTGGGACCGCATTTCCCTGCACAAGTCACGTTCAACTTGAATATTCGACACCTTCCGGCCCTGAAGCTGGCAGCTTTTCTCGTTCTCGGATACCTCGGTGCCTGAAACTGCGAAGTACCTAGGTTGCTACCCTTGCGGGCCGCGTAACTTCTTTTGTGGCTGGTCACCTCGCCCTTTTCATTTCATATGCTGCACCCTCCGTTCCGCAGCCATTAATGCCTCGTGAATGCGATGTTTGTCCCGGACTCCGGGAGGGAACAACTAATGCCTGCACGCGTCCATTTGAGGCTGTATATCACGGTTTGCCTCGTGGACTCTAGATTTGGTTCAATTTTTTACACAAAGCCTTGACGAACCGCACCGACAAGTGGGGTTGGGAATTGTGATCGAAAGGAAAAGAATAAACTGTTTTCGTTTTTTTCTGTCTACGGCTGTTCTTGGACATTTTTTTGCGCCGGGGCAGTTGGGTTCATGTTAAAAGGCGGACACAGCGTTAGCATGAATAGCCATCCCCCTTCTAACATCATACTATCTGACTTCGAGAGAAATGTATAACAACAATTCGTACGGAAAGCCGTCCGCCCGACTCCTGGACAAGATCCGTCCCCTCCAGCACGCAAGGGTCGACCGCCACAAATGACCTATCGTCTTGCCCTGTGTTTCAGGTGAGGACAAACCTGGTGGCGCAGACACGTCTATTTACCTTTATCGACCCAGCTTAACGGGGTACAGTACGATATTTCCCAACTCAATCCTCAACTCTACTCGCACCCCTTATTGTAAGTATCCTGTTATCAGTAGCGATGTCCACGCCGTATGGCTCTTAAAAACTATATAGCAGAGTGCTCTTCAACAACAGATGCCGCCGCCCGCCAGAAATTCGGCCACATTTACCGTGACGGAGGATCTCATGTGCACGCCCCAACAATGCTGCGGGCTCTAGTCAAGGTGATATTCACACTTCAGTGCCTTACAGCCAACCGACGATAGTAAGTGGACTTCACTTATTGTCTGAGTCGACCTGACGCTGACGCATGATCTCTCCTCTCCTCTCCATAGCCGAATGTACACCGCGGGCAGGCAGGGGAGGGCCCCAGCTTTGTCGGACAGCCGCCAACCATGGCGAGTTATATTGCGAATATGGAACAGTCTCACCCGAAGTATTCGCTCGCGTAAACGCACAGGGCGTTCCTAACCCTCTGGGAGCTGCATGATGCTAGGCTTGGATATGAAGGCAACGACTCCGACTACATCCGCGTGGTCATTGTGTTCAAGAAGATACGGTGCTGATACGGTTCGGTTCTTTCATTGTGGAAACCACATGTACTGTAATTTGTCCGTTGTTTGCTTCATGAACTACTTGAACGGCTGTTCGGATTAAGTACCAATCTTGGTGATCATATGCCATCGGAGATACCCTGGCGTCGTGGGCGCATTTACGATAGCACATCCGTTGCGCCCACTGTCAGGATCCTAAGTAACAGCATAGCCATGTGACAAGGATTGAGCAGTGCGGCCAAAAA
>WTXL01000501.1:0-12899 GCA_022376525.1 Russula vinacea
TCGCAGTGGAAGATAATTTGAACATTGCACAGTACTCGACCCTTCATATCAACTCCGAGTCGTACACTACCGTCTTCATAAGCCAAGCCATATTACGACAGGTTGGGCCGAGCATCTGAGTTGCTGAACAACACTTGACCGGATCTGTTGTGACGTTGAGCGCTAAGCGCTAAGCTCCGTAGCACCGGCCCGGAAGTTGCCAGTTCTGTTTGACACCCGGCGTTCCACCCAACTGTTATCCTAGGATTGCCTTGAATCATCGCTAGCATCACTACTCAGACCCGGAACACGAGTGGCCATAATTATCCATCAACCACAATCGGCGAGCATTATATTTTTGTGCCTCTTGGAGAGGGAGCTTATTTCTCCCGACAGGCCCGGGAAAACGTCTAGGCGGCAATCTACTAGTAGGCGGCCAGCTTTGCGAACGCAGTGAACAGTCAGTGATCGTCTGCCAGGGTGGGATGTGGCTCACGGCTCATGGCTTACTCACAGGACTTCTTCAACTATGGGAGATCGCGTGGGGATGTGTGAAACCTCACCTTCAAGACGCGACACGCCGGCCATCGCCTCCACCCTCCCCGTAGAACTCCTTCAGATGATTTTCAGCTATTATACCGAGTTTAAAGATTGTTACGCTGGAGTATATCGCACCTGCCCCGCTTGGATAGCTGTCACCCACGTCTGCCGTCGCTGGCGTGCCGCCGCACTCGACTATTCCTCACTCTGGACTTCGATCAGCACCGATACTTTGGGAAAGGGATGGATCAAAGCTTTCATGGAACGCTCCGATCCGTCACTTATCGACGTCACTCTCGGGATCAGCCGTTTACCCAGTGGGAAATGGGCTGGTCTCAGCGTGGATGACTTTTTTGCCCTCTTCGCCGGGTGTACGAGGCTGCGCTCCTTCCACATCTTTGGCGAAATCAGCATTGTCTGCAAGCTCTTAGACACACTACATACCGCGACACATATTCGTTCCCTCTCTTTACACATCGTCGGTCAACGTCCCGTCGAACTCCCTGATAACTTGTTTGGGGGACAGGCGCCCATCCGTGAGGTGTGCTTCATCGCAGCAACCAGCTACATCGACGCACCTCATTGGCTTCTTCGCGGAATAACCCACCTCACATCTAATCAACAGATACCGCTCCAAAATCTGCTCGATACCCTGGCTCAAATGCCTGTGCTCCATTCCTTCACGCTGGAGCGTTGCGTCCTAAACTGGAGGGGCACCGACGCTCCGCGGGACGTTCGAATTCGGATGCCGAACCTGATGTATTTCACCGTGGACGTTGACGCAGGATCGCCCATCATCTTCGCTCTGCTCAACAGGCGACTCTCACTACCGGATGGCGCTAAAAGAAGGTTACACTCGCATCAGAATGTCGACTCGTATGCCTCGAAACCCTGGAGTCCTTCTATACTGGCTATCCCTCCTTCTTTACGAGAGGTCATCCAAGCCGCCAAAGGGTTGCAGAATGTTCAACTTTCTGGTGGGCCCTTGGTGGGGAGTTTTCGCTTGTGGACCGGTGACGTGGGCTATGAAGAGGCAGAATTTTCTCTCGGGTTCAGTTGGAAGTTTATATCAACCGATAGAGGCAAGCCCACTGCCTTCGACCTGGCGACGTTGTGCGGCTTGTTATGTGTGGAAAGGGTGCGCATGCTCACGCTCCTTATAAATTCGGAAACCCTTGAAGGGTTGGGCCCGTCGGGGAGATCATTCTGGTGGACCTTGCTAGGAAGGCTGTCTACTGTAGAGGAGCTGGAGTTGTGTCCCGATGCAGTGCGAAATTTGCACTACGCACGGAGAGGAGGTGTAGGAGTTGTTTTTCCGGAATTACGGAGCTTGCGCATGGTGCAAGCTGCTAATTCTACTGTTTCAACGACAAGTCATTCGACGGAAATGATTAAGGACTTGATGAAGATATTGCAGGGTGAAGCGAAGCACTGACTGTACATACGTGTGGCTTATTTTGATATTTTTACATGCATTAGGTATATTCCGTTTTCTCCTTCCTTCTTGCGCTGCCCTGCTAAACTCATATTGTATCATCGGCTCTGATTGCTACGCGAAGCAACGGCGCTTCCATATGCTATCACCAGAAGTTGTAGGGCATGAAGGTGTAGTCGTCGTCGATGAGTTATGAATATTAATAACTTGGATGGTCGATGACTGCGATGACACACGCAGTATTGCAATAAGGTGACGACACCCTAATTTCATAAGTGGATCCTATGAGGAGTTGTGTTTGACAAAGTATGAGACAAAAGTCACAAAACCAAAGGCTTGATGAAGATATGCGCAAGGCAGCTGTGATGACCCTTGAGATCCTGAGATCTTGAGACCTCCTGGAGGCGAAGGATATCAACGGAAAGTGCTGACCAGTCAAAGTCGATGACGTTGGCCGACCTCCGTCAAACAAGGATCATTACAGCATGCGACGTAGCCCCGAGCGTGAGACGGAATTTTTTCTCCCAAGCGCCAAACAGAAACGTGACCCTTTGTCTTTGAAAAGTGGTTCCTCCTTTCTAGCATCCTTCAAGCTTCAATGTCTCAATCTGCAGTGAATATCGCTCCTGGTATAGTAGCCCTGGAGCAGGGACAGGGTATGGAACAATCATTGGATCTCAGCTCGACCTCTTTGCCCTCACACTGGCACTGTGAACATCCCCTATAGAAGACCGTCCAAACACTACACAGGCCCACCAGGATCAAGCTTCGCAGGAAGAGTCAGATCCTTCCGATGGATCTGGGCCTCTATTCTCCATGTATCTCGATAGGGCTATCGAAGAAGACAAGAATATGGTGGAAAGTTGGAAAGGGGATGCCGAAGGAATGCTTGTCTTCGTGCGTCTACAGACTCTCCCATACTTCTGCGTATAACCGTAGAGATTGTAGACTGGTCTATTCTCTGCTGCGGTTGCGGCATTGCTCGCATTGTCCGTCCCGAATATTCAACGGGGCTCGCAGGACATTTCAGCCTTTTATCTCGCACAAATCTATCAGGAACTTTCCACCCAACCGAATGGGTCCAAACCTGCCATCCCGTCGAGCTTGTCCGACCCCAACCAGACATACACTCCACCTACGTCAGGCGTTTGGGTCAACGGGCTTTGGTTCATGAGTCTGGTCATCAGTTTGACTTGCGCCCTATTGGCGACGTTGGTACAGCAGTGGGCACGTCGGTATCTAAGGGTTGCTTACCCACATTACAACCCCCACAAGAAAGCACGTATTCGTGCATTTTACAAGCACGGTGTCGAGAAGCTGCGTATTCCCTGGACGATCGAAGCGTTACCAGCACTGCTCCATATCTCCCTTTTTCTCTTCTTTGGCGGCCTCTCCGTGTTCCTGTTTGGTGTCGATCACACTATTTTCAAGGTCGTGACTGCCTGGATTGCGTTATGCGTCATTTTATATGCATGGCTCACGTTCTTGCCGATCGTTTACAAGGACAGCCCTTATTCTTCACCCCTGTCTGCATTGTTCTTCCTCTGTTTCAACGGCATACACAATGTCTTTTTCAAAATCCTTCGGAGGTATCCAGACATCGAATCCGCCATCTCCACGCTCCTTCGCAGTAATGATCGAGAAGTCGATCTTGACAACTTTTCTCTTGACTTGAGCAGGTCAGCAGAAAAATTCGCCATCAAACAGAATCCCGATATTGACCACAGTTCGTTGTTGTGGACGTTCGAGTCATTGGATGAAGATACGGATCTTGAGAAATTCTTCGAAGGCCTTCCCCGTCTTTGCGACTCAGAAACAGGTAAAACATTGAAACTGCAAGATGGCTTTATTGGACGGAACGAGGAGAAGCTGTCAAATGCGTTGATCGGGTTGATGAACCGTACTCTGTCATCTAACATGGTCACCGAGTTCGTGAAACAGCGCCGAATGATTATCTTCACCAAGGTCGTTGGATCGACTACCCTTCTTGGACCTTGGTTCTACTTGCGTCGCATTCTCTTTAAGAACTGGTATAGATTTCTAGGGTGCATTGAATTCGGGCTTTTCGTGCAGAAGAAGAAGATCCCCGACAAGGTCGCGTATTTCCACGCGCAATGTGTGGCTGCTCTTACCGTTTCGATTGTGCGCGACCGCGATGAACGTTGGTTTCAGCTGGCGAGCGGCCTCCTGAATGTGTCAAAAACTCTCCTGCACAAATACATCGCACATGGTGACAACATACTACTCGCCAATGTCATTTTCATCATTCGGCAGACCGTTCGAAGCTACTCTGGGTCGGCGGAGCATCTCAGAGAAGACATTCTTCGCGCGTCGTCGAGGACCCTGGAGACAGTTTGTAAGCTCGATATTCGAGGTACTTTTCCGGAGCTCCAACACGAGTTCTGCGGTCTATGGAACCAACTCGTTGATACAGCGCGGTGTGACCAACCTGCTCACCACGCACTGGTCTCTAGGAGGACGCTCAAGAATATTCGCAAGCTGTACATCGCTTTGCACGAAAGCTCTGGTACACCTCCGACGCCACTTTACACCACGTCCGATGATCGGGACCCTGTTCTGGACGACCCAATGTCATACCCCAAATGCAAGATTGATGGCCATCGTCCTTCGCAGATCCCGGACTTGCAATTTGACGAGCCGACCCCTGATCCCGCTTTCACGCCCAACTCCCTGCGCATGCCCACCCTCACCCCTCCATACCCACCCGCTCAGCCGTCGACCTCCTTCGCGTCTTTCCACGCATCCTCACCGTACCTGACCTTACCAGCTTCGTTTCATCGTGGCGCGCCCTTTGTGGACCCACGTTTTCATTCATCCTCTTCTTCAGACGTCGGAATACTACCCCTCCCTGTCCCCCAAGTGATTTATTCCCATGCCTCAATTGTTCCGCCTGCGGGCGACGTGCAATCACTACAATCACGACCTCCTATATCTGCCTCAGCTCCAACGATCTACCTGGATAATGTATCCACCTAGCACTTCTGATTTTGGATTCCTTGTATCAGTAGGGCGGTCTGTGATCCACTAAGTTTTGACGTTTAAGGAGGCTCCAATTTCACTACTGTTACCTGTAGCTCTGTGGTCCCGCGCATTACCTAGGAGCCTCGGCGCTTACGATCCCACAAGCTGACCCGTTATCCACTTTCTCGCCATCTGATATTGACCTCTAACGTGTACCCTTCATCATCATCATGGACAGATTCGCAACCAGTTTTCTTATTCTTATCATAATGATGATGCAACTTATACCACAATATCTCGTGACTGAACTTCCCGTTGTAGGTAATCGTGCTCGACGACGTGCTATCGATCGTGAGAGGCAAAGATGACGACAACGTGCGTATCATGGGCCGACAGCACTGCCTCTGATCCCCCTTGCAGTCGACCTCATGTTGGTCGTGTTGTAGGCTGCCTTTCCTGACAGTGTACTTGCAGATAGGTCAGCCGCGGGTGTATCCAGGTCTTATATCCTGAATCTGGGAGAATCAGTTACAGTCTGCTCATCGTTTGCATCGCATTCCCTACGATGGCTAGTCTTCGATGTCTGACCCCGCCATTGATGCCCATAGAGAGGGCGCTGGTCCAGGCCAGGAACACGACTGGGTAGACATCAACGACTTCTGCGATACAACGCCGCCTTCCATGGCAGGGCACTTCTGAGACACAATCGACCATGCCTGCGTATTTTCCATGTCAAATGGGGCAGACCTAGCTGGGTTCCGAATGTGACAAGGAGTTCTATAATAAAGGCTCGCCTGGCCTACTCGTTAAAGAATAGGGTACGATTCATCAATTGTCATCCTTAAAAAGATTACAGCAATCATTAAGTCGCGCCGCTCTGGTACGGGTCAGTTTCAATTTTGGAACTGTGCAGCCAGCTTTATGGATATTGTCTTCACACAAGTTCTCTTCGGTTCCACGGCACTGGCTAGGCCATTTGCCCTTTTGCCCTTTTCTGCGGGGGTCGCGAGTGCGCACGTGATCGTGCCAGGGCTCGCCTGCCAACACTCCGCCAACCTCCGTGCCTCGGTTCACGTGATCTAAAGGTTATTTTCGCTACAACACGGCATGTTCCCAACTGTAAAAAACCTAAAAACCTACAGTAATATCCTGAGCTGGTTCCGGATTCGTGATATTGTCCTCTTACTCACTTGACTGCTCTGGCAGCCCGCAGCCGTCTGGCTCTGGCTGTTGTATAGCTTTGACCGACCCTGACCGTGACGTTGGCCGTTGGCCCAAGTGACACGATAATACGTGTTCCCGGGTCAGAAACTCAATGTATAAAAGGAGAGCTTGATCCTCAAAAATCTTCATAGAATCACAGTATCTCAACCACGCACCACATACACATCTATGCCAATGGATTTCTTCGGATCGCTCTTCAGCATCACGTCGAATGCCCCCGAGCCGGAATCGGAGCCCTCGACTCCTATTGATGCCGATGGTGGAGCCTATAACCCAAACGGTTGCATCGTCGCGTAAACTATCTTCTTTTAATCGTTTTCGCGGGATACTATTCGCCCAACCGTCCGGTCCGTTCCCAACGCCAATATGGTGACTAACGGTCAGAGCTCTTATAAAAACGTCCTGGTGTTCCCGCCTAACACTTGCAGCTTTTTTCTCTTTCTAGTACTTGTGCGCAGCCCAGACATACCTCACCCAATCCACCCCCTTTCACCTTGGCCTTTATCCAGACTTTCGTTTGCCTCTTATCCGCCCTGTGGAGATCAATGGTCAACACGCCTTTTGTTGTATTGTTTTATGCCTGCTTTTACCACACTACATGTAACTCTTTTCCGACCGTTCTGTTGGACCGGAAGTCTATAGAGTATTGCGAGTCTTTATATGGCTTACACGTCAGAGCTCAGGCTGAGCTCACGTATACATGGGCGGACGAGTAAATTGAAGGTTTGTGAATCGTGACTGGAACCGACAGGTCACCACTGCGCAACATCATTGTGGTCGCCACCGCCGTCAGCGATATCACGATTGGATGTGAGACACGTACTGCCGCTACTGCGGGGCGCCGACACAGATGATCCCGCGACAGGTATCATTGGTGACGCGGTGACGTGTTTATCTGTTGCACAATTTGCCCTCCCATTACGACAATCGCCTTCAAATATGCCGCCAGTGCCATTGGATGGATGGATTTGGAATTTTGGATGCTTGTCTGTAAGATATGTCACGACTCAGTTTGACATATTATCACGAAAACGTCCTTGAACAAGTTAGTAGATGACAAGGTGGATGATTCAGTATCAAAAGATGGAAATTGAACATTGAACGTTGAACACGCTGAGCGCTGAACGCAACCTCTCTGAGCGTCGCAGCACCGTATGTCCCGTTCCGTTCGGCAACCTCCGTCCCGCTAGTCCAAAATCACGTGCGGCATTGGGGTTGCCCCTGAACCATAAATCGGCCATCACAACACCCAGTATTGAAGAGCACCATACTTCTGCGCCTCTTTTGGAGCGGGCTCATTTTCTACAGGAAAAACATCAAGACCGAAGAGTCAGTGACTCGGATCCTTATTTTCCATGCCAAAAGTGCGATGTAGGCATGTAGCTCACGGAATGACACGAATCGCAGTTTACTAACAGAGCACTGCCAACTATAATCAATAAACAAGAGATGTCGGCAGCCCCACTGCCAATGTGGATCACCCCTACCACCGCCTCCAACCTTCCCGTAGAACTCCTTAAAAAGATTTCCAGCCATTACACGGAATTCAAAGACTTTTCCGTTGGACTATATCGCGCTTGCCCTGCTTGGATAGCTGTCACTCATGTCTGCCGTCGCTGGCGTGCAGCCGCACTCAACTATTTCGCACTCTGGACCTCGATCAGTACCGATACTTTAAGAAAGGGGTGGATCAATGCTTTCATGGAACGCTCCAATTCGTCACTTATTGACGTCACTCTCAGGATAACATATGGGATCAAGAATGGTCTTACAGTAACGTGATAACCTTTTCGCTCACTTCGCGGGCTGCACGAGGTTGCGATCTCTCCACATCATTGGCGAAATCAACATTGTCTGCAAGCTTTTAGATACGCAACATTCCGCGACTATGTTCGTTCCGCCGAACTCCCTGGAATGGAGATACTTCGACCGCCGGACGTTCAAATTCGGATGCCGAACCTGATGTATTTTTCGGTGGGGATCACCCATCTTCTTGGGCTTGCTCCACCGGCGACTCTCACTACTGGATGGTGCTAAAAAGAGGATACGCACGCATAAGAGTTTCGAGGCATGCAATCTTTACGACGGGCGGTTCGGGGGGGGGGGGGGGGGGTTCCCCATGCAAGTCCCCATGGTCCCTACTTCTGTACAGGAGGTCGTTAAAGCCGCCAATGGATTGCAGCAGGTTCGATTCACCTGTGAGAACAGTGTAGGGAGTTTCCTCCTGTGGATCGGTGAGGCGAGCTATGAAGAAGCAGAATTTGTTTTTGAGTTCAGCTGGAGGTTTAGGGAATCCGATCGAGATAATCTAATTGTCTCCTTCCCGTTTAACCAATTGGGTGTAGAAAGGGTGCACATGCTCACGCAGGACCCTATACATCCAAAAATGTTATTTTGGCGGTAGTTGCTGATGAGTATGTCTGCCGTGGAGGAGCTGGAGTTGTGTGTAGATGCAATGCGAAACTGCACTCTGCATGGAATACAAAACTTTCACCGGCTGTTTTCGGAATTACGGAGCTTGCGTGTCGTCCGTTCCACAACATGTAACGTGGCCGAAATGGCTGAGGAATTGATGGAGTTGCTTCAGGGCAAAGGGAACACTGACTGCACAGCGTTTATTCGATCTTTACATATAATACTGTATGCCTGATTTGATATGACTTGTTGCTTCCACTCAACACATGTAACGCCGCCATTTTTACCCTACATTCTGGACATTTGCATAAATCTACGTTCACGGGGACGCCGCTAGTGGGAGTAAACCCAACAGAGAATATAATTTCCATTTCCATATCTTTCAAGTCATAAACCTTCCCCTTGTCGGGTGAGCAGTTTGAGGGTTTGGACTTGAAAGCTGTATATTGGCACTTCCAATGTGAACGTGTCGAACCATACGCACAACACGTTTCGCCAGGTCAACATTCTGTCAGTGACAGGATGCACGGAACAGTTTCCCATCTTTCCGGTTACCTTACTATATATGGAATCATAACGACTTCGTGCGCAAAAATCTGCCGAACCGGTCTGTGATTGTGAAACAACAAAAAGAACAGTAGACATGTAGATCACGACAGGCGTACCTGAGGCAGTAAACCGGGCATTTCTGAAAAGGAGCGGAAGTCAAACTGAGAAAACATGAGGAAAGCATGTGTTGAACTGCGTTGAGAGAAAAAGAAGAGGGGCGGATGAAGAGAAAGAGAATGGAAAAGAAGATGAGCGGAAGTCGAACTAAGAAAACATGAGGAAAGCATGTGTTGAACTGTGTTGAGAGAAGGAGAAGAGAGAAGAGGGGCGAACATGTTTTGAAGCCCAGCTCGGGTGAATGCGAAGCTACAAAACCACCGCAAGGCCCCTTTCCGTTCTAGGCCTTGCGTAAATCTAACACGTTCGCGGGGATGTCACTGGCGAGCGTAAGCCCAAAGATTTCATTTTTTTCAGCAGTCCTAAATGTCCTATACCTTTCCCAAGTAGAATCGTGAGACAGGTTGAGGATGTTCAGATGAACGAATTGAACGGCACGCACAACACCTTTGTCGGGGTTCTGGCACGACCCTTCTTACAAAGGCGCTTATTCTGAGTGACATGATGCATAGCACCTCGATTCGGGTGCGTTCCATATAAATCGCAGATCTCACGCTACCTTCGTACACAAAGATCTATCAAAGCGGTCTGTCAAATCGCAAATCGACTCCGACCGTCTTCTTTACGCCCGGATAGACGTGTAGATCAAGATATCCTGGGCATTTCCGTATGACAGGCTGACAGAACAATGTTCACCAAGATGTTCACGCCGCACATAGAGCGTACTGTAAACGTTTCGGGGGTAGACCGTAGACCTAAGACCACGGCGTTTCGCCTATGATGGAGGGTACTGGTGGACACGAGACGAGCCATTAGGACACGCCGATACATGCCGTTCTGCATGCTATCGATGTAAAAGGAACATTGTAGCCAAGACTAGGCACTATGAGAACTGGAGATCACACTCCAATGTGTTTGTTCGTCACGGTGATGCCGACTGCCGACAAGCCGATAGCCCAACCACCACCTCCAACTGAGCTCACCAGCGTCGTTCCTTTGTACTTAATATACCATGAGACAACAGACATAAAGAAACAAGCATTGGGACTTGCAATTGCATGTGGGTGAGGAGTACAGGAAATTTCATGAGATCTCACCGATTCCCACGTGTCAGGACCGGGCAATATGTCAAAATTAAACGTGTCCGTTCTCTTTCAGGATTCGACGTACCGTGGCTATCATCATTTGTTGACGCTTGACAAGCTTCACATGCAATATAACTGCAAGCGGACTGGCTCTATGTAGCTGAAGTTGAGACACGGACGACCGCAGGCCACTTACTGTAAGGTCAGCATTCCGGCACCACTGCCGCCGCCTCCGCGACAATCACTCTTGAACTGGCACCGCGTGTTCTCTCGAGCCCGGAGAGTGGAGTCTCGGTGGACAATCTATCCGTCTCTGGACCACATCTGGACAAGGTAAGCTAAGGAACGTTTTTCTATCGTGATCAGTCTTCGATTACGAATCCCTCATGGATACAGCCCTTCCGAAGCACCGGAAAGTATTGGAAGAATGCGTGGATCCCGTCACGTTGGAACAGCGTGTTTCCCCCGTGTGAGTGCAACCCTGTCCGGAGCGCTAGACGGAAAGCGCTGTACTAAGCGAGCGCTGAACGCTTAGACTTGGCCTTATCTTTAAAGAGTCCGTATGGGACAGGGTATGGGAGGTCATTCTGCACTCTTCTCTTTTCGAATATCCAACCCCATTTCCTTCGATGTCCCAACCCGCAGACACTACTGCTCTTGATAGAGCTGAGCAGGGTCCAGGTACGAATTTGTTATTACAAGGACAACCACCTCTTTGCCCTCACACTGTAACACCCTCTATAGTTGACGCCCAGGTACTGCACAGGACCAGCAGGATCAACCCTCGGAAGGAGGGTCCAACCTTTCCGATGGTTCTGGAGCTCTGTTCTCCATGTACCTCGATAGAGCTATTGAAGAGGACACGAATATGGTCGAAAGTTGGAAAGGAGATGCCGATGGAATGCTTGTCTTCGTGCGTCTTCAAACTACCTCCCATACTTCTGCACATAACCTAGAAACTGTAGACTGGTCTATTCTCTGCCGCGGTTGCAGCATTACTCGCATTGTCCGTCCCGAATATTCAGCCGAACTCGCAGGACACCTCATCTTTTTATCTCGCGCATATCTATCAGCAACTTTCTACCCAACCAAATGGATCCCAGGTTCCCATCCCGTCGAGCTTGTCCGACCCTACCCAACCTTTCACACCACCTACGTTGGGCATTTGGGTCAACGGGCTTTGGTTCATGAGCCTTGTCATGAGCCTGACCTGCGCCCTATTGGCGACATTGCTACAGCAGTGGGCGCGTCGCTATCAAAGGGTTGCCTACCCACGTTACAACCCTCACAAGCGGGCACGTATTCGTGCCTTTTACAAGCACGGTGTCGACAAGCTGCATATTCCCTGGATGGTTGAATTGCTACCAGCGCTGCTCCATATCTCCCTTTTCCTCTTCTTTGCCGGCCTTTCCGTGTTCTTGTTTGGTGTCGACTTTACTATTTTCAAGGTCGTCACGTCCTGGATCGGGCTATGCGTCATTTTATATGCGTGCCTCACATTCTTGCCGGTCATCCGCAAGGATAGCCCTATTCCGCACCACTTTCTTCGTCGGTCTCATTCTGTCTCACCGGCATACGATTTCTTTTCTTCCGACTTCTTCGGAGGTTCTCAGACATCGATCCCTCCATCTTCACCCCATTTCCCAGTCGTGCCCACCTTTACGATTTCTTTTCGCACAGCATGGACAAGACGGCAGAAGCGTTCGCCCTCAAAATGTCCCCCGATATTGACCATCGTTCGTTGTTGTGGACGTTCAAGTCATTAGATGAAGATACGGATCTCACGAAATTCTTTGAAGACTTTTCTCGCCTTTGCGACTCGAAAACGGGGGAACATTGAATTTGCAAGAAGGCTTCGTCGCGCCGCATAAGGAGGAGCTTTCAAGTGCATTGACCGAGTTGATGAACCGTACTCTGTCATCTAACCTGATCACTGAGGCTGTGAAACAACACCGGATTACCATCTGCACCAAGGTCGTCAAATCGACTTCCCTTCTTGAAACTTCGTGGATCTTGCGTCGCGTTCTCCTCGAAGATTGGTATCAATTCCTAGGATGCAGCGAATTCGGGCTTTTCGTCCAGAATTGGAACACAACCGACAGGCTCATGTATTTCTATGCGAAATGCGCGGCTGCTCTCACGGTCTCGCTTGCGCAGCGCGATGATCGTTGGTTCCAGCTGGCGAGCCGCCTCTTCAATACGTCAAGATCTCTCTTGAATACTTATGTCACAAACGGTGGCAACATACGACTCGCTGGTGTCATTTTCGTTGTTCGGCAGACCATTCAGTCATACTCTGGGTCGGCTTGGCGTCACAGAGAGGATATTCTTGACGTGTCTTCGAGAACTCTAGAAACGGTTTGCAGGCTCGATATCGAGGGTGCTTTGCCGGAACTCCAACACCAGTTCTGCGGTTTATGGAACAAAGTTGTTGATACGGCACAGAATGACCAAAACCATCACCGCCGACTGGTCTCCACGATGACACTTAAGAACATCCGCAATCTGTACATCGCATTGCATCATTTGCATGAAAACTCTGATGCACTTCTGAAAGCATTATATACCACAAC
>WTXL01000502.1:0-12878 GCA_022376525.1 Russula vinacea
TGCTCACACTTCTTGTCACATGACTGGTTAGACACAGGCTTAGGCTCCTGGTCATGTGATTGGTCCCACAGTCACATGCCTTCAAGGTTCTGGAGTCACAGTTTGTGACATGTGTCACCCAATGCTGTAACACCTGGAATTACTAGTAAAGTTTATATCACTGCCCTTGAAAGAACATGCCATAACTTTTGATATAGCCAATACAATGCCACATATACTATCTTGTTGGAAAGCCCTGATCAAGATCATTCTGAATGTCGCATATACAGCACTACTGCATCTGCAGTTTGTGGTGTGTATACAGTAGTTGTGTAAACGTGGTTTTAGCATACCCTTTAAAGAATATGCTATAACTTTACATATAATCCATATAATGCCACATACAATATGTCATTGGAAAGCCCTAATCAAGATTATTTTTGAATGCTGCATATACAGCACTTGTGCATCCACAGTTCCGGCTGCATTTACAGTACTTCTGTATCTATGGTTTTACACTACTGTAAAGATACCCTGGAAAGAATATGCTATAACATAGCATGTAGTCAATCAAACAACACATATAGTAGCTCATTGTAAAGCCCTGATCAACATCTATTATTGTGCCACATTTATGGGACTTTTGTATCCACGGTTTGTGGCGCATTTGCAGTACTTGTATAAACACAGTTTTTCAATACCCTGTAAAGAATGCCTTATAACTTTCCACATACTTGACATAATAATACATATAATATGTCATTAGAATGCCTTGATCAATTCTTATCCATGTGCTGCTTATACGGGACTTATGTATCCGTGCTTTTGGCCGCATTTGCACAACTTGTGCACCTATGGTTTAGCATATATATCATTTTCACTGCTTATACAATACTTCTGTATCTGCGCTTTTGAGTCATTTGACTGACCCAGAACCTACCCAGAACCCCCTACCCAATTAGAAAAACACCCTATAATTAGACAAGCTTGACACCGAGCTCATTACAGCTGCTCTCTAGCCAGGGCGAAGTTGAGATGTGAGAGATAGAAGAGTGTATTGACTCCATATGATGGACAGGAGACTCAACTTGCTGTCTTAGGGATGGTAGTTCAAGTCTTATATACTATACAGGACATCCGGAATATTCTGGACTATGATGTGATGCAGAATGTACTGGAACAACACAGAAGCCATGACACAACATACTGAAAGGCTATGGAAATCATCCTGAACATGATGGAAATGTGTGGAGACCTACAGAAGCTGCTAGTATCGTACATGGTCCAGGCTCAGTTAACCTCTACTCTTACCCATGTCGTCACACATGACCCCATGACCTCTGGTGCCAAAGATGGATGATGACAATAACACATATGACATCTACCTACATATGTGAATTCTGGATGCTTCCACCCCTTCCCTGATGTCCTGTATAATGCACTATATAAGAATAATGACATTAGTATAATGTTATCCTAGAATTGCTGTAGTAGGAACTCTCATGTATTTAAAGATGACCTTGGTGTCTCTGAGATGCCAAGTCGAGTAAGTCCCTTCTGTCACAAACTACTGTCATGTCCTATCCTTCCTGAGTCTAAGTGTCACACACTATGCCAGTGACATTTAAGCTATAGTTATGTATGTTCTACATGTAATATACCATTTTGAAAGCTAAGGTTAAATTTTTTAAACCACCATGGATAGAAGGGCTTAGGTCCTTTAAAATGACCACAGATAGAAACCCTTTCTATCCATGATCATTCCATTATGGTGAGTTCAAGATACACTTACTAAATTTATTACAAAGTCCCTCCCTTAGACCTCATGGACTGCTTTAGACACCCCAATTCATTTTCTCCTTAGATGCCCAATAGACACCAAGACAGACACCCACTTAGGCCCTTATTTCCCAAGAACCTAATCATATGCATTATTGTGTGTCTCATGTGACACATCACATGCAGTCATCACGTGGCTCACAACTTAGTTGTTTCACAAAGTGTCTGAGTCCCAGCCTCAGCCACCCCCTGTCTCTATTCGGTAGACTTATTCCTAGGCATAATTCTCATGCTGCACAGTACAGGAGTCACTCCCTCAACCTGTTGCACAGTTTCGCTTGTGACACTCTCAGGCTGACTCCCTTTGACTCTAATGACTCACTGTTAGTATAGTTGACTCCTGACCACAGTAGATATGCACAGCACCTTGCAGTAATACACAGTATTCCTGACTCAATGCACAGTTGCCCTTCATGTATATAAGACCACCTTCTGTACCCTGTAGACCTCAGACTTGATCTTCTGAGTTTGTCACTCAATATATCTTCCTTGAGCTTCAAACTCATGTTGAACCCTTGGACTTTAAATCCTCTTTTCTCAAACAACCTAGTTCCACTGAACTAGCTTTGCATAATGTACAGTGCAACCTGAAAGCATTTCAAGTAGACTCTTTATCTCTTGTAGATACAGAAACCCTTTAAGTCTTCTTTTAGGGTTATCTCAATTCAATCGTCCATATATAACAAAATTTGAGACTCACAGATTGCCTTATAACTTATGATATAATTATGCTAGTGCCACATATAATATACCATTTCATCAGTGTTTTCACACTTTACTTGCCACTTTTCGGCCCTTTTTTGTGCTTTTTTGCTTGTCAGCAAGCTGACAAGCCAAACAAGCTCGACAAGCTGACAAGTTAGAATTTAATTTAAAGAATTAAGTATTAAAATACTTATTTCTGACAAATAAGAAATAACCATTTTCCGTTTTGGGCTTAAGGTTCATCACAAAGAATTTCATAACGATCTTATGATAAGATAACTACTAAATGAAACCATGACTATGGTGATCAACGTATCGATTGACAAAATAAGCACGGAACGCGTCAAGAGCATCAGAAAAATGAAAGTCCTCTGGAATTGAAGTCGAACCATACACCGGCAGAAGGTGTGCAGCACGTGCTACACAATCCAGGTGAATGATAGAGAGTGTACGACGGCGTCCATTACCCTCATACTCTGGTTGTACCATCCACAACCCGGTGTCTTCATCAGGTTCCTTGCCAGGAACCAGCCAGTTGACCAGTGCGCAGGGATAGTATCTGTTATCGAATGTGAATGAAAAGAAGAGAAGTGCGCGTGCAATTGTCATGCCCGGCATTCCATCAAGCTCGGCGCTGGTCTCAACAAACATCGTATCGCGTCTAGCATACTGGCCATGCCAGTTTGGATTCGAGCGAATGCGTTCCCGGTACATCCCACCTGCTCCGCAAAGATCGCTGGGAGCATAGAAACGTGCAATTGCAGAATGGTAGACTTTAATTCGCCCACCAAAGTAAGGGCAGTCATCGATGTCGACATCAGTAGATGGAACGTCATTAAGCTGTTCGTAGAGGAAGCGTCGAAGGAGGTTTGGGAACCGCGGCTGATCAATGTACACTGCAAGATCTTCAACTCTGCACGGGTACCCTCGTTCTAGGAGGAGACCGCGTAAGCAATGTTCCGAAAACGTTACGCTGAGAAAGGAACAAACCAGCACTGCGAGACAGCTCCACAGAGGACAGGGTTCTGGGCCCATGAACTGGGCCCATGTCGTCGTCATTGTCGTTGTTATCGTTTGATGCCATTGGCTGAGGGAGTTCTCCACGGAGAATCATTGCTGTGTATGATGACGTCGTGCCCTCCATCATGCCAACCCGGGAAAAAACTTGGCGGATCGTAGTAAGCTTCTCTAATCGCGAAATCGTCACCAACATCTGTTTGAGGGCATTGAAGTGGCTTGAACGTCTCCATGGCTCCTTGACTGCCTTAATGTGCTTGGATTCGGTGATTGACGAACAAAGTCCGTTTGGTGAGCCAAAAAGTTGGATAGAACGGTGATAGTGCACGAGGGAGTGCTGTCGCGGGAGGGAAATCCGCTCTCCACTAACACCCGCAGTGCCTACAAACACGTCTCGGTGAAAGTGAAAGCGGGCCAGCGCGGTTTTGAGTTCCCCAAGGGCACCAACAGTAAGGGCATTACGGCGGGCAATATAACAGAAGTCGAGGAAGGCTGAGAGCGTCTTCACCATCTCAGATGGTACATAACCGACAATCGCTGCAAGGTAGACCTGAAAATATAATCAGAACCCACTGTTAATATGGAAAATGCGGATTACCTTCATAAGCGCTTTTGAGTCGTCACCTGTCCATTGCGCAAAGTCACGCCCATCAGGAAAGCGTCGTAGTCCGGGAAAAATAGGCACAGCAGATATTCTTGAGATGACATTGAGCGACGCCCGGAACCTTGAAGGAAAATGAAAAAAAAAAAAAAAAAAACATACCGACGATCGATATCTCCAATGATCGCATTTGCTCCTGTTTCTCCATGCGCTTCGTACAGATACTCATTCACCCACGTGACAAGATGATCCTTGAACGTGCCTTTGATGGCTTGATGAAGTAAGTCGGGGGTGAGGAGCTCATGAATATCTGCACGCGGGAATTCATGTGTGAAGGGCTATAAATGAGCGTCAGAAGACTGATACAAATCCAGAAATGCCACTGACCAAAATGTCTGCTCGCACACCAAAATCAGTCCAAAGAATAACGGGATCCCATGCGTTGATAATGTAGTTAGTAATTGCCTCAGTTCGCCGATCTGCTCCAGGTGCATCCAGATTCTCAGGATGAGCTTTACATCTACAATTTCTGAGAACTTGGACGGAAGCGGTATTGGATTACTTACTTTGGGCACCACCCTTGGACGATGCCGGAAAGCCAGACTTGTTCTGGATAGTCAGCGATATATGGCCCAAGGCCATATACAGCACGTCGAAAGTGCCCATCTGGACATTTGACCACTTCTGGGGTTGACATTCCATCCTTTAGAGGGTCGAATACTTGAGCGAGGCAAGCGTGGTACATTTGCCGACAGAACGTTTGATAGTTGGCACTCTTCCGGTATTTTTTCGAAACTGTGAGTAAACATTAGCGAGAGTAGAAAAACGTCGGAGAACGCATACCTTTGGGGATAGGGAGGAATGCGACAGGAAGTACTGCACTTCCATGAGAACGCCGAACAATATTTGTGAGGTTTCCCAGCGACATATAGACTGGGTGATATTCCTGGTGTCCCGTTGCCACCGAGACTGTGGTTTTGTCGCTGCCAGCAACGACGGGGACGAACATTGCACCATGATTGGATATCTCCTCTGCGATCGTGTCCTACAAATCAAATACTGTCAGTCTAGTTTAGCATCAGGTGAACGCAGTACGAACAGCCTGAGACCATGCCCAATCGGCCGACATGAGATTTGACCACACCCGCTGCTTCATGCCATCAAACTGGCGATACGGAACAAAGTTAATTTTACCATCGAATTGTGTGCTGGCCAATTGATGTTGTAGTACTTGTCGTGAGTCTCTTGCGCAGAGCAAATACGTCTCTGTCATCCATTTCGGGGGGATACCAGCTGGTCGTGGGCCTTGATATTGAATATGATAGCTCTTCCATGGGGAATCACCGTGCTGAATAGTATCAATAGTCTCGTACAGTTGAGCGGCGTTCTTCCATGTGGCATCGCCTCCGAATTTCATCACAGAAGCCGCCCAAATATCGAGGGCTTTATCGATGTCAGAAACCGAACTCTGAACCTCAACGAAATGATAATATGAGAAGTCGAAGTCTGCCCTGGATTTGAACGGCATCCAAGAATCTGGTGGCGGGATGTCTTCGCGTAGGGGAGGAGGAGAAAATGGTGGCAGATAGTTGCCGTTCCGGTCACAAGGTGTAGCTTTGAAGACGAATGTTAGCCATAGCCAGATATAACGGACAATGAGATGTACCGCACCGTTTAAGAGGGGATGGGTTTGTGTTGTAAATGATTGACTATCATCATCATCAGAAGCAGGTGTAAATTGACGATGGACAGTCTGTTGGTGCTGTGTAAGTCCGTGACTTGACTTGCAAACCAAAGAACAGCTGGGACATGAAAACGAAGAGCGTGATTGAACAAACAGATTCGCCATAGCAGAGAGTAGCAGGTTGCACGGTCTGCGGAGTCCGGACTTGCGACATCGAAAACACAAGGTTCAAAACAAACATGACAACCACACGGATCAACAAACACGGGTCACACACTGTAGGAACCTGATGTATCGTACCTGTCACACGTAGCATTCAGACGGGAGAAGGTCAAAAGACTCAAAACAATGTGTTTATTAAGGAACTGTGGTAATTAGACTACTAGCTATCTATGCTTCCTCATGCCAGAGTGTCGGTCCACTGGGCACAGTAACAGACGAACCTTCTTCGACGATGACACCAGACCAAAGCCCAATCTGGGTCCGCGTCTTTCAAATTCCTCACTGAGGTCCGCCATGAATGTTGTTTGCCATAATAAGCAACTGGCATTACCTGTACGACACCTCCAGGATGCACAACAGCATGGAATTGCAGCGATGGCTGTTGAGACAAGGATCTTGTCTTAGACCCCAAAAGAGACTGGAATCAGAAATGTCAGGAATGGTGTCCATAAGTGGGAGAAAGGTGGTAGAACATAACCTCACGCCCAGATACTAGACGATAGAGATTGCCGCGTCATCAATAGCGTGCAAGTGCAGCGACGGCACTGAGACAAGTGCTAGTCCCCAACAGGAGGACTGCGAACCCGACGCGAGCCGTCCACGCGTGTCCTCAGCGAATGCCGTGTATGCCGCGTTGCGCCCCATAGAGCCTGCGTGCGCGTCAGCGCCTCCTCTGGGTACCTGTGTGTAATAGAGGCCCATAATAAGCATACGGAGGGAGGGCGCTGTGATCGAAATTAGCATTTGCACGGGGCGCATGTGCTCTCGCGTAACCGGAATGAGAGTGCACAAGGCAGAGTTACGCAAATGCAAGATGGTGATGATGTACGGCAGGCGGAATGAAGGGAAAGACAGACACGCACCACCCACCGGGCCATGTGGAGACATGCCATCGGGGCTGCACCGCGCGACAGCCGCATAGAAACCCAGGAGTGGGTTGATACCCTCGACAGGAAAGTTGGAGCCAAGAGGGAGACGTTTCCCTGGAGAGGCCCTGCGGAAATACGCCACCGTGCCAGCTGCCGTCAGCTGTGGCTACTACATGGAAAGAGAGAAAAATGGAAAAAGAAAGTACTGGAGGCCTTGACAGGAGCGCAGGCACGGCTGCCAAGACAAGGATCCCGTCCTAGACCCCAAAAGAGACAGGAATGATGGCGGCGCCACCATCTTCGTTTCTGGCCAGTATTTCAATATCCCACTGGACATGTCTCTGCTTGGTTGTATGGATAACTGGAATTCTATAGATCACTTCGATCCCACTGCCGACAGCCGCCACATGTTTGCGCACTTCCTTTACTTGCGATCAGCATATGGCGCTCGGCAGGATGGTTCAATCTTGTCCAACGTGGAAATTGGACTTATTATATCCAACTTCCTGATTCGAATGACATGCCGACAGAAATCAGATTATTCTCCATCTCGTGTTCTGAAATAGTTGGTGTATAAAACCTCCCCGGAAATAACACAGGTCAGGTCTGGATGCTATACACAAATGAGAACGTCACGAAAACTTACCAATTCAACTGCAAATCACCCTAATGGATTTTGTCCCCGTATGCGTCTGGCACGGTAATGTCCATAGGTGGGAGAAAGGCGCTCAGATAGATGACAGAGATCGCCGCATCATCAATAGCATGCGAGTGCAGCAACAGCGCCGAGACAAGTGCTAGTCCCCAATAGGAGCACTGCAGGCCTTAGCTAGAGCGCAGGCATGACTGCCGAGACAAGGATCCCGTCCTAAACCCTAAAAGAGACAGGAATGGTGGCAGCGCCACCATCCTGGTTCTGACCAGTATTTCAATACCCCACTGGACAAGTCTCCGCTTGGTCGTATGGATAACTGGAATTCTTTGAATCGTATCGCTTCGATCCTGCTGCCGACAGCCGCCACATGTTTGCGCACTTCCTTTACTTGCGATCAGTGTATGGCGCTCTGCAGGATGGTTTCAATCTTGTCCAACGTGGAAATTGGACTTATTATATTCACCTTCCTGGTTCGAATAGCACGCCGACAGAAATCGGACTATTCTCCATCTCGCGTTCTGAAATAGCTGGTGTACAAAACCTCTCCGGAAATAACACAGGTCAGGTCTGGATGCTATACACAAATGAGAACGTCACGAAAACTTACCAATTCGACTGCAAATCACCCTAATGGATTTTGTCCCTGTATGTGTCTGGCACGGTAATGTCCATAGGTGGGAGAAAGGCGGTAGAACGTAACAGTGCGCTCAGATAGACGATAGAGATCACCGCGTCATCAATAGCGTGCGAGTGCAGTGACAGCGCCGAGACAAGTGCTAGTCCCAACAGGAGCACTGCAGGCCTTGACTAGAGCGCAGGCACGACTGTTGAGACAAGGATCCCGTCCTAGACCCCAAAAGTGACAGGTCAGGAATGGTGTCCATAGGTGGGAGAAAGGTGGTAGAACGTGACCTCACGCTTAGATAAACGATAAAGATTGTCGCATCATCAACAGCACGGGTGCAGCGACGGCGCCGACCCCATCTAAGACCCCAAGAGACTGGAAATCAGAACTGTCAGAAATGTCAGAAACGGTGTCCATAGGTACAATGTGACCTTTACAACTAGGAACAATTACACGCCAGTCTCCGGGAAATCGCCGTATCACCAACAGCGCGCATGTGCAGAGACAAGTGCTAGGCCCCGACGGAGGCATTGCAGTGGCTGCCCAGACGAGTGATAGGGCTAAATGGGAGCGCAGCTACGGCTGCAGAGACAGAGATTCCATGCTGAACCCAAAAAAAAATATTCAGAGAGATCGTGAATGGCGTCCACAAGTAGTAGAACGCGGCCTTGTGACTAGGAGCAATCACACGCGAGTCTCCAGGATAGACGATGGTTTGGAGATTGCCGCATCACCAACAGCGCGCAAGTGCCAAAGACAAGTACTAGGCCTCAACTGGAGCGCAGCAATGGCTGCTGAGACAAGTATCCCGTGCTAGACCCCAAAAATTAGAAAGATCGGGAACGGTGTCTATAGGGGGTAGAACATGACCTTGCGACTAGAGTAGTTGCCCGTGAGTCTCCGCGAGTCTCCAAGATAGACGATGGTTTGAAAATCGCCACATCACCGACAGCGCGCGAGTGCTGAAACAAGTGCTGGGCCTGGAGTGCAGCAACGGCTGCTGAAACAAGGATCCCGTGCTAGACCCCAAAAATTAGAAAGATCGGGAACGGTGTCTATAGGGGATAGAACGTGACCTTGCGACTAGGAGTATTTACCCGCGAGTCAGATAGACGATGGTTTGAAAATCGCTACATCACTGACAGCGCGCGTGTGCCGAAAACAAGTGCTGGCTGGGCCTGGAGTGCAGGCTGCTGTCCGTGCTAGACCCCAAAAATCAGAAAAGATCGGGAACGGTGTCTATAGGTGGTAGAACGCGACCTGGCAACTAGGAGCAATTACCTGCAAATCTCCCAGATAGACGATGGTTTGGAAATCGCTGCGTCATCAACAGCACGCGGGTGCCGAGACAAGTGCGTGCAGCAACGGCTGCTGAAACAAGGATCCTGTGCTAGACCCCAAAAATTAGGATGATCGGGAATAGTGTCCATAGGTGGGAGAAAGGTGGTAGAACGTGACCTTGCGCTAGGAGAGATGATGGTTTTGGTGGAGATCGCCGTGTCATCAACAGCATGCGAGGGCTGCGATAGCACCGAAACAAGTGCTAGTCGCCGAGAAAAATACTGCAACGGCTGGGGATTCAGATCAGGAATGGTGTCTATAGGTAGTAAAACATGATCTCACGACTGGGAGCAATTACTCGGGTGTGCGGCGTGTCTCCAGTATATGCGATGTTTTGGGCAGCCGCGCAAGTGCAGGGACAAGAGCCAGGCCCCGATGGGTGCAGCAATGGCTGCCGAGACAAGGATCCCGTGCCAGACCCCAAAAGAAACTGAAAATTAGAATACAGTACATGGGGAGGAAGGGCACGCCACCAAAACGTGCGAACAGCGGTCCAACGTAACTCCCTTGGTAACTCCAATGTACTGTACCTGTCACGCATGTGACTAAGACACCCAAGACACCGCCGCACGGCGGTACAGAGCGTAACTTACATGTAGTCGTCTAAGGTCTTCATGTCGCCTTACTGGCCTACATTTCCTTTTCTCAAGACATCCAGTCATTTATCCAAACATCTCATTCTATTCACCCTCATTTCTACTCCGTCTCTTTACCAATCCTCGTAATCACTGTTCATCGGTCCCCCGACATCACAATGCGCTCCAACCGGCGTGGTCTCACTCGAACATATGCTGCTAGCGACGTCTCCAAGCAGGTATCATCTACCATTCCTCCTCCTCGCCCACCGCCAAGAAAGCGAGCCCGACCAGTGAAAAAACTACCGCCTCCGACCTCTCCCTTAGTCTGCCACAACCAGCGTTGCCATCGCCAGAAGGTACGTCCTTGTTCACAATTACCATTTCCAGTGGTGACACAGTGCCGCTATCAGCAGAAGTAGCCGTCTCCAGTGACTCGGACGAGACACAACACCCCGCAAAGAAAGCGAAGGCAAACGACATCGACAAGAATGGTGCCTCATCACAATCTCAAAAGCGGGGGGGCATTCAAGTCCCATTACGGTCGCCTCGTCCTGTACGAAGCAATCGTGTTATCAACCCAGGCGCCCCCGACCAACCAAGCACAAGGCGTACCTCGTCTCAGGTTACAGCAGAGAAACAGCGCAAAGCATCTCTGCAACGTGGTTTAGAGGCACTGAAGCTGAGAGAGATCGAGATTCTTGCTGAACTGGAGCTTGGGCAGGCTTTGTTCGATGAGGATGCAGATCGGAATGTCGTTAGGACCCTTGCTGTCGTCGATAGCGACGTCGAGATGGCCGATCCCATTGAGGAGTTCACTAGCTCAGAGTCTGATGGCGATACAGACGTCGATGAGGTAGTGGCTCTCAAGGCCCCTGCAAAGATTGCGGTATGTTGAGTTCCTGGCGCTGTGATGACGGATGCTGATAGTTTTTGCAGAGGAAGAAAAGACCCTCAAAGGGTGAGACACGGGCAGCAGTAGATGTTGCGAAAATGGCCCTCATTAAAGGGAAAAAGAGAGCGTCAATGAAAAAGAGGTATTCCCGAATCTTCTCTCCTTTCTGATGTGCCTGATGGTTACGGTACGACAGCGCGTCATTCCCTTCTGGACTGGTACCAGGCTGGGGTCAAAAGGCCGCCATGGATTTATCCGATAAGCAGGTATTGGGCGGCCTCGAGGATGACGACGCATTTTCAATCCAACCAACTTCCGACGCTTTAAGTGTCAAGAACCGTGCGAATTCAGTGAGTTACGAGTACATTCCTTTGTACGCTTTGCACTAATTAGTAACTTTCAGTTGTGTTGGTTGTCGCGGACGGCAATGATGGCGATGGTGACCATGAGGCGACAGGACCTCCAGCCATTAACCGTTGTGTTAATGCCGCACCCTCCAGAGCACCCAGGTCGAAGACCAGATCCTTGAAAGTGAAATCCGAGGCCCTATTTGCAGAATCGCTGCCTAGCAGCAAGCAGAGTATCCCTTACGAGACTGATGGCTTACCCATGTTCGCGAAGCAGAAATGGTGCACATTTTTTCTCCCCACTCTCTATGCTTGCTTGGGATCTGCCACGAACCCCTGGCAACTTTATGAGGACGGCTCAACCTTCCTCATAACGCTCCAAGTCATCCTTGAGATTGTATACCCGAAATCAGGATTCATTATTACACCCAATGACAAGATATATTCCATGGTTCGTACGGGCCTCTCGCAAGTCGGTAAACAACTAATTCTCTATTAGGCCAAGGACCGCTTAAATGAGAAACGTACCTATTTTGGCCGTGAGGCTTTGAAAATCGTTACCAGTTTTTCGGCTCCCAAAAGTTTGCTGGACAGCCGAAAGAAATTGCAATGTACGCAGCATGGGCCACCAGAAGCGACGGCCCTTCAGTCTGGGGAGCACCGACACCCATGGACTGTGTCGTTCCCGAAGACCATCCCGCTTATGTTGTAAGATAGGTTTCATTCCCGCTACGAATTATTTCTGATGAACGCTGCTTCAGCGCCCGGACAATCTATTCGAATCAGTGTTTGTGATTGATCTTGTTTCGCCCTTCTTCAAATGGTGTGATGGCTCTTGCTACGATTATGGCCGCCTTACTGGGGCTCTTGCCATGGCAGCTGCAGGCGTACGGACACCTGCTCTCTTAGTTTTCTGGCCTGACTCACTGTTATCATTTCAGATTGAACGTGCCTTCAAGATGTATCACACTGGTGAACGCGTCAATGTCGGCCAATTCTCACGTGAGATGGTTGGCCACATGATTGACGACTACGGGGCTAATGCCAAGGCCCTGAGCGACCGACGTTGGTCGAAGATCATGGAGATTGTTGGTCAGGCCCAAAATGTTGTCGAAGATCAGCGCCCAAGCCCGAATGCGGCATCTATGCAACAGAAACGTCGCATCCTCTACGTCGCAAGCAGTGACTAGATTTGTATGTTTACGCTACCCTGATATTCATTAAACTAATCATGACGCTTGTCTGTAGGTTTCTTGAGCACATGCACGCAATTGCGAATTTGTCGTCGTCTCAACATGACCTTCATTTCTATCAGCTTTCATTCAATTTCACGGTCCTCGCCTGATTCTCATCTGCTGATTTACACATTTATACCCCCCTGCGTTCTGTGGTTTGGTTCACATTGTGTCGTACCATACCATTAACGAAGCGTTGTCGTCTCAACACCACCTTCGTTTCTATCAGCTTTCATTTGGTTTCCCTGCTCTTATGATTCTTATCTGATTCTCACCCTCACACTTCATA
>WTXL01000503.1:0-12860 GCA_022376525.1 Russula vinacea
CAAGTGCCTCTACACAGATCTGTACACTGGCGCAGGCAATTGGGTACCCACACTAAACTGATTGCTTTGTCCACTATACTACTACTAGCAAATGTCTATGCCTACTCTTCTCTTATACATGCTCCCTGGTGCCCACCCCCAATACACCCCCAATTTGCTCCCCTTCCCCACCATGTCCCCCCTCCCACTGTGTAGCAAAGCCTGTGCTCCCCCTGCCCCTGGCCCCTGCCACATTCTCCCCAGGCTTATCCACACCCTTCCCCTGGAGCTTTGCATTTATTCTGGCCCCTCTACATCACACATGCTCCCTCTGGCCCCAGGAAACTTGTATGGACCCAGAAATGTGCCCCCTCTTGGAGTGTGGGACCCCATTTTAGTGAATGTGGCTCCATTTGCCTCTACTTTCCCACCCCTATAGAATTACATAGAACATCAAATTTTATATTTTACATTTGACATGTTCATAATTATACATAACAAAACTTATAAATGAATTTTATTTGCCAGACATTCCATTTTCGGTAGTAGTGACATTAGTAATCTTTTGCCCAATCTACGCAAGTTGCGTATGCGTAAATCTGCGGCGGCCGTAAGCGCATACCTGATCATATGGTTGATCATATATCGATCATATGGTGTGATTTTGCCAAATGAACTACGATGAGTCAGTCACGTCCATCGAGCATACTGTATACAGTACCGGCACGTTGATGATGCATCATTGCGGCCGCATTCTTGCAGGCCACACATATATAAAATCAAGGAACACCTCATGGCAGATCAAACATGACTTGCTCGTATTGCTACAAGGGCTTCGTCCTCCCTGGTGAGCCCAAGGGCTCCATGGTTGGCCAAGCCTACTTCACACCAGCGCCGACCGATGCCACGCAGCGGACAAAGGCAATCGTCCTCCTCACGGACATCTTCGGCCTTCCCTTGCCGAATCCGAGGATTGTCGCAGACCACCTCGCCGAACATGTCGGTGTAGACGTCTGGGTTCCTGACTTATTCAACGGTGCGTCGTGCCATTAGCATATGCGCTGCCTTTGTCGGCTGATATCGAAGTCCCGCTGTGCTCAGGAAAGCCTCCTTTCGACGCAAATAAGCTAGAACCTCTTATGCCCGACCGTGCTGGTGTCAAAACCTCATTTGGCACTCTTGCGCTCTTAATCCTCAGGGTTCTCCCAACCCTTCCTAGGATGTTCACAAATCGTCCCTCCGTTGTTGACCCCAGAGTCCACGAGGCAGGTGTCTCTTAACTTTATGCAACTTTGCCGTCGTACGCAAGCCTTGATTATACAGTTTATCAAGAAGATCAAAGGCGAGAAAGGTTATGAGAGGATCGGAGCCGTCGGGTTAGTCCTGGCCAATGCACGGTCCACACCCAAGCTAATGTGTTTATGGCTAGATACTGCTTTGGCGGTGCCGTGGCCGGTCGTCTGGGTTCTACCGACTCTGTCAACACAATCGTGATCGCACATCCTAGTAACTTGAAGCCCGTCGACACCCGAGCCATCAAGGTAGGTAACCCCACCTCGAAAAGTTGTCTGTCCAATAGTCTCACGTTTTCCCTCTCAGGTCCCTTCTTGTTGGGTGCTGGCTGAAGGTAACACATAAATTGATCTCTTTTTCGATGTGTACCACACCGCTCATTGTTCATCATAGAGGACATGGCCTTCAAAGATAAAGATGTCAAGACAGCCGAGGCCATATTCAAGGACCAGGAGTCGAAACCCGACCACGTTGACTATGAGTTCAAAATTTGGAAGGGTAAACATCTTCTTTCTGGTAACGAGAACTCGTCTCATTAGTCTGACGACGCATAGGGACAGCTCACGGTTTCGCTGTACGGCCGAATTTGAAGGTGCCTGACGTCAAGGCGGGGTACGAAGGAGCCCTTGACCAGACCGTTGCTTGGTTTAAGAAGACGTTGTAAGGCAATTATCATGATGGAAATATCCATGGTTCTGTGAAATCATCTTTCTCAATGCACGATGTACGTGTTTGCTCATACTGGCCCCCATACTTCCACAGTTGTACGTTACCTCCGTTGAGATGCGGACCTTAAGGTGTTCTCGGTAGGTTGCTGGTGGTGTACGAGACATGGCACTCTGTTCTATCGGTCCTATAATGATGATGCTAATTCTCTGAGTCTGAGTACAGGGGGCTTCGACTCCATGTTTCATGTGGGCGACCAGTTTTCTCAGCCTGAATTGCATCGATGGATGCCCCTGCTTTCACCTTTAATCAACGCGATCCCCATTAACGGCGCGTGCAGGTAGAAAGGTCTCTAAAACCTTCTGGGCTTTGGCGAACTAGCGCAGCAAAGGGGCACTTGCATTGCGTACGCATCCTGCTTCCCCACGTACCGAAGATATTGCGTTGTGGTGTCGAGGTGTGTTGGTTATGTTATGACGGTGTGCGCACCACCGCACCCGGCATCGCTCACTCTTTCAACCGGTTGAGCCACCCTGAAAGAGAGAGCATCATCGCGAGATTTTTGCAAACATCTCGGAGCAAAGTGAATACGTGATCTTGATTCGTGACGATCCCCTTTCGTTGCACGTTTGAGCAAGTGATTGAATTGTAGTGCTTTCTTCCGTCCCTGCGTGCCTCGGGTCTATCAAATTCTAGGCAGCAAGCGAGGAAACATACGCACTTGCCAAAACAGCGGCCATGCATTCGGTTTGAGTTGATGTTGTCTGGTTGCTTTGTGCGAGGCATGCTTGGCTTTATGGAACAAGACTCAAAACCGTTACCCGTCGGTGGTCTGGAATGAACAGAGCCGAGTTGTCCCCCGTGAAAACCCCGGCAGAGCCCTTAGGGTCATGTATGCAGTATATTTGGGCGATATTCATGGCACAGATGTAGTTTCCAGTACGGTTCCCTGGATTCGCTAGGTAGTGAGAGCAAGGCGCTGACTGACTCTCTGAGACGCTGGATAGGCATTGCGTGCCCAGTCGGTTGGCTGCTGAGATGAGATGAGAAGCGTGGCGGGAAAAGGGATGCGAGTGTCCAGTCCACCTTGATGTCAGAAGATCGAGAGAGTCGTATCCTCGTCATCTCCGCCTCGCTAGATCAAGGTCGCACGGCCATCAAACGTATGTTCTGTGGTGCATGATCTTCACTTGATCCCTCTGGGGGGCTCAAATGCGTCGAAATCACAGTCATCAAGGCCCTCGTCGATGACCCGTCCGACCTGCCCCCTTCTTCCAACTTTATCCCGTGGACCATCAGGAACAAGTATTACTCCGCAGATGTGCACTTTCACCTCGTAGAATACGCTCACTGGGATCCCCAATCTGCCCAACGCGTCCCTGCCGTCATCTTCGTCTGGGCCCGTGGCCAGGTAATCGTTCTCTTCTCTGGTCTCTTTCTTGCATCTGACTCCTGAGGCACACTTCCATCCTTACATTCAATTCCAGCCTTATGCAGAGCACGTTTTCGCGTTGCAAAATGGCCTATCTCGCTTCGAGCCCGAAGTGGCCCTCGCCATTGCCCTGGGGCAGGAATCTCCACACCCTAATGATCCCCCAGAGGGCCCGACTCGTTCCTCGCAGACCACGGCTTCGAATACATCGACGGCGAGCGCACACGTCGCTCGGAGATGGTATCGGCGTCAGAGGAGAACGACGAAGACGACGACGACGTCCAGGGTCTCTCGCGCGTCGTAGACGCGCTCAGCACCATCATGTGGCCCACAATGGTCCGCGAGCGGGACAGCGGTAGCAAGCGCAAGAGCGAGCTGCGCCCCTCGCTCTTCGACTTTGACGATGCCGTCCTGCTCGCCGAAGCGGGGGGAGAAGACGACGAAGAGGAGACCCTGGCGGCGCTGATGGAGGCCGATGCCGCCGAGCAAGGCGGACCGCAGACGCGCACGAGTCGTATGCGGAAGGAGATGGCGGCGCTGGAGCGGTGGCTCGTCGAGAACGAGGAATTGCACGAGGCGGAATTCGGCGGCGCTGGCGTTGACGTCGCTGATGGCGGCGACGAGGACGAGGACGAAGACGAAGATCACGTCGGCGTCGGCGACAGCGGCGACCGCGCACCACTGCCCTCGGTGCAACCCTCAGCTTCAGCCGCCGCTGCCTCTGACACGCATACACCAACTGATGATCCCTGGGCGGCATCAACCACTTCCAACCCGACGTCAGCGCGGACGCCATCTACAGCCCCAGCATCGCACGCCTCCATCTCCATCACGACACCGATCTCAGGCTTCGACGACGACTTTTCCGCTTTTGTCTCCGCCCCGCCCTCCGCAGTGTCCATCGCCGGTGACTCTGCAGCAGCAGCAGAAGCAGGAAAGACCACCACCACTACTAGTACCGCAACCACGGCCACTGCGTCCGCGTCTGCATCCGAACCTATCGCTGATGCACGTCGTCTCTACACCCAGACCCAGTTGCTTCGACCATCCCACACCGGCGGGTCCATTCGCTCCGTTCGTTCTGCGGTGTCCGAGATGTCCATATCTGACATCGGCGACGACTCGGGTGGCTACGAAGCGCTCGATGATCGAAGCACCAGCTCCTTGAATTTCTCGCCTGAGCACGACGACGACGATGATGCGGATCCGCGCACGTCAATAGGTGGCCAGCGATCCGGTGACCGAGCGGCCAGTCTGGGTGATGTGCCGTTCGACCTGCCCAATATACTGAACGCACTACAGACTATACGAGAGGATGTGGCTGGGATCGAGAACGAGGCGGAGCGGCGGGCGACGACGGCACGTTTTGCGTCAGAATTTGTGTTCAAAAGAATGGGCGTGGATGGAGACGAAAGGGAGGAAGTAGAGGGTTGATAAGTATTTGCTGCTACATCATTCTGATTTACATCAAGCATCTTTGTGTTTACTCCTACACTTAAGACTCGTCGTCGTTGTCGTTGTCTTCATCGTCTTCATCGTCATCATCGTCCGCCTGATCAGCCCTGCCCGTCTCGTCTCTTATCCCTCCCTCAACAAAGTTCAGTATACCGCCCATGTCCAATGCCTGGACTGCGTTCTCCGCCTCGCTCACTGGCATGTTCCCGAGGACCTTGTTTACAGCGGCCAGCTCATTTGTCTTGAGTGCTTCCTGCAGGTTCGCAGGGAGCCCGCAGAAAAGGTCCCAGCGCATCTGCAGCGCCTTGCGCACTTCTTCGATGTCCATGCCTTCGGTTTCCGGACCTTCGAGCACGAGAGTCTCTGGTGGAGGACCATCGGGTACATTGAACGAAATGACGGTGTCTGGGTTCTCGGCCACAAGCTGAATCTGCTCTCCGGCAGCGGCGGCTTCAGCTTCTTCCACTTTGGCGATTTCCACACGTCTGACTACATGCTGGTAGGTGTCCTCGACATCTTTGCGGAAGATTGCTTGTGCATTCTGACCTCCTGCTACCATACTACGATGGCAACTTCAGCCCAAAAAGGAGAGCACGAATTGGGAAAGGAAAACGCACCGTCGAAAGAATAACTGTACGCCGTCTTTCCCAAGTTTTTCACTATACTGCAAGATCAAACTCTGGTGCACACATTGCTTGGCATATCTTGATTTGCCTTCCCTTTGAGCTCTAAACGCGGAAACGAGTAGAGCGTCTGATGCACCAGGTACCACAACGTCGCGATGATTTTGGATGAACAGCCAGGACTTTTCAAACTCCCAGAGGGAAATTTGTGCAAATTTCTCCAAAGAAGGCGTCATGTGTGGGAGTTCATCGTCAACGTCAGCAGGGGGTTCCTGAGACGTTGACGCCACCGGGGGGCAGACGAAGATGCTTCCGGGTTGAGCACTTCAACATGGGTCGTCTTGGTAGTACCCTTTCCCCTATCTTTCCCAATAACCGGGGGAGGCTCGGGCTTTGCAGGAACATACTGGGGAGGACTTGAGCGGGAAATTGAATTGATGAAATAACAGATGACGAGCACCGTACCTTGGAATCGAAGCCGTCGTGGAGGTCGTCCATAGTGATATGCTTACCCTTCTCCTTGATCAGTTCGTCCTTCTCCTTCCTTCGTTCTTCCGTCACATCACTCAACTTCTGCACGTGAAAACCGAGTCGCTCTTCCAGCGTCTTTTCCAGTTTGGCCTGGTCCGATCCAGCCGTTTCTCGCGCCTCTTTCGCGATCGTCTCGAGCAGACGCAAGATCATCTCATCGTACGGGACTGCTCTGGCCGCATTGGTTGCTGGCGCCTCGGGCGAGGGGCTCTTGCGCAAACGCTCCACTTCGGACGAGAAGCGCGACGAGGCACCAGACTGCGCAAGCTGCGACTGAAATGCGCGTATACGCGTGAGGAGGACCTCGTTACAAGCGACCTCGGCCTCTAGCTCTGCGATGCGATGATTGCGTGTCTCACGTTTTTCATGGATGTCACGTTGCTTCCACCTAAGAGTACGATGTCAAGGGAATGCCGAGACTAGGATGGGAAGCTAGACGAACCTAATAAGTGACTTTTTGTCAACGTTTGGGTGGCCTTCGATGTCCGAGTCATCGGAGAGCTACGCAAAGCATCCTTGTGAATAGATGGAGAAGGATTTGAGCGCAAGAAGTGACCAACCAACCTCAAGTTGATCCCACTTTGAATAATTCAAAGGCATTTAGGGACGATGAAGACGAAACCTGATCGAATCTGACTCAGCCACAAATTTATATCATGTCGGCAGTCCCCGCCGCGCAGCCGCTGCGCTGGATGTATTCTGAACTCGGACTACGTCAGTGTCGACTTATGAGGCTCATGCTCTTTCATGGCCAACTATATGCTGCTCTCTCCAGAATCAAACATCGAACCCGTACAAAAGGTTGACTCCATCCATTGCTCCATCTGGATAGCAAGAACTTTTTGACGTAACTGTAATGCATACGCATTTGTTGCCAAGTGAAATGTGATATGTCCTGTCGCTCCTGGTCACTGGCACTTCTTGGACTGCCGGAGCGAGGCGACGCAAGTCTTGTTTCATATGTTCTCAGTTACCGATAGCAAACTCAGCCCCAACTGTAGAACAAAGTCGTGAGTGCTCCGTGACCTTTTGCCTAGGTTTATGGCTGGAGCGCGCAGGGTGAGTTAGTTGTGCTAGCTGGGCCTGGGCCTGCAGGGCATGCCGGATGAATTATATTTATAACAGGTACCGTTCATAACTGTATGGGACTTGTCAAGCTCATCGTCATGAATCTCTTACAGTATCACTGTAATTGATAGTTGCTTATTGGCAGACAATGACAGCTGCTTGGTTACAGCGGGCCCGAGAAAGGTACTGTACCTCCGTTGACAATCACAACCGCACACAGGGACTCAAAGGTTGTCCCGTGGTTGCATTACGGCCTCTTTTACGGCCTCTAGTAAACTTGAGAATACAACAATTAGTAGGCGAGGGGGTACTGTATGGCGACTGTCAGAACAACTGCCAGTCAAAAAGGCACAGTAGTAGCCGTTGACGGTGCCCTATCAAAGGCACCCTCCGACTCGGAGGTCTTTGGTTGGAAAAGGAATATTGAAACGGCTCTCACCACTTGTAGATGGATAAACAGATTAGCAGGCTCTAGTGTCAACTACACGCCTTTAGACGGATACTTTGATAGGGTTTGAGGGGAGAGCTGACTGGGTCAGTGAAACGATGCGTTGCTGTGGTACTCCGGAGGTGCTGAATAGATATTCTCGTCAATGGATGTCAACGGAGAAAAGGCGAAGCCCCCGGGGGCAAAGAAGCAGAGTTTCAATGTGTATATGTGGCGTTTGTGGTCCACCGACGACATGCGCCGTGTCTGCGCGGAACGCAGAAGGGACGTAGAAGTATGGGTGCCTCAGACAGGGCAGGGCGGCTCAGGCAAGATATCAACCGTTTGCATCTCATCGGGACAAGCAGATAAGCTTCTTCGTTTCATCGGTTAGATGTCGAAACTAGTGTACAGTAACTTACCCTTGAACAAGGCATCATGACTCCTGTGCGGTAGGCGAACTAGAAGGCCGCTAGAGTTTTTAAATGGGACGACATAATCACGAAGAATATGGCTGAATGGGTGGAGTTACTATAGATCAGGGGACCTGAGGAAACCCGACAGAAACCATCGTGTTTACATCCGTCCTTGGCATCGATCTGAGAGAACAGGCCTCGACTCAGTCCAGGCTTTCAAGCCAAGGACGATGCAAAAGTGGGTGGCCAGCTCAGTATTATCACCGCGGACGCCCCCAGTAAACCAAAATCGGTAGCATTACTGTTCCGGCATCTGCAACAATGGACGGCAATCGCAGCAGAAGCGAAGCGGGTCCGAGGCGAGCATGGTTATCGGGAAATCAGCAATCAATCGACCACTAGATAAGGCCCAAGAAGGCGTAACTGTGCATCACCAAGAAAAATACGCATTCGCACCACCCTTGTAGATCGCCTATGACAAACAAGAAGAACGCATTCGAGGTTGCGACGTGGCCCTGCTCTGAGGACTATGTGAAGAACCCAAGCATCATACACCCAGCATTCGAACTACTCACCGGACCAGAAGGACCTTCGGGGCTGAACGAGTGAGTCAAGTATGATTGCTGTCATCCCTCAAACTTCTTATGAGCGGTACAGAATCTTCTATGGAATCGAAGTCGGGAAATCAAACGCGTATGCGGTTTTGAGTACGAGACATTGACCAACGAGTTGTGAATGATACTGACGCCAGCATTATTGGATAGACTGGGACTCTGTGGAAGCGCATGTTGCGTTTACCACAGACCAAGACACACTGCTTAGATTCGTTAAGTTGTTCGAGCCGACCGCAATGGATGGCAATCCCAAAGGCACTGTTATCCACGCTTCTTGGGAGGAGGATGCTGGGTTGGCATGCCTTAAAGCCCCGTTCATGGAGTTGAGGAAAATCTCGCCCAAGAAGGGGATAACGATGCAAGTCATTCGTGATGCCTTGGACAAGTACGTCGCAGGTATGAATGAGGCACCAAGCGAGGCTGTTAGAGCGACGTATGGTCATGTGGTCGAGGAACCGGAGAAATTGATCGCCGTAGTGGGTAATACCGAGGTAGCGTGCGTTCCTTGCATAGCCTGCACAAAACTGATATTGGGCAACGGTAGGGTGGTACAGAAAGAGGGTTGGACATGAGTGAGACGGCAGAGGAGGAGGTCATTAGGGTTTCGTTGAGGCAGTATGCCGCCCAGGCAGGCGAGACACGGGAATATAATTGGATCGGGTAACAAGGAATGACGAAATGACGATCTACAGTTTTAGATAAGGTAAGGTTACTACAGTACAATGCCCGGAAAGAGCCGGGGGGCAATCAATCCGATCAACGGCCACGGCATGGCGTCCTGTGGGGAGCGCCCCGAGCTCGAAACCGACCTCGCTCCCATCTTCTTCCACCTGCGAGTACCGAGTACCGAGTACCGAGTACCCTCCCGCCATGCTCGCGCCCTATCCTGACCGTCTCCGTTCCTCGCGATCCACATCTGCACAAAGCAGTCCCAATGTCAATTCAACGTCGTCCACGGCCCCGACCCCGACCCCTCCTCCTTCCCACGTTCTTTCTACCACGCCCCCTTCTTCGCAGCACAGGCTTTTTTCTTCGCACAGTAGCCTTCCTCTCACGAGAATGCGAACCAACTCTCTCTCCTCTCCTTCACCTTCTCGTCACTTCGATTCCCCTTCCCCTTCCACCGATCACGCTCCACCACGCCCATCCCGAAATTCTTCCCGTCGACCCGCTTCACACCGTCGACCGTCCACATCATCTGGTGTACCAGATCAAAAGCACCAGCATGTGGTCCCTATCGTCGTCACCTCACCTTCTTCTGCCGCTCCCTTCCCAGTAAGCCTCTCTGTTCATCAGTTATCATCGCTTGTTTACTATGCTCCCTGTAGCCCTTTTCCGAATTCTTACCTACTCGTAGAAAAAGTACCAAAAAGCCCCCATCTGCACGCAACGAGAGCGCCCCCAGTGTTACCCCCGTGGATCCGGCTAAGAGGGACGCCCGTTTCTCCACTGCTGACCGTACTATCCTTGAAGAACTCAACTCGGTGCCGCTGCCCGCAAGTCTCAATTTAAATTGAAAGGTATTAAGAAGCACCATGCTTACCCTAAAAGTGAAGCACCTTACCCTCGCAATTATGAAAGGCCTGTCATTGATCAGTGCGTCTATCTATATGCGTGTGAATGTGTTATTACCGACCGTAGCATTCTGACCACTTTTTGTTGTAGCGATGTGTGGGAGACGGGATTTATTAGACAGCTATCTGGAAGTCAGACTTTCCATGTCTTCGCAACACCTCCCACAAAAGTGTACGTCTCTTGAGTCTAACATGTTTCTCCCAAAATATCCTGATCCTGGCCCCAGACTTGACCTTGGGTGCGGTAAGGACTGCCTGTCGACCATTTCTTACCGCAACCCGTCATGTTTATTAGCGGCATAGGCTCTGGCTATTGGATACTTGAGTGTGCAAAGTTATGGCGTGTGAGTCTTCGTTCTTATCTCTATTACTCAAATAGGCCTACTCACCTTTATGCCGGCGACCTTCCAGAACTGCGAGTTCGTCGGTGAGCAAGTTCTCCATTACATTCAACACGCATCTCCTACGTTTTACAGGCCTCGATTTGGTGCCCCTCCACCCTGATTTGTCCCATCTTCGTTCTTCCGAATTGGGTTCCCGGATAACATGGGTGCAAGCCAACTGGTGAGTCTGCATGTCCAGCGCGGCATGCCTAGTAGTGATTGACGTTATTTGCAGCCTTGAAGGACTTCCGTTTCCGAACGAAGAATTCGATTTTGTGTTCGTTCACTTGTCGGTCGTTGTGTGATATTGGTTCTCATGGGATAATTGTACAGGCATATCAAACGCATAGCTCACGGGATTCCTGAAGACAAGGTGAGCGTGAACATTTAACGCAATACCCATCTCATTTGACATGTGCCCTTCCCTTCCTTCCTCAACATTTTGGACGATAGTGGGACTTCTTATTGGAGGAGATTTCACGAGTAATGAAGCCCGGTGCAGCTATCGAAGTGAGTGTAATGCTATCCTGGCTCACTAATACGTACACCGACACTTGTATTTGCCTCAGATGATAGAAGAGGACTTGTTTTTTCCTGGACAATCACCAGATCCACTCTCATCTCGCTCACCAACTCCCATACCTTACTCTGCGACTTCACATACGTCAACCCACTACCCTGCAAATGGAGCATATCATAATTTAAATGAGCAGCGGAGCTTCTCAGAATTTGGATCAGCTGCAATAACAGACGCCGCGGCCGGTCCACATATTTATCCACCCTCTCTCTCCAGTACAATTGGAACTACAGGCATATTGACGATTCCATCTTCGATTCACAATACAGATACCATTAATCTGCCGGGCAGCTTGGATCTTCTATACTCTGACAGCCTGCGCCCACCCGGCGCCCCATTGAATCCTCGGGACCATTCTTTGCTGGAATATATTTACACAGAGATGCACGCTTCCCGCTTCATCAATCTCTCGCCGCTGTCCCTGCTTGCTAATTCATTACCCGTCTACTTCGAGAGTGGGTTTGGGTCACACTCTCCCATCACTCAATTCTGACTGATGAATCGATCGCAGATGTGCGGTCACACGCACCGATAATGTTTATGTTCCCTCCGCCAGATTTCAAGCAACAGCACTCACGATCTACAGACGACAGAGGCACATCGGAAAGCATGTCCAAGATTCAACGTTCTCATATAGGTTCTGTTAAGTCCGCATCGGCGACGCTGATAGGCGGCCGTCAGATCCTAGACAACTCGCAGCAATATGTCATTCTTGACGAGTCGGCCGTTGGGCCCGGAACCATAACGACACGTCAGAAGGCACCTTCCGGTTTCTTACATCTGTCAGCACCGCAACAAACATTGTCTTCCCAACGTCGAACAGCTCTCTCATATCCTCACAAACCTTCCCGTTGTCTGAAGAACACTCGACAAGCGCTGCAGCCGCGGCATATTCACAAATTGCGAGAGAGGATGACGCAGCGAGCTGGTTGAACACGCTTCCGAACCAGCAGCTCAAGTTCGACCTGCAGAGTTTGAACTGCACCTCTCCACGCGTGTAACGGAGATCCCGCGTGTGCAGAAGCAATGTGGGAGTGGATTTGCGAATATCAAGATACACGGCGATCACACCGCGGACAACAACTCCACATGCCCAAGGAGCATTCCCAGTTACGCAATGCACACCCAGGGGAGAGGGTGGTGCACACAGGTTCAGCACGGAACTAATAGGCATGTCGAGAGCCGATTTGACGTGTTATTGACCAGGTTTGAGCTGTGCGTGACTTGTTCTAGCCGACGAGTCCTGGCTGATGATTGATTTGGTTCAGCGACATGCGCGATTGCATCAATAGGAGTCCCGCATCACCTCCGCATTCCACGCTCCTGCCCCGGCCCTCGCACTCACGACTGACCGCAAAGCATTCGACAACGCCTGTGAGAAGTGGGAGGAGTACCAAAACGAGCTGCGCGAGAGACATAGGACCCGTCCCGTTGGGGCAGTACTCAAGGAGGGTACTGACCAGTCATTGACTTGAGTGACGGGAAGCCGCGGCTCGACAGAGCAGCGGCTTAGCCGGACCATCCGGGTCTTCTGTGCATGGAAGGCCTCCGATTGTGCGTAAACGTGCGTTTACTCCAATGTAGTCGGACGAGGTTGTGGAAGTTGGGAACGGTTGCTATGCGCACCCAGTTAGAGGAGTTGCCTCAATTCTCCGGGAAACACCAAAAGGGGTAGGGGCGCATGACTTTGCCGCTCGTCCACTCACATCGCGCTTCGCGGCAGACGTCGGTTCGCTTCTCCTAGCAGTGAGCCTTCCGCAAGTGTTTTCGTTCGTTTGTTCGACAAACGAAGCTCCCCCTCTGCCACTCCCCTTCATGGATT
>WTXL01000504.1:0-12831 GCA_022376525.1 Russula vinacea
AAGTCAATCAAGGCATTCATAATCATCTTGGGGAGATTCAGGCTGAACTTAACGAACGTGCTGATTACATTCACGAAAGGAAGCACCTATAGCCATCCTTCTTCCGTTCAGCTCAAGGACAGTCCGTTGGTGGGAGTAGTAGTGTCATATCTTGGCATCCACCTTGCAGAGCACCTGATTATCCTCAAATTTCTCCCACTATGGCAAACAAGGCGAGCCCGCGGCTCGTTCCTATTCCGCTAACCCCTCTCCCAGGGAGCCCGCGCTCTCCGAGTTCTCTGAGTTCAAGTATATCGTTCTTTTCATCTTATCATTCTGATGACCTCAGCTTTATGGAATCCGAGCATTTATTCAACAACGACCTTTTCCTCTCCCATCTACCCCTACCCCTTCTTCCTCCGCGTCATCTTCAACACCATCCTGCCCAGCCCTCCCTCCTCTAGCACCATTCCTTGATACCCATATCGCACCCCTCCCCATCAGGCGAATATCTCGGTTTGATAACATGAAACTCGCGGAGAGGTTACAATGGTTCGAGGACCTGACGCAGAGGGGCGTGCTAGGCGCCAACCCTTGAACAAGAGTCACTGTTTGATTCCGGGTCTGACACCTTGACTGCAATTAGACGTCTCAGGGAGAGGTGGGAGAGAATGAAGCTAGAGACAGCAACGCTCATCGTGCCAGCGCGGCAACTAGTACGTGTGATATGAACTGGTCACGAGAGCAAGTAGCTGCAAGTCCAAGTCGGGGTCGAGTTTGTGACAGAGGCATCCGTTATTTTTGCCTGGCTCCAAGCCTTCAAAACCAACCAAAGGGAACAATATCAATTGTCCGTAGTCTCTTTCTCGCGTGTTGTGAACGACATGCCAATGCCGTTTCAGAGGGTGTAGCGAACATGCCTTGCAGACCTGGTAGATTATGTCAAACTCGTTATGGACAGCTGAGGCAAGCGTCTGTGGGTGTCTCCGGCGCCAGAAACTCCATTAAGCACCAAAAATCCTTGGCTCAGGTGACTCCTGACGTTTATGAGCGACACGATGACGAACTTCCATACAAAGTGGTGAGAGAATGGCGTCGCGTTCTCGATGCGCGCGTGGTCGAGATACAGGCCTGAATGGGACACACAGCGAGAACGAAAACGAGGTGCTAATCGTGACAGGCAGAGAAAGGTTTCGCCTTAGAGGACCGTCGTCCGACCACATGACGATTGACGTTCTTTGCTGTTTTCGCCCATCCAGCTCTCCCCTTTCTTTTGCAATCGAGCCATCATACTTGTGTTGTCCCAGTCCCATCTTTACGTTTGCCTGTCTCCCTCTGGGCCTCACAATGGTCGGGAATTCTCAACGTACCCTACAAAGCCGCCGTGCAAGAAATGTAGAGGAACGAAGATATTATAGACTCGATATCTTCATGTGAAGTCCCTTCAATTCTGGTCCTTCTGTTTCCCTTTCGTTCACGGAACTGGGATCGCCTTCGAAGCTTCAAACCTCAACGTTGCTTCAACCTTCGAACTGCTGAACGGACGGCGTTCTCGATCACTGCAGCACCGTTCCCTGCCTACCTGCCTCTCTACCAGAAAACAACCATTTACGACTTCCTCGGTCGCCTTCTTGTAATTGGTGGTAGCCTGAACGAATGCGCAACTTGTTTGGAAAGTATCATGGCTCTACAAGGCACGAAGTGCGCGAGGTGTCATAATGAGGCGAGTATGAGGTGTCGCATTCACGCCCTGGCGTTCCGCCCACCCCTCCAAGGCTCACCGGCTCGTTTTTAAGCGTGGCAAACATAGTTGTGTCTTCACGAACGACACCAATCCTGGTGAGATTCCCGAAGCTTTTGCAAGACGTGCTCCGAAACAGGACTCAAATAAGTTACAGCGAAATGTCAGAACAAAAAGAACGGGGCATCTAGTCCGAAAAGAATCAGAGATAGTGAGTTTCGGCACGCTGAAAACAGTCCACAAGAGGATGAAGTGATGTCGTGTGCGAAAGGTCATGTGACTCAAGTCGCGTATCACGTGCGCTTATCTGGTCTTAGCCCTTGGAGTGCTATATTAAGTCTCCGTCGCGGGTCTTCACTCTTTTCTATCTATCTACAATATATGATCGACGTCGTGCCTGTCTTCCACCCGTGTGACCACCCTTCTTCAGCAATCCCGACAATCGATATCAGTATTGGTGTGTGTGTTTTCTCTGTATTCTAGAATTTGTACTCAGGTGACAAGAATAGCTCCGTTGGAAAGGGGAAGCTATTTTTATCACATCAAAATGATCGAACTGGGCGTAATAGTCTGGCAGCGAAGCCTCACCAGTTTGGTGATATGGGCCAGCGAAACCTCACCAGCGTGTTGATCTGGAAGCGAAGCCTCACCAGCGTGGTGGTGGTGTCCGCGTCGAACGGCTACTCAGCGGAATGAGAATCTGATTCCTTTATAGTCCACCCACTGGCCCTTGTGTTCGCCCACGTCCTAACCTCCTGTCTTTCTACATCTATATCTCTTTCTCCTCAGCCTCGAGCATGGATAACGCAGGACGGCAGGCTCGCAAAAGGGCTGCATACCAAGCTGTTAGTGTTGTTCAACCCTTTAGCCAACTTACCTCGCGGGTTGGCCTACTCATGGCTTGTTCGGACTTGTTCAGGAGGTTGCCTCTACCCCGTTTAGAGGTCCCGATGGTCTGCTTCGCCCCGTCTCACAGATAGAGCCGACAGAAGATGTCATTATTGGAGGCTGGACAATGCCTGGGTCGAGACATCCCTCTCCGCGCCCAACCTACCTTGACAGCAGCGGAGATGCGAGTGGTAAGTTGACCGCTACCCCACCTTCCCGGTTTCCGAGTCTGCACTTTCGGCAAACTGGATATCCTTTTGTTCATCAACCCCGCCCGTCTATAGATGAAATTCCCTTGTCGCAGCTTAGCCCAGTTGAGCGCTCCCAGATTCTCAAACTCAGGAAGAGTTTCATGGAACCACACTTGCAATTCATTTGCGGACCTCTGCTGCGATATGACACTGTCGATGAGCTCGGCAAGTGGCATGGTGCGGCGCTGATTGTCAGTGAGTGCTGCTGTTCCTTGTCGCTCTGCGCTAACACCCCCGGGCACATGGGGAACCACATTCGTAGCGGTGGATGCTGGGTCTACGTACGAGCCGTATCCGACTCTCAAGTACCGCTGGGACCCCAAAAGATTCGCTTCACCCCATAGGCGATCCAGTGTTTCAGGCGCACAAGGCGTTGACTTGGGCCCGCATCCTGCCGACCCCATGGCTTTGCATTATGGCAGTCAAGCGGACGACGAGTACTCGAGGGGCCGAATGTAATGGAACGGAGGGTTCTCGGAACGGAGATATATGTGTATAGTGGTCGTGGTGGGTAAGCATCTGTGCTGCATGTCTCCATCCTTACTTGGCTGAGCACCTGTGTGTATCTCGGTACTATCAGCACATACACTTTTTGGAGATTCCTAATAGAGATTCCGCTTGGCGAATCTGAGATGAAGATCCAGTATTCGATCAACGATGGGCTGAAATTGAATTTCTTTGTCCCCGGTCGTCGTCAGACGATGCGTTTGGCGGCATATTCTGTGAGTGACCCAAATCGTCATTGCATCGTGGCCTCTTGATGACGTCAATCCATGCAGTGCAATGGATTCAGCGACGGTGTGAACCCAGATGACTTTCGTGGGCCCGGGTTCCAGAGCGGCTACGACCCTGTCTGGGTCGACCTGTTGGAGAAACATGCTGAGCAGCCCTTCCATTTGCTCGTCGGTGGTGGCGATCAACTTTATTGTGATGGGTGTGTGTTCTGCTTAACCTTTGCATGTCTGGGGTTGAATTCGTATTACAGTGTCACTCGGGAACCTGAAATGCAGGGATGGTTAAATTACCCAAATATTGAGGCGAAAATGCATTACCCTCTATCACAAGAGGTGCTGTCTGCGATCGACCGCTTTTTTTTCAATCACTGCTGTTTGTCATTTCGTAGCGGAGCATTCGCGCGTGCCAATAGTTCGATGTATGTCTGGCTCTCAGTCTGTCACAGGTTCATACTGAGGTCAAATTTCAAGCCCCATGCTGAATATGCTAGGTAAGTTTATGCGTGACATCCACAACATGGCGTCTAATGACCTTCTTCCCCCGTCACAGATGATCACGGTTCGTTGGAACATGCATATGAGGACTCTGCCACTGAGTCTAACTAACCTGTGGCTCTCATTTCTCATTAGATTTGGTGAGTGTATGTTTATTAGTTCAGGCCACTCATTGACACAGGCGGAAGATTGATGGTTTTGGAAGTTGTACGCGAAATTGTCTCGAGGGAATTGAGGTTTTCTGACTATTGCCAGACCCCGATGACTTGCAGAAATCGCCAGTCTTCAGCGCGTAGGCATTATCTAAACTATGATTTTAGGAAGTCTCATAATTGCTCTTTGCGAAGAATTGGATCTAGGGGATACTTCTTTTTCCTTCTGTTCCAATGCTTCATCAACGGTTCGTAAACAGAGTTATTATTTCAACCATATAGCCGACAGCGCAGCAAAAGTTACCGTTGATGGTACAGATGATCAATCTCACGTTTTCCAGTCGGTCATTATTGGTGATCAAGGGCCATACATACCCTTCCCATCACATTCAATTCTAACGCCCTTCGGCCCGACTGCTTGGATGCTCATGCTAGATTGCAGGTGCGGATATTACAACTCAAGGTAGTATGGTTTTTTGACCTACACACATTAGAGCGGAACGGAAGCTTGAGCAAGTGTGTAGTGAGGAAGAATACGGAAGGGTCTTTGACCGGTTGTATGCATTACCACAGGGTGTCGAACATCTCATCATACAGCTCGGTGACGCCATGCCATCCGCGCCATCACTCTAGACGAGACTGAATCTTACCACAGGAATTCCGATTTTGTACCCCCGCTTGGGGCTACTGGAGACCGCGTTATCATCAAAGCACAACCCTATCGTTGCATTAGGGAAGCTGGGTTCTGCTGGGTTTGTGAACCAATTTAATGGTGATGCGGAGCTGTTGGACGATCTGGTCCTTAGTTTTTTATTCTCTTGCTTGCTTTGCGAGCTAATAGTTATTTAAAGAATGATCATTGGACGTCCAAGCGCCACAAGGTCCTTATTTCGCATTTGATGATGATTTTCGGCTCATAGGACTATGTTAGGCAGAGCGCAGTCTGTTCATTGAACGATTTCAGCGATATGCCCAGAGCAGAGGAATTCGCATTTCCTTCTTATCTGGGGACGTGCATTGTGCAGCGGTTGGTGTGCTCAAGACCTTGACCCATTGGATGTCCTCGGGGCTGGCACCAGCATCAGATTACCGATACATGCTTAATGTCGTGACTAGTGCGTTTCGGTGCTTCAGTGTGTGTTATGTCCCACTGACCCCCACGTTTAGGCGCGATTGTCAACACTCCGTAAGTTGTTTGCACCCGGCTTGGCGTCTCGTGATTATATGTGACGGCCTTGACTTCTAGTCCACCCTCTGGCGCGATCGCGCTGGTAAATTCGCAATCAGCAAAGCGACACCGAATGCCTGATACTGACACAGAGGAGGAAATGGTGAGTCAAAGGTCCGGCAATGCACTGCGGGACTCAACGATCGAGCTGGCGATCAGGTTCCACTCTTCGAACACGACACCGATGGGCGGTCAAAGCCGAAAAGTCGTTACCTCATGGGCCGACGTAATTGGTGCAGCATCACGCTGGAACAGCCTTCAGGTCAATTACTATTCGACATTCGCGTGGAAAAGGAGACAGGGCAAGGAGAAACAGTCGGGTAAGGCATTCCCCCTGTTCGGCTTAGTCCAAATTTATTGACCCCTTGCAGGTATTATATACGGGCACCTCCGCCGCGGTGGACGAAGAAGTGAACATTCTCATGGTCGAGGTGGTGCACACTACAGTACTTTTTGATATCTTTTGACCGCTTCGCCCTTCTGTTCGCCGTATCAGACTGTACACCCCTGCTAGCTGAGTTCTACTGTATTATAGTACTGTTTGCGTCCTGATATTGTGCGGATGAAACCGTATCGATAACCCTTAAGCTAGTCCTCCTCCTCTTCCATCCGTATCGCAACGGCGCGTCTGTACTGCAGCAACTTGGTAGGATCGCCATAAATGTCAATGAGGTCTTCCGGCGGGGCATCTTCCTCCTGCTCCTGCTCGTGTTCCAGCTCCAGGTCATCTCCCTCGCCGTCTCTGCCCTCTGACCCGTATCCACTCTGTGGGCCAGGCGTCGACGGGCCTGTGGATGTCTGGTCGGTCTCAATATGGGCGTGGAACTCGCTGAGCAAATAGGAAGGCAATGCTACCGCTGCCGCGGGATCGATGAGAGGACGCGTCGACACATGCACAGAAACGTCCTCCGTGAAAGGCGTCAACTGTTCTCGTTCAGGTTGAGGAGTAGAAGTCGACGCAGTGTTCGCTCCCCCATACGCCATCGCGGGGGTGAGATGGCCGGTGCTGGTAGTGGCAGTGGCAGCACCAGGTGTAGACGCGGCGGCGGTATCGTCGCGCTTGGCACGTTTCTTCGCGTTGGCATGCGCGCGTTTTCGCTCGCGTTCGGTCTTCTTTTCTGCTTCTGCCTGTACGTTCACAGCGCGATGCGCTGCCTCGACGCGCGCGTGCTCCTCCTCGAGTTTGTCCAGTGCCCACTGCTCCTCCATGAATTCGGCATAGCGCTCGCAAAGTGGGCGCCAGGTCCTCGTGGAGGACGCGGTGGGGGCGTCGGGATCGGGCAGTGGCGGGTCGTTGTTGTTGTTGTCGCTGGCGAGAATGGTGTCTATGTCGGGCGGAGGGGAGAAGGCAAAGTCTGGGCCAGGGTTCAGGCGGACGCGCGCACCGTTGAAGAGGGAGATGAAGGGGAAGTAGCCGAGGGAGCCGTCGTCAAAGTGGTTCTCCTTGTGCTCACGCGTGCCCTCGCGCGTGGTGCGGCGCTTTGCGTGTGACTTGCGCGCGTCGGCGGGTGTGCGCAGCGGACGGAAGTCGTACAAGTCGCGGAAGGCGACGCCCTGGCATTGCCCATTGACGAAGAAGGCGACTTTTGATTCCGGTAGAGTGGGAAGGGGGCGCATTTGGGTTGGTCCCGAGGCGCTCGATGCTCCGCGGGTGCCGCGTTCCGGCACATTCTTGACCGTGGCTGATTTCTTAGTCGTGGGAGGAACGGGGGAGGCGTCGGCGGGCTTGCGGGAAAAGTCCACGAGGGCGATCATCTCCTTGGACTGGTTGTACTCGAGCGACTCGAAGTACTCCTGGCCTTTGAACTCGATGGCGATGCGCTCGCGTTTGATGTGTGCCGGGTCATGTGGGTCGCGCTTTGAGGGAGGGCGCAGTGGAGGAAGGGATATGTATAGACCGACGACGTCGCCTGAGCCGAAGGGACGACCGTACTGCCGCGGACGAGAGAGCGTGATCTTCTCGCCGGTTTTGTCGCGCATGCCATACGAGTACCCGTCGAGACCGCACGGCCCGCCTAGAGGCGCCTCGCGACGAGCCCAGCCGAGACGGACGTGCGCGCCCTCGCCCTCGCCTTTAGGCGGGCCAGGGAGGTCGGACGCACGTGCGCCGCCTCCGTGCTCGATCGCCACCTCCATGTACCACTGGCCTTGACGCACAGGGGCGTTGCAGCGTGCGCTGCGGAAGCCCTTCTCACCCAGCAGGCCGAGGCCATCCTGGGTGACTTTGACGAAGGGGCTACGGTCCTCCCAGCTCACGCGGTAGGACTGCGGTGCGCTCTCGATCGTGCGGAAGGGGATGGTGGAGCCCTCGGAGGCGAGGCCCGCGGGCATGTAGCGGAAGCCGAGGCGGTTGTGCGCGAGTTGGTCGGTGTGGTGGTAGGGCGAGTCATCGGCGATGGGGACGAAGGTGGGCGCGCGGGAGATGGTGAGCCGGGGTCGCGTGGAGAGGTCGTAGAGGTAGGCGGGTAGGACGACGTTTTCGGTCGCTGTTGGGTTGGATAGTGATGATGGGTCGGATGGGGCGGGGGAGTCTGCGGCACTGTTGTGGGATGGTGGATTGTGCTTTCGCTTTTTGGTGGGAGGGCCGTTGTTGGTGGCCGGGGAGTGCTCACGAGGGTCTGGCTGGGCGAGCATTGGGAACCAGGCCAAGGTGCAAACCTTAACCTGTTTCTGGTTCTTCGCATCCACCATGGCACCTCCCTCCCGTGCTATACGGTACGTCCATCCCCATCAAACTTGCCGTCATCATGATTAACATCGCATCAGTCGCATCCAAAAAGTATAAAATAATTAATCGCCCCTGCCCGACCCTTCTCACGACATCGTATAACTTAGGAGATCACTGATCTGAATGCCAATCCAATCGAAGTGCGTACCCATCAAAAGCCACAGATCGTTATACACTAAGAACACCTATCAAGGGCATCTCTTATGAGCCGGCAGAGGACAATCTGTTCAACTGGAAGTGTTCTATAAAGGGAGCGGTACGTGATGTCCTCGCTTATCACACCGGATTCTTAGATCCATGCAGTGGGACAGCCCGTACAAGGGGGGCACCTTTTTCTTTAAGCTTACGCTTCCCGAGGACTTTCCGTTCAAAGCACCATCGGTATATTCCACAATTGTATCACAGCACGGCGACTTACATTGGTGATCCATCCCAGGTAACGTTTACCACCAAGATCTACCATCCGGGGATCAATGATGAGGGTGGTATATGCGTCCCTATTTTGCGAGATCAGGTGCGTTGTCACCTCCTGTGCTACGAGCACGTGGCTAGATAGGAGACCAGTGGAAGCCGTCCATCACACTCGCCACAGGTGAGGAATACGGGTCTGATGCATTGAGTGCTAGTATGACGGTTACTGTAGTACTTTCCGTCATCCAGGAAAAGGTAAATAATCCGAGCGCGGACGACCCGTTTGAGCCTGAGATAGCAGCGGTAAGTGGCCAAGATCGAGAGAGGTGACGCGGGCCGAAACTGTGACTGTATGCAGCAATTAAAGAACGACAAGGGCGCATTTCTGAGTACGGCAAGGGAATGGACGAAGAAGTGAGTGCTCCCCTGTGGCACTTGATATGGTTTACGGACTGAGGAATGCAGGTACGCGTAGAGATTTGGTCGTGATTCAACACGTAAGAGGAAGGTACGACGGAGTAGGCGCGGGGGTCGGGTTGGGAGGCGAGGCAGCATGTGGGAACAGTGGGAACGGGATTGTGCAGGCGCTGTCAGTTTGAAGGCGGATCCAAACCGTCTCTTTCCCTCTCTTTTCTTACTTTTTTGCTTCGCATACAGTACATCTTTTACTTCTTGTACTCCATCTATCTATCCGAGTCAGCTGCTCTGATCAACCTTGCCCTGCCGTCATCCACCTCCAACTCCTCGTGTTTACCACGTTGCACGCCCCTCATTTCCCTCCCTTCCCAGTCTCTGGTCCACTTTCCCTTGTCCTTGCCTCAATAGGCGCTTTCCATAACGTGCGCAAAACGAGGCCGCAGTAATAACAATGCGTCGTTTTCGGTACGTACGCGGTCCCCCGTGCCGGCGTTCTTCACAATCTCAAATCTATTGTTTTTCCCTCTCCTTCCGCACTATCATCACTCTCGACAGTAACTGGTCAGACCCTAAGCGGAGTGCAATCCCAGAATCTTTGCGCTCTAGTACCGCCTCGCGCACTTCCACAAACCCCTCCGAGCCCCTCCCAGCATTGTCAGTCGGCGACTTCCGCACGTCGCTTATCCTCCCGAGTGAGTCTTTAACTCCTTTTGTTCACGTTTACTCCCTGTCCTTAAATGCGCGATGCGACTCCTCTTAGCCTGTCACGCCGCTTCACCGTCCTTCGTGCCGCATCTGGGGACCCAGTCTCCCTAGACGATCTCAAGAGCAGGCTTGCCGACCAGCGCGCCCGCGGTGCAGAGAATTATCTCTCAGAAGAAGAAACAGACATGTTTTTGCAAACTCTCGGTCGCATACGCTCCAAGCCTTCCGCTAGTTCAACTAGCAGCGACTCTACCCACAGCCCCGCTCGTGGGTCCATACGTTCAACCGAAACGACGACCAGCTCCGTCACGTCCACCCCAAGCTCGACGAAACGTTACAGCAACAACATGTTCGGCTCTGGTAAATTTAGAGATCATACTTACCTTCGCAGCGTGGCGAAGGAACGTGCTGGGAAAGGAGGCGCTGGCAAGCGAAGCGGGGCTAATTCCTCGACAAGTGCCCGCTTCTATAAAGCGTCAGACACGTCTATACCAGAGGAAGCCACACAAACAGACTCTGAGCCTTCCACTCATGATTCCGATACCACTCCCCTTGCGTCTGGCGTGGAGGAATCATCTGCTTCTGAACTGGAGCAGGGCATTGTAAAGACATTCCAGCGTGGTCACCTGAAAAGGGCATCATTGGCGTTAGATGAGGTAATACGCGAGTTTGAGGAAAAGGTTGATGGTGACGGTGACGGTGACGGTGATGACAAAATCTTAATTCCACGCTCGCCTGCACCTGAACGTGCTTCCAGTCTCAAGCGCATATCGGTAAGTGGCTGTGTTGATGGGGGTTTGTTTCGTTTTCGATCTCAACTCGTGCACAGGTCGAGAAAGCTCGTTCAGCCCCATCAACCGAAACCGGTGTATTCGAAACAGGAACTGCCGTCTCGCCCGATCCTCCAACGCAAGATGCCGCGATGTTCCGTTCCACCCCATCTCCCTACCCTCGTGCAGAAACTTCACCCACCCTCGATTGCCAGGCTACATTCCAGGTATGCCGAGACCCATGACACCCCGCGATGCGAATTTCGATCTCGATGAGGCCTCCCCATCCTCTTCCTCGACACCCCGCGCCACGTCCCCCCGTATCCCTAGTACAGATAGAGCTACTTCCCCTACTTTCACCTCGAGTGGTGTCCTTCGTCGCGACTCAACGTCCATGCGACAGCCGCATCGCGCCGCGTCTCCTCTATTGACGAATCCGGGTACTCCGATTACTTCGCTGTTATCGGGTGTCAATGGTCGCTTTACGCCAGACCGCTCACATAGCCCGGATGGCCCGTCTGTTGATTTTGGCAATCCTATTGACTCGTCTCTTTTGGGTCGACGTCGGCCCGTCTCGCCCTACTCTCAAGGCGCGTATCAGAGCATGACAGTGTCTTCTCGCTCCTCCACACCGAGTAACGTCACGTGGAAAGCACCGGCATCTCCAAGCGGCGGTAATGCAGGTGGGCAGAGCCGCAGTGGAAGTGTCGTGGGTTTCTCCGAAACAGACTTCGCCATGTCCGGGCTACCATCACAAGTTCGGAATGGGTTTGATAGACCTTCCATGCACACGAGGAACGATAGCAACATGAGTTCAAGTGACCTTCATGAGGTTATTGCGCAGCTGAGCCGGTCTGGATCCCTGGTGGGCAGCCGATCGCTGCGATCCCCGGCCTTACCAGATTCCCCTCTTTTCGAAAGTGCTGCACAGAGTACCGGGGCTTTCACGTTGTCCAAGCGAGGCCAGCCGCCATCACTGGGCAGTGATGTTGGCTCATCGCCCCGAGGTCGTCGACGCCAACCCAATATTCGTCACGTTCCTCTGTCTCACCGGCTTTCTCCGACCATGATCCCAGTCGTAGCTCGCGCCGCGGCTCGCACCAGGCTGCTGCCTCGCCATTTGCTCTGAACCAGTCGCAGGCGCTCGTCCTGTCTCCCCTCGCGAACTCCTCGCGCTCGTCTTTAGAGTCGGCAGGTTCGAGCTACCACACGTGGGAAGACAAACAGGATCGGACAATACCACGCGTCGCGGCGCTCGAGCCCCAGCCACCTGCATGGCACGACCTTTCCGATAAGGCCGGCGATCTTTCTTCAGGTGCCGATGTTAAAATAGAAGAGATTGTGCAGCAGCACTCGGGGTTGAACAAGGGCGATTTTGTCGCAATACAAGAGCGACTTTTATTTGCCGCTAAGTTAAAAGCAGAGGTATCCGAGCCCCGTGAGCGCAGGAACTCACTTCGGAGAAGACGGCCATCTGCGTCACAATCCGTGAGTCGGATCCACTTATCGACCGTGAAGGATGGTTTGAATAATGTATGGGTTGCCGATGCCACACAGCAAGGGTCCCCACCGCGTGCGATGTCCCCGCAAAACGTGTTGAAAGCTAGTGCTCTCCTAGACTCCGTGGTGGATAGCATACAAAGCCCGCGATCAAAGAATCCCAGTGACCTGAGCGAATTGAGAACCGACACGGATGTCGTCGCGGATTCTTCCACTGAGCCTGAGCCTTCCAGCGCAACGCGTAGGAAGAATGCGCTCGCACGGGCGTTATTCGGTGCCTCAGACTCTGATCAATCTCTCACTTCTCCATCCCCACTCCCAACGGACGAGCCTAGTACTGGCTCTTATTTGCCTGCAGAACGGCCCCCCCTTGTTGAAAGTTCTACTAGCGCACTCTCCCTCCGCGAGACGCTGTTGCCCTCATCTCCCTCTGTAAACGCCGGCGTGATCACCTCATCGTCCTCCTCAACGGAGCAGCCAAATAAGCAGCAGGAACTTGCGAAAGAGGTGCAGCGTAGGACTGAGGCAGCGATGGCAGACCTAAATAGGATGCCCTCCAACGCCAAGGTCCATGATGCCTCCCAACGAAGGCGCGTTGAACGGGGCCAGATTTCTGGGCCAAAACTGGTCTCTGCGTCTACTAGCGTGGACACATTCCCGGTGCGTTCCCCGTCTGCTTTATCGGGACAGCTATCCGCGGCACAAAATCAATCTCCAACTTCGACCAAGTTTGGAACGCGCTTCAAAAAGATTCGTGGATCCCTTAGGACCAAGCCAGCCTTCCCTGCCAGTGACGGATCGACACAGTATCCTGCCGAGTTACCTTCAAGCA
>WTXL01000505.1:0-12802 GCA_022376525.1 Russula vinacea
TCCATGGGCCATTTGTATCTGTAATACCAAAATGACCGCTGATAGAATGGCTTTCTATCCACACTCATTGGAAAGGTAATGATAATAGCTTTCAGACAGTATAATGTGTATGGAACTAGCAGGCTTAGATCTCAAGTTATATGGCATTCTTTGAAGAGTGTCAACTTATGTGGTGTATTTGTATTTATTATAACAACTCAACCGTGGATAGAAAGCCTTTCTATCTGCGGAATTTTAAAGGCATTGATTACAGCTTTCCAATGGTATAAATCATGTAGTGTAATCCTTACTATATCATGAGTTACAAGACATTCTTTGAAGAGTGTCAATTTATGTAGGTGCATTTTGTAATTATGATAACATTACAACCGCGAATAGAAACACTTTCTATCCGCGCTCATTGGAAAGTATTAACATAGCTTTCAAATGGAATATTACATGTGGCACTAGCATGATTACATCTTGAGTTATAAGGCATTCTTTGAAGGGTATCGAATTTAGTAGGTGTATGTTGTTTCCACAATAACTTGAGAACCGCAGATAGAAACACTCTCTATGAGCGGTCATATTGACAGCACTAAGTAAAGCTTTAAAATGGGATGCTGCACGATCTATTAGCTCAAATATATCCATTGGTATAAGTCATTCTTTAAAACATATTGATTTCTATAGGGCCATCTTGTACCTGTAATGCCAAATAACTGCGGATAGAAAGACATTCTATCCGCGGTCATTGAAAGAGTATTGAGATAGCTTTCAAATAATGCATATGCATATGCATTACACATGGAACATGCATGACTATATCTTGAGTTATAAGCCAATCTTTGATAGATACAAGTACATTTATATTTATTATACCAATATGACCGTGGATAGAAAGCCTTTCTATTAGCGGCTGTTTATAAGCATTTATTACAGCTTTCCAATAGTATAGATCATACAATAATTATTACTATATCTTGAGTTGCAAGACATTCTTTGAAGAGTCTCAATTTATGTCAGTGACTTTTGTATTTGTGATAATGTCATCGCTGGCACCTGCACCAGTCAAGAGGACGACTGGGGGCATGGGTAAGTCGTGGGAACCAGCCCCTTGCAGTGATTATCGGTTCTGTCAGTACGTATCTCCTTCTGTGGCTCATGACTCTGGTCCCTGTGATTGTATGTCGTCACCTTCCCCCTTTGGCCCCTTTCGTTGACGTGCCTGTGACGTCTACCTACGTATGCGTGTTCTGGACGCTTCTCCCCCCTTCTGTATGACGCGTTGTAAGACTAGGGATGAAGTCATTATGACATCATCCTGGGATCGTCGTAGTAGGGCTCGTCTTGTATTTAAGCGCGACCTTAGTGTCTTGGGACACTAAGTCGAGTCTCCTCGTCTCACAATATACTCGCTATCGTCTTCTTCTCCGGAGTGCAGCGTGAATACTGCTCCTACTCGTTCACCAAGTCCTAGCAAACCCCCACTACTTGAGTCTAAGTGTCGCGCCCTACGCCGGTGACATTAGACTCGACTTCTTTCATCCACCACGTCTCTCCGACGAGTATCCAGACCGGCAAGCTTAGCCGAACAACCAGCGAAGAGAGTTCGCAGCTCCACAGACACATCCATCGACGAAATCGATGACCTCACTAGCCAGCTCAGGATCAGACCAGTTCCAGACGACGTCAAGGAAGACCAACCCAGACAACTAACCCCATTTCCATCCCTGCCACAGTAATGGCTACCACCTCCACTGGGACCCGCACGATCGAAGACAGCGAGCTCCTCGCGCAACAAATAGAACAACAACAGAGAGCAGCTACGGCTACAGCCCTGTCAGGGACAGGAGGACGAGGCAACATGCCACCCCAAGGAGGAGGAAGAGGAGGACCACCCGCAGGAGGCGGAGGCAATCCCGCTGGAGGAGGCGGAGGAGGAGGCAACCCTGGAGGAGGCGGAGGAGGAGGTAACCCACCCGGAGGAGGAGGCCAACCCCCAACCAAGGACAACAAAACCCACCTCCTAACCCGGCAGATGGAAAGATACTAGGAGTTACCCCCCTCGCCTTCACTGGAGACAGGCCAGGCCGAAGAATTCATGGACGCGATCGAAGATCACTTCCTACTTAACCACCAGTTCACTCCGTACCACTCCGCCCTCACCAGAATCGCCTACACCCTCTCCCTCGTCCAAGGACCTGAAGTAAATTCATGGAGACGCCTCATGCGCAACTGGGTACTCACTCAACCAGACAACCGAGACACCTACAACCAGTTCATAACGCAATTTCGCGCCCAGTTCTGGACTCAGGAAAGGCCCTCAGAGCCCGCAACAAATTGAGAAGCCTGAAGATGAGCTGGCCACACATCGACCAATACATAGCCGACTTCGAACAACTAGTTGACGACGGAGAATACGACAAGAACCATGCCGAATGTATCCAACAATTCCTCACAGGACTATCCCGCTCTGTACTCGACAGCATCCTGAAAGCAACCCACTCCGTCGCTAATCCCACCTATCAGCAGTACAGAGATATGGCTGTCAACATAACCAAATCGGAACAGATATTCAAAGCCCTTACAGGAGGAGGACAGACCGCTAACCACTTCTTCCAGAACCGACAGTTCGACAACCGACCTCGCCAGTCGTACCAAAGCTTCCAACAGTACCCCCCTCGCAACAACTGGAACGCCCCCAGGAACCAAGGACGACCCCAATACAATTCGTCTAACGCCCCACGAAACATGAACAACTCGGCAGTCCCCATGGACCTCGACCGCTCCAGGGCAAACCGATACCAAGGACGATCCTATCGAGCGAACCCCACTACGGACGACTCATGGAAGTAGGGATCCTAATAGACAGTACCCCCAGGACGGACCCCCAGGACCAGAGGCCCCTGCTTTAACTGCGGACAGGAAGGACACTTCGCCCGGAACTGCCCCCAGAGGAACACCCAAGGAGGGAGGAGGGACAGACGCACCAACGCCAACCTCATTGATTTCAACGACGATGACGCGTCCTCCACGACCTTCGCCCCCTCCTACACAACTGAGCGGACCCCCCTCAGCAAGTACGACACGATCCAGAATCAGATCGCCCACATGACGAAGGAGGAGATGGAAGAGCTGACGTCGAAGTTCGGAGCTCAGGATTTTCAGGAGGCCTAATTCGTACAGTCTGGATTAGGACCCATAACACAGAACATGTATATCTTGCCAACCGTCGTTCTATGACAATACGAGTATATGTCAACTCTGTGGAAAAGAGGACTGAAACTACCGCCCTGGTGGACTGTGGCGCCACCGAAAACTTCATCAACACCGATCACGCCTACGCGATGAAACTACCGCTAAAACGCCTACCAAAACCTAGAGAGGTATTCAACATGGACAAAACGCCTAACCGACAAGGACCGATCACCCACTACACGGATCTGGTAGTACGAACCGGTACCAAACTCAGAACAATGCGTTCTTTCTCACCCACTAGGCGGAAACCCAATCATACTAGGATACCCCTGGTTCGCAGCAATGGAACCACGCATCACCTGGTCAAAAGGATGGATAGACTACGACCACCTACCCATCACGCTCTCGATCGTCCCCACCGAGGAAAAATCCCTGAAAACACGCCTAAGGAACTGATTATTGCAGCGCTAGCAGCAGATGATAGACGAACGACGGCGTCCAAACTGGCCGAACAATTCCAAACAAACAAACCAACAACACTACCAGAGGAATACCAGAGACATGCCCAAGTCTTCAGCGAAGAAAGAGCACAACGATTCCCCGAACCAAGGATCTGGGACCACGCCATGAGCTGAAGAAGGACGCCCCGGCCACACTCCCTGGAAAGATCTACGCCCTCACCCAAGAAGAAAGGAAAGCTCTACGAGTCTTCATCGAAGAACACCTTAGGAAGGATACATCGTACCATCGAAGAGCCCATACGCCGCCCCCTTCTTCTTCATCAAAAAGAAAGACGGCAACTGAGGCCGGTCCAAGACTACCGACGACTGAACGAGCACACCATACGAAATCGATACCCCCTACCACTTATCCCGGAACTCATCACCGAGTACAGGATGCAGCACTATTCTCAAAGTTCGATGTACGATGGGGGTATAACAACATACGCATCAAAGAACAAGACCAATGGAAGGCAGCCTTCGTCACCAATGAAGGACTATTCGAACCAAGAGTCATGTTCTTCGGGCTGACCAACTCCCCAGCGACGTTCCAAACGATGATGAATGCCATCTTCGCGGAAGAACTCAGACAAGAATGGTTAACGATCTACATGGACGACATCCTGGTACACACCCCCAAAGACACGAAGCTACACCGAAAGAGAGTCCACCAGGTCTTACACAAACTGGCAGAACACGACCTATTCCTCAAACCAGAGAAGTGCCAATTTGAACAAGAAAAGGTCGAATTCTTAGGAGTAATACTCAGTGAAGGCGCAGTACAAATGGATCCCGCCAAACTGAAAGGCATTGCGGACTGGGCAACCCCGAAATGCGTCAAAGATGTCAGAGCCTTCCTAGGATTCACAGGCTTCTATCGATACTTCGTCCCCAATTACTCCAGAATAGCACGCCCCTTAATCCAACTAACCCAGAAGAACACACCATTCCACTGGTGGGAACCGCACTTCAAAGCATTCGAAACACTCAAAACACTCATGTGCCGAAAACCCATCCTCCGACAACCAACTACCAAAACCATTCTTCCTTGCCACAGACGCCTCCTCTTACGGCGTGGGAGCCGTACTCTCACAAGAGGGAGAAACCAACCCTCGAACGAAGAAAATCATGCGCCACCCAATAGCATACTACTCGGCCACGTTCACACCAACTGAACGAAACTACGACATCTTCGAAAGAGAACTCCTAGCCCTCATGAAAGCACTACATCACTGGAGACCCCACATAGCTGCAACCGAGATACCAGTCACAGTACTCACCGACCACGCCAACCTCACAACTGGAAGACACCAAGAAAAGTAAACCGAAGAGTAGCTCGTGGTTCGGAGAACTCCAAGAGTACAACCTAACGATCAAACACGTACCAGGCAAACTCCACACCGCAGCCGACATGCTCTCCAGACCCCCAACCGAAGACAAAGGCGAGCAAGACAATAATGACCTCACCCTACTCCCCGAAGAGATGTTCATCCGCCAAACGAATCCTGGAACCCCTCGATCTAGGACAAGAAGTAGCCAACGCTCAAGAGATCCACGAACGAACAATGAAACAATGGGAAGATGCACACCACCTCGACTTCCGCCCCACGCACGACCACCAACCCCAGTGGTTCAAGGACCATCGGATAGTAGTTCCCCCGAGATAGAACTAAGGAGAAAGATCATGCAACGCTACCACGACGATCCCACCGCTGGACACCCAGGGAGAGACGAAACCACCCAAGCGACAAAGCGAGAATATGGTGGCCCAACATGAACCAATGGATAGAAAGCTACGTCAAAGGATGCGCCCCCTGCCAACAAAACAAGAACTTGACGCACCGCATACGCACGCCTATGTACCACGTCGCACCGGGGCCAGGAGCAAACCCATTCGAAGAAATAGCGATGGACCTCATCACCCAACTCCCGAGAATGGAACGTACGACGCGATACTCACAATCGTCGACCATGGATGCACAAGGGCAGCCATCTTCATCCCCTGCTCTACCTCGATCACCGGAGAAGGAATCGCCGACCTATACCTAAACAACGTCTATCAGTGGTTCGGACTCCCCAGAAAGATGATCTCCGACCGAGACCCGAGGTTCACCTCCCACTTTGCCAAAGCACTGACACGACGATTGGGAGTGAAACAGAACATATCGACAGCTTACCACCCTCAGACAGATGGCTTGTCAGAGAGGAAGAACCAATGGGTCGAGCAATACCTACGCTTCGTGACATCCACTCAACAAGATGACTGGAGTGAATGGCTGGCGATCGCCTCCCTCGTGCACAACAGCAGGATCAACGCCACCATCAAAATGGCTCCACTCCAGGCCCTCCTCGGATACTTCCCTAGACTGACGACAGAAGCGAGTATGCTATCAACCAATCAAAGAGTAGAAGAGCGAGCAGAAGAAATGATGAAACGAAGAGAACAGGCCCGGACTGCTCTAGCCCAATGCGCCCAGAGGACGCCCCTCGACCAATTCACACCCGGTGACCAAGTATGGCTCGAAGCGAAACACTTGAAGCTCCCTTATCAAGCGCCAAAACTCGCGCCCAAACGTCATGGCCCCTTTGTTATCATCAAAAGAGTGTCACCCGTCGCGTATCAACTCCAACTTCCTCTAGCCTGGACCATCCATGACGTCTTCCATGCCTCACTCCTGACCCCTTATCGTGAAAACGAGGCCCATGGCCCCAATTACACGAGGCCACCTCCTGACCTTATCGCCGGAGAAGCGGAGTATGAAGTACAAGGTATCGTTAATCACCGCTTCCATGGACGTACACGCGCCCTTCAATACCTCGTTCATTGGAAAGGGTACCCAAGTGCTGACAACTCATGGGAACCAGCAGAGCAAGTGCACGCCCCAACTCTCGTAGCCAAATACCACCGGAAGAATCCGCTCCAGGACCCTCAGACGTATAAAAACCCGAAGAAACGACGGAAGACCTCTATCCGCTCCATCCTCTTAGCTACACTAGCATGTCCACTCCTACCTCCTCCATCGTCGAAGTCAACCAAGAAGGTGATTCCCCAGACCAAGTCCTCACCGAACTTCCTTCCGACGTCACCATCTTCACCTCCGACGATCCCCCCCACATCCAAGCCATCAACAAGGCGATCATCGAAGACCAGTCCACGACACCTGCAGCTCGCCGCATCTTCCGAAAGCTCACGAACCAATTGGACCACGAAGATAAAATCTGCCTATCTCCGTGCACGGCCCTCTCAGCTCTCTCCGCCCCGTCACTCACCCTCCAGAACGCCAAGGACATCGCTGTCGGACTCGCCAACACCGCAGAAACACGCCGTGCTGACTTCCTCCATCAGACCGACCTCTATGCCGAAGCAGTTGACAAGATCCAGAAGGAGCTTGACGCTAAGAGGGCAGTACAGGATGAACCCCCTTATGGATTCGTCCACAACGACAACCGCGTCCCCTACTTCGTCATCTACGACGACAAACACCAGCCTCACCTCGCCCCCTACATCCGCAAATGCCCTGGCGACCCCTCTACCGTCATCGGAACTCTTGGAGGATCCAATCACATCGAGTACACCTGCCCATCTACGCCACCGCCCGTCACAGCGACGGCCACAACCTATCTGCCCTTCCCCCATGGTTTGTCGAACTCCTCCACGCCAAATCTCACCACATCGACACCCTCATCTTCGACGCCTACAAACAGGACGACTGGGGACTTGCTGCCGACATCCACGCCTATGCCCACGCCACTCGACAGCTCCACGAGCTCTACCGCCAGCAGGACGCCCTCCGACTCCAGATCCAGGCCATGTCCGATCAACAGGGGTATGTCCAACACCGACTTGAGCGCGCCCAGGCCCCCTCTCGACTCATGCACCTCCGACCCCTCGCCCGCGATATCAGGAACGACGACGATGATGGCTTCACCATCCTCCCCGCTCCTCACTTCCGCAAGCACAACCGAGGTCGGTTCCGCGTCTAACGAGAGGGTGATGTCATCGCTGGCACCTGCACCAGTCAAGAGGACGACTGGGGGCATGGGTAAGTCGTGGGAACCAGCCCCTTGCAGTGATTATCGGTTCTGTCAGTACGTATCTCCTTCTGTGGCTCATGACTCTGGTCCCTGTGATTGTATGTCGTCACCTTCCCCCTTTGGCCCCTTTCGTTGACGTGCCTGTGACGTCTACCTACGTATGCGTGTTCTGGACGCTTCTCCCCCCTTCTGTATGACGCGTTGTAAGACTAGGGATGAAGTCATTATGACATCATCCTGGGATCGTCGTAGTAGGGCTCGTCTTGTATTTAAGCGCGACCTTAGTGTCTTGGGACACTAAGTCGAGTCTCCTCGTCTCACAATATACTCGCTATCGTCTTCTTCTCCGGAGTGCAGCGTGAATACTGCTCCTACTCGTTCACCCAAGTCCTAGCAAACCCCCCACTACTTGAGTCTAAGTGTCGCGCCCTACGCCGGTGACAGATAACATTAAACCTGCAGATAGAATCCTGTCTATCCGCAGTCCTTGGATAAAGGTATTAAGTATAAATTTCAAATGAAGTATTATTGCACATAGAACTTGCATAATTACATCTCAAGTTATAACCCATTCTTTGATACACACAAGTTTATGCAGGTGCATGTTGTATTATTCACACTAACAAAACAACTGCAGATAGAAAGGCTTTCTATTCATGTGCATTGGAGTATTACTAGGGTGCCACGTCTGTGGCAGGGTCCAACCAGTGGTTCCCAGGAGGAGTGGGTTAGTAGATTGTGCTGTGCAAGGTTTATTTACAGTATGAGTACGAAAGGATTGGGTGTTAATATGGATTTGAGTACTTTAAAGTTTGAGTGACACAGGCATTTTGGCATGTACAAGACTTGGACCTGGTTTGGTTGTGTGTGGTGGTTGGTGAAATGCAAGTGGTCAGGGTTGAGGTAAGGGGTGACGATGTGACAAACAGAATGTGATTTGGTGGTGAAGGTGGACAGAGTATGGTTTTCACCTCAACTGATAGTAAGCTAGATTCTGTGATGTGCAAGCATAATGTGATGGTGGTGATTGTCATATTATGAGAGTGTTGTGGCAGGTGGTTTTTCATGCAAACAACTTTGTGGTTTTTATTATTAGTGGAGTGAGCAAGATCGGGGGGATAAATGAAGATACAAGTGTGGCAGTGGAGGATTTGATTGATGAGCGGATATAGTTAGAGAATGTCAAGGGTTTACAAAACCCTGAGGGTATGGTCCAAGGGTAGGTAAGGGTAAGGGTAAGGGTACAAGAATCTGAACCCTCCACAAACCCTTACCCTTAAGGAAGGGTCAAGGGTAAACCCTTACCCTCAAGGAGGGTATTCAAGGGTTTCAACCAGATTCAGGTTCTCACATGTTGTGTTAATGCCTTTATTAAAATTCTATCTACAACATATGTATCTACTGTACAGTCTGTACTACAAAAGAAACCCCAAAACACATGGGGATCCAGCATAGGTACATGGGGATTGGTGGAAGCAGTCATCCCTCTCTCCAACAGCAGCAGTCTCCATAAGAATCTCGACAGTCTCCTCGAATGATGACCACATGTGATGTGGGACCCAGTGCATGCATGCGTGCGGGGATCTGGCATGTGCGTACGTGCATGGCCTTCACAACGGAGAGGGGGAGGAGGGTTGCTGCAAGTGCAGAAGGGTTGGTACGAACACTTGGAAAGGTACAAGCCTGAGAGAGGTGCATCGTGTATTGTGAGGATGTGGGTGGGAATAATGAGATGTGCAATTGAGGATGGCGAGTTGGTAAGTTTCCGTGAGATGACACGTGCTCGAAGGCGTGCGTGGGGACACAGAGCATGCATGCATGGGGATCCTGCGTGCGTGCCAGGTCCACGCATGCACGGTGGGGACCTGGTGCATGCGTGCGTGCGTGCGTGCGTGCATGCAGGGATCCGGTATGGGCATTGGGATCCAGCGGTCACAGCAGAGGGTCAGTGCCGCATACGAAGGCACACCATGAAAAGGTTGTCAGTGAGAAAAAAATGATATGTGGCGATTGCTTACCTTACACCCTGCAGGGGCAAGGGTGGGCGTGGTGGGCGTGGACGTAGGTGTTTGCGTCGGTCTTGCTCGCCGAGGCCGAGCCAAAACTCCTTGATGCGTTTGCGTTCTTCGGTTGAGCTTGTGCTCCATTGTTTCGAGATGACGGAACTTGAGCTGAGGATGGTCGATGTTTCTGGGGTTGGGAGGCATTCGAGAAGGGTGGCGATGGATGGTGATGGGAATGTGTGGGGATAAGCGTGGGGCTGAAGGGGGGCCTTTGAGGCAGCCCTTGATGAGCAGATTGTGGGAGATGGCACGTTTGCTTTTTGTTGAGCAGTGGTGGATGTTGTTGTGGATGTTGTGGTCATGGTAGCGGAGGGAGGAGGGGGGGGATAATTTATCGGTTGTTTGCCTTGGGTTCTGGATGAGGGCTGCTTTGTGTTCAGAGGAGGATGTGAGGATGAGGGGGTATGCCGGGCATGAGTGAGGAGAGGGGACGACTCGCTTCACGCGGCGGAGTGGCGGTCCGGGAAGCCGGTGGCGCGCGAGGACTCGCCATCAACGAACCACATCACTTTTACTATCGACCGCGTGCCCTCTGCAACAGCTCAGAACACCTCAAAACTCTCCAAGAATATCGAGCAATGGCCTTACTATGCAACCCCAGCGAATCATGGCTCAGCAGTTCCAGATTCCCTCAATTGTAGGGGGGTAAATCTAATTAGGGTTTGGGTTTAGGGTAGGGTTTGGGGTAGAGTTTCCCCACTGGGCCACCACATATAGGACAACATCCCATATGTGGGGTTCTTATAGTTTGTTTGTACCCCGCGTATAGAACATCATTCTATACGCGGGGGTCATACAGTTCACTCATCCCCCGCGTATAGAACGATTCTATACGCGGGGGTCATACAGTCCACTCGTCCCCCGCGTATAGAACGACGTTCTATACGCGGGGGTCAAACAGTTCACTCGTCCCCCGCGTATAGAACGTCATTCTATACGCGGGGGTCATACAGTCCACTCGTCCCCCGCGTATAGAACGCTTCTAACGCGGGGGTCAAACAGTTCACTCATCCCCCGCGTATAGAACACATTCTATACGCGGGGGTCAAACAGTTCACTCGTCCCCCGCGTATAGAATGTTGTTCTATACGCGGGGGTCAAACAGTTCACTCATCCCCCGCGTATAGAACGTCTTCTATACGCGGGGGTCATACAGTCCACTCGCCCCCGCGTATAGAACGACGTTCTATACGCGGGGGTCAAACAGTTCACTCATCCCCCGCGTATAGAATGTTCTATACGCGGGGGTCAAACAGTTCACTCGTCCCCCGCGTATAGAATGTTGTTCTATACGCGGGGGTCAAACAGTTCACTCGTCCCCCGCGTATAGAACGTCATTCTATACGCGGGGGTCATACAGTCCACTCGTCCCCCGCGTATAGAACGACGTTCTATACGCGGGGGTCAAACAGTTCACTCATCCCCCGCGTATAGAACGTCATTCTATACGCGGGGGTCATACAGTCCACTCGTCCCCCGCGTATAGAACGACGTTCTATACGCGGGGGTCAAACAGTTCACTCATCCCCCGCGTATAGAACGTCATTCTATACGCGGGGGTCATACAGTCCACTCGTCCCCCGCGTATAGAACGACGTTCTATACGCGGGGGTCAAACAGTTCACTCATCCCCCGCGTATAGAACGTCATTCTATACGCGGGGGTCATACAGTCCACTCGTCCCCGCGTATAGAACGACGTTCTATACGCGGGGGTCAAACAGTTCACTCATCCCCCGCGTATAGAACGTCATTCTATACGCGGGGGTCATACAGTCCACTCGTCCCCCGGTATAGAACGTCGTTCTATACGCGGGGGTCATACAGTCCACTCGTCCCCCGCGTATAGAACGACGTTCTATACGCGGGGGTCAAACAGTTCACTCATCCCCCGCGTATAGAACGTCATTCTATACGCGGGGGTCATACAGTCCACTCGTCCCCCGCGTATAGAACGACGTTCTATACGCGGGGGTCATACAGTCACTCGTCCCCCGCTATAGAACGACGTTCTATACGCGGGGGTCATACAGTTCACTCATCCCCCGCGTATAGAACGTCATTCTATACGTGGGGGTCAAACAGTTCACTCGTCCCCCGCGTATAGAAGTTTCTATACGTGGGGGTCAACAGTCCACTCGTCCCCCGCGTATAGAATGTGTTCTATACGCGGGGGTCATACAGTCCACTCGTCCCCCGTGTATAGAACGTCATTCTATACGCGGGGGTCAAACAGTTCACTCGTCCCCCGCGTATAGATCGTCATTCTATACGCGGGGGTCATACAGTCCACTCGTCCCCCGCGTATAGAACGTCGTTCTATACGCGGGGGTCATACAGTCCACTCGTCCCCCGCGTATAGAACGACGTTCTATACGCGGGGGTCAAACAGTTCACTCATCCCCCGCGTATAGAACGTCATTCTATACGCGGGGGTCATACAGTCCACTCGTCCCCCGCATATAGAACGACGTTCTATACGCGGGGGTCATACAGTTCACTCATCCCCCGCGTATAGAACGACGTTCTATACGCGGGGGTCATACAGTTCACTCATCCCCCGCGTATAGAACGTCATTCTATATGTGGGGGTCAAACAGTTCACTCGTCCCCCGCGTATAGAATGTTGTTCTATACGTGGGGGTCAAACAGTTCACTCGTCCCCCGCGTATAGAATGTGTTCTATACGCGGGGGTCATACAGTCCACTCGTCCCCCGCGTATAGAACGTCGTTCTATACGCGGGGGTCATACAGTTCACTCGTCCCCCGCGTATAGAACGTCATTCTATACGCGGGGGTCATACAGTCACTCGTCCCCCGCGTATAGAACGTCGTTCTATACGCGGGGGTCAACAGTTCACTCGTCCCCCGCGTATAGAACGTCATTCTATACGCGGGGGTCATACAGTCCACTCGTCCCCCGCGTATAGAATGTTGTTCTATACGTGGGGGTCAACAGTTCACTCGTCCCCCGCGTATAGAATGACGTTCTATACGCGGGGGTCATACAGTCACTCATCCCCA
>WTXL01000506.1:0-12793 GCA_022376525.1 Russula vinacea
GCACGTACAGTGAACGGGACCTTCCGCCGAATATGCGCAAGATGGGCGACTCGGCTGAACCCGCCTATTCACGTCCATGCCTACGTCAGCGACACGAAGCTCAGCACAGAGAGGAAACGGAATTGGCGCACCGTGTAGTCTTGCTCTCCCACCTCAGCCTGGCCCTCGCGTGACTGAGTCTCTTCCTCGAGTTCCTCTACATTCAGAGTGGAAGCCGGTTTGGGCTTGCTAATAGAAGAGTGCATCGTGACCAGCTCTTCATTGAACAGCTCGAGGTAAAGGCTTAAAAACACTGCCGCATCCTGCTGTCGGTCATCCTATACATAGCGAACCAACACGGGTCAGTAACACAGAGTGTCACTACGTAGGCAAGGAACGTACCTTCGTGATGATGGACTGCCTCTTCTCCTTCATCACATCATATACATCCGTGGCCAGTGATAGGAACGAATGCGGCACGCCGTCGCCCTCTTTCTTCCCATCTTCAGCTTCCCTCATCTTACCCCTTGCCGCCTGGTGCGTCAGAGACGACTTCTCCTTGTATGCAAATTCGTTCAAGAATCTAACCGTCGTATCTATCAGCGGTGTCGCGACCCCACCAATTTCTCCCCCTTCGCGTTGGTCCACCAGCCGGCCCTGGTCCCTTAACAGGTCCCGGAAAGGTGGGCAATGGACGAGCGATTGTAACACCGCATTTGCAAGGTACATATTCCCATTATTGACAAGCTTACGAGGGTGCAAGCGATGTAGCACAGTATTGTCGGATGGGCTTTTCGGTGACATGCCGCTAAGTAGGGAAAGGGGCTCTGTATCGGGGAAGGGCAGGACATGTGGGGGTGGAGGGGACTCAAGAGAGTCGGGGGCAGAAAAGTCGCTGGACGAAGCAGGGATGGACGATTTGGAGAGTAAAGCGGTTGCTTCATTGGTTGCAAATGACTTGATGAGAAGATGTGTGGAAGATGCTGACACGGGCGCAGGTGTGGGCACAATAGACAAAATTCCACTGTTATCTGCCAGGCGCGCCACGTATGGTGTGGCTGGACCCTGCTGCTTGCATTCCTGAGGGTGAGACAACGTGGTAGGTGAGGTAGCACCACCTTGTGGGGACCTATCTGAAGAATTTGAACTAGAACGCACTGGGAAAGTGGCTGTGGGGGGCTCAGAGGTCTCTCCGATTTCGCTGGTTGTCGACGGATCAGGCGGTGAAGGGAGTCCTGTGATGATGTTTGTTTCCTCGGCCAGTCGTAGAGTGGTGCTACCGCCAAGTGTGGAGTGGTGAGGTGAAGAATTGGGTAAATCGCCCAGTTGAGTAGGAGAAGTAATGGCGTCGGATGGAACAGGAACGTGAGTGGTGTCTGGGCGATGACCGGCGATGTCGCACAATGGATGGGCAGCATCGGTGTCTTGATGTAAGGCGAAATAAAGGTGGCGAATCTCATCGAGAATCTTGTCAGGAGTACTGGATGACCCTTGGTTAACTTGGTTCCTTGCTTCTTGGACAATTTCGTTCCACAATGTACAGAAGTCATGCTGCAGCACAGGAAGAGTATTGTGTATGTCGAATTTAGAAAGTGATGACAGGATCCCCGAAGTCCAAGAATCGGCACGATTGGCTTGGCGGGAAATGTGAATCAAGATGGAAAGCATCACGTTATCTCCATGTGCAAGACTGTCCCGAAGGACACGATTTGGTACGCCAAATATTTCTTCAACAAGCGTGGTCCAGCGGTCATCACGTTCCCGCACGCGAGCTATGATGCAGGCTATTATCTGCCGTATTTTCGGGTCATAATCCCGACTATGGCCCCAGAGCCTCAAAGCATGCCCTATTTCAACGGATTGCAGCGCTTTATCCCAGTGTCCATTGAAAATATTGTCGAGGATTCCCGAAACTGCAGAGGGCCCGAGTGCCGCATGGGACGCATTCAAGCAGGTAATGAGCCGACCAGTTCGATCTGATTCGGAGATCAAGCTGGATGAGAAAGTGCGGTTCAAGAATCTATCCAATGCTTGTCGCAATTTCGTCTGAACCAGAGAAGAGAGGGGCAAGGCGCTTAATTTTGAGGTACAGAAGCCGGGGATGGCGTCAAAGAACATTTCCAACTCGCGGTCTTCATCCAGAGTCAGCAACATTCTTCCCAATATCAGGTCATCAATTTTCGATGACGGTTTCGAAGCAATTGCTGCAGTTTCCCTCCGTTTGGCGATCAAGATCCCTCTGCTGTAACGGTTGCTCAGATCGCGATTGTGCCTCCTTGCATTATCGCAGAGGTCGTGAAGGGGTGATATCCAGGAGAAACTTTCAAACACCGCATAAGAAATGTAGAGATAAATGCGCAAAGCCAGTGGAGAAAGCGGTGTGTGGAACAGACTTTCAGGCTCGAAAAACACTATCAATGTTGCAAGTGCATATAAAAATATAATCCACCCGACCCACCAAACCACTGCAAAGAAGACAGTACGATTGATATTGAAGAGATAAATGAGGCCACCGGCGATGAAGAGGAGGAGAGAGAAGTGGAGAAGGGTAGTTTCAGCGCGCGTTCCCCAGATGACGTACGGCCCCGGATTTCCCTTGGCAAAAATTGCACGCATTCGCGCTCGCTTGTCTGGCGTGTACCTTGGCGGCAGATTGAGCGAGATGTATTGAACTGCCCAATTCCGAGAAAGCGTCGCCAATGTGGCACCCCAAAGACTGACAGTCAAGCTCAAGAACCAAAGTGAGTTCACCCAGATGGCATATCTTGGTGGAGAAAATGCAGGTGGTTTGGCCAAAACCGACTGGGTTGATGGATGAGAAACGGTTGCGTTGAATTGAAGTTGATAGATGTTCTCTAGGTAAAAAGCAGAGGTGTCTTGCGAGTTTGGCTTGAGGTCGGGAACTGATACTGTAAGCAGTGCACCGACGGTGGCAGAAAATAAACCAATCTATGTTTCTCAGTTGATGTGCAGTCATCTAAGGAGTAATATGAGGGCCCACAAAAATCAGGATTCCGTCTGCCTCTTTTTGGCAATATTCAACCATCTTATTGTCTTCGTCATCTGCAATCTTGCAGTACATGGAGTAGAGCGTCCATGAGCTATCATAGTCCGATTCTTCTTCCGATGGCGACTGACGCTGGTTGCGGCGGCCATCTACTCGCAAAATCAGTGGGGACAGGTCCAAAGGGACAGGTGATACATCCCTGGGTCGCCACTCTCGAGATCTCGGTCCCCAGTTTGAGACATTAGATTGTGCGAAACAGTGTGTCAGTGTATACAGACAAGACACCGACCGGCGGAGATGCGGACCGGGAGTGGGTTAGAGTAGCATTGTTCTCAAGGTCGTCACCCGCTGCACTCTCTTCCCAGAGGGCCCGCTTGTCCCCTCCTGTCTGGGTTTTACCACTTTATACCCCAGGTTCATCCGGACGTCGACCATCCGCTGCCCTTCACTCGACGGATCCTCCCTTTCCCTCAACCACAGTCCCTTTTTACCCTTTCTCGCTTAATACCTCCATCCAGTCTCTTTTCTTCCAACTCTCTTTATTATGACCTCCCTCACCGTGTCCACTTCCAGCGTGTCTAGTATACATTCTGCATCGCCGCTTAGTTTCCATACTGCCAGTTCTCTCCCCTCCCCAAGTCCGTTGGCTACTTCTTCCGCGTCCTCATCGCAAGTTTCCTTCAGCCAAGCTGATGAAGGTTAGTTTGCTCCCCCAAAGGACTCCCACGGACGTACCACAAGCCCGCTGATCTGCCTCAGAGAATATTACAATCACAGCTGGTCGCGTATTGTCGAGCAATGGAGATGAGAAGAGCGATGAGTGAGTTCGCCTCCGACGCGACTTGGTGCACTCTACCTTAGCTTTTCCCCAAAGCAACTTGCAGCTACTTGCGATCTCCACTCGCATCACAGAGCTCTTCTACAGCATCTCCGATATACAGACGCGTATCTTTGGTACGTCCGCCTCCCCTTGATCACATCTGCGATGTTCTGATCGTGCGTTTCGCGATCAGAGATTCAAGAGCTGCGACACAAATCTCAGTCTTCTAGCGACCTCGCGGTGGCCACTGGCATCATTGACCAAGCGCTTATGGTCCTTGACGAGCGCCTCGAATCTGTTGCGCGCGGTGTCGAAGCCCTAAATGACTTGCTCGATCCGCTATTGCGATCAGCCCCGACTCCAACTCCTGACGCTACGAATGAGGATCCAGCTGAGAATGTACTGCTTCTCCAGAAGCATGCTACATTCATGTCTGAATGGGAGAGCGTGCAAGAAGAAAGCGAAATCTTACGAGAAGAACTTAAGGAGGATAAATGGTTGACAGTGTTCAGAACCGTGACAGATCAAGCGGATGGCATGATGTCTAGCCTCGAGAAGGCCATCAATCGTTGTCAAGTAGGTGACACTACGTGGCCATGTGGCGACGTGACTGACAAATTATTCCCAAGGACTTCATTTGGCAGTTTCAGCGATACGGGCCTGACGATTCAATATCCGCCTCGTCTTCATTGACGTCCATGGGTTCTGTCCGATCTCAAAAATCCCCGTTGAACATGGAGGTGTTTCAGTCGTTGCTTGATTCTTATGAGGCCAAGAAGAAGTACGCGCTATCTCCGCTTAGACAGCTTCCATACCTGACCCTATTCCCAGACACTACATGCCTGCTACCACCAAAGTTCTTTCCATAATTGATAAAGGTGTCCAGGACCGTGTAACGAAGAACGGAGAGTGTTTACGGCGGCACGCCGACTCAACTCAGCGATGGAAACACATCAGAGAACGGATTACCCGCACGGATGCTGAGATGGAAGCCGTGCGAAGGATACTTATGGGCGAAGAAGAGATTACACCAAGCGACAGCGGGTCTGTTGTGTCAGGCCCTACCTCCAAGTCGAAGAGCTGCAACGGATACCTAACCCCACCCAGCGCCTCGAGCAGCAAGAAAAGTCTCAGCCTCAGCGCGTCAAGCGCGTTGTCGCGATCAGTGTCTCCCTTCCGCAGGTTTGCTCGAAAGTTAACGGGAGGTGGAAAGTCACCCAGTGTTTCCAAGACTCCTCTTCAGCAATCTAAAGTACAGCGTGCCCCCGCGTCAGCACCAAGGGCAGCCCTCCGTCACCGATCCTCGCTGTTTGCGCTTACTAGTCAACCTTCGATGCCAACAACACCTGAAAGACTCGGTCACAAGTACTCTCAATCCCTCACTCCGGAGTCCACATCGTTGCCAGATCAGGATGCAAATACAACAATCAAGGTTAAGACAATCACCCCGTCGAAGCAACCGTGGAATTCCTCCACTAGGGTTAATGAAGATCATCGCCCGCGCCGACCCTCCACCGTTACACCACATCGTCCTGAGGGCGTACCACCCCCACCTCCATTACCACACCAGCGAAGTGTCTCAAGGAGTTCCATGGCATCATCTCGCCCATGGTCTCCCATAACGTCGTCAGTTTCCACAGCAGCATCTACTAATCCGACCCACCCTCAGCGTCCGCCATCCCGCGCCCGGACACCAGGTGTAATAGGCCCACCTCCCCACTCACGGCCGAAAACACCGTCGCATATCCCTGGGCCGCGGTCTCACTTTCGTGTCTTTTCGGATACACCGTGGGACGACTCTGAGCCGATGACTTCCCTAATGCAGCGCGCGTTGTCGCCCGACCATTCACCGCCGCGAGCTACAACACCAGGTGGGACTCGACTCCCAGGGCCGCGCCCTCCAAGCCGCAGCATGATTCCCGCACCTGTATTCCATGTCCTGTCACCGTCTCGCCCAGGGTCCACGCTTTCCAACTATCGTGATCATGATAAAGACGACGGAGGAAGCCCGACCCAGTCCCTTACGTCCTTCCGCAGTTCTGCTCTGCGCGCGCAAACCCCCGAAGTAACGCTGCGCTTGCGAGCTCAGGCTGTGCCATTCTATGGCAGTATCAGTGCCGGGAGCGGGAGCGGAAATGGCAGTGCTAACAACAGCCCTCGCGCGGTGAGGCCATCGGGGGGAACAAGGCTCCCACCGTCTAGCTTCCGTGAAGCCTCGTCGTCATCGACGTTACCAGCGCAGCGCACGCCATCGCGCCCATCATCGCGGCTAAGTGACTTTGGCAGCTTGGCAAACCCGACGTATGTGTACACACCGGGTAACCCGCGGGACCCTCTCGACGCGGAGGTAGCCGCGATTGTCAACTCGATCGCACACGGTTTATTGATCGAGCGCGTCGATCCGCCGCTGAGGATAATTCCTCGAGAGGGCGAGGAGGTCCGCGCGCAATACGCATTTTCGAACTCGTTGGCGAAGAAGACGGTTACATGCAGATTGACAACGCTCAGTCGGGCGGGAGCCAAAGGCGAATCCAGCACGGCCACGAAGAAGGTCATGGTCCGTGTTGGTGGAGGTAAGCAATCCTCTCGGAGTTGGGGGTTACTGCGCTGAGTTGTGTTGATGATTTTTTTCTTGGTGGCAGGATGGCAAGATCTGCAGTTGTATATGCTTAACCGTGCTGCGGGGATGTAGAATTCCAAAGGAGGTTATTCCAAGACCAGACTTAACGCCAGTCTTTACAATTCAAGTTTAAACAAGGTTTCCTTTTTCCCTTGCTTTCCTGTTATCATTGCATTACACTCGCTCGCCTCTGACCCAAAACCTCATGCCATTTTTTCATGTCGCAAAGCAAGAAATACTGTAATTCCCCCTGTCGTACGCAGTCGTGGTAATAACTATTCATTCATTGGGCATTTGTGAGGTGAAATCCTGCTATGACGAGGAACGGACCCTGAATCAACTGGGCATTTTTAGACATGTCGTGCGTAGGCCGTCTCCGCTCCACTTTGACACCTCAATTAATAGTTCGCGCTTCTTATCGGCCGCAATCGATGATCGAAGCTCGTAGAGCGTAGCTATGAACGTGACAGTCGTCAGGTCCATATGTGAAAGAGGTGGAAAAAAAACACGCACAGAGATTGAAGAGGAAAGGCTCTGCCATCGCCAAGGTCGACGGAGATGTCTCCAAAGCGGCTTCCAAGACCTCGATGCCCTCTTTCAACTTGCCCTGGCCCAGAAGCGCCACGGCCAAATTATTGACGGCCTGGAAAAAATGAAAGCTCGTCAACATGCGCCACTCCCGCCCCGCCCTGGCAGTAACGGTCCATAGCAACAGCATGCCGCCGCCGCCGATGATGATGATGGTAATGACGATGACGCACAGCATAGTCCGCATCGTCCTGCTCGACGAGTCCGCGCAAGAGCACGTCAGCTGCTTCCCAGTCCCCGCGCGCGGACGCGAGGAAGGCAGCGTTGAGCGCTTTGGTCGTTTCGGGCGCGTTGGCGTCTGCTGCGATGGCGGCGAAGTGCGCCTCGGCTTGGTCGAGCTGTCCTGCTTGGAGGTAGACGCGGCCGAGCGCGGAGCGCAGCTCGCTGTTGGTCGATGTTGGTGATGGCGACTGCTGGTGCTGTTGGGTGGCGAGAGGCTCCAGCAGCGCGGTGGCGGCCGTAAAGTCCTACAGTACCAGTACAGCAGGTACACGGAGTTACGGACGCCACGCAGTACAGCAAGACAAGGACAAAGTTAGAAGGTTTAAAGTGTTTAAAACCGGTTACTTGCACTGTACCTTGATCTCGATGAACTGAGAGGCGGCGATCAGGCCCACGCGCGCGGCGCGCTCGACCCACATCTGGTGGTCCGCGTCCGTGCGGGCGCCCCGCGCGCGGCGCCTGCAGCGGCGGAGGAGCGCGCCGAGCGCGTCGGTGTATCCGTGTGCGTCGCCGGCCCAGTACTTGACGCGTGCGTGGATGACGTCGAGCTCGAAGGGGAGGAGCTGCTCGAGGACGTGCGTGCGCGCGGAGGGGGGCGCGATGGTCGCGAGCGCGCTGAAGAGGTTCGTCGCTTCGGCTGAGGCTTGGTTGAAGAGGCGCAGGCGGGCGAGGGAGGAGAGGCGCAGGGACCAAAGCTGTGTGTGTGTATGGTCGGTCAGTTAGTCGATCAGTGGTGCGGAACGGAACGGAGGTGGGTTCAGGTGGAAGGAAGGGATACACGCGTTTAGCACGAGGGAGAGGTCCTCTGGGTCTGCCTGGACGATCCGGTCACGGGCCATTCGGGCGAGTGCACGCCAGCTGTTCGTCATCTACGGGGGAGAATGTGGTAATTGCTCTTGTCGTCACAGAACACACTCACGACGAGGGTGTGGAAGTCTGTCTTGGTCCATTCACCTGTGAGATCTCGCTGGGGTCGTCTTTCAGGATTGGATATATATTTGGTCAGGAGCGTAGATAACGGGTCCGTCTATGATACACAATTACAAGATCCGCAAGAAACGAGCAATAAGTTTAATAATATAAGGGCTGGCGGCGAGTGAGCCACCAGGTAAGAGGGGAGCTGATGCGTACGTTTGGTATCGGTAGGAACATCGTCGGCATCACGAGCTGGGGAAGATGAACCGCGGGTGCTTCTTGTTCCGACTCGGACTCAGAGACGACAGCCTCGACAGGCAGTGCCGGAACGGGCTTGTCCACGGCGGGAGGCACCACCGGTTCTGACGGAAGGGGAAGCTCAGGCGGGGCTGGAGAGAGCGCGATCGACTCTGAAGGCGAGGTTTCTGGCAGTAAGGATCCTGGGCCCAGAGTCGGCACTGGCGCAGGGGACGGAGAACCTGGGTCGGAAAGCGGGTCCTCTGGATCATCGACGAGGAAAGGATTGGGCGTTTCTTCGCCGTCGTCGGATGATCGTTGGGGGCTCGGCGGTGAAACGTAAGGCTCTGGCACTTCCATCTCCATCTCTGGCTGGGGCTCTGGTTGCGGGAGCTCTGGCTCTTGTTCGGTTAAATGTTGCTGTTGTTGTTGTTGTTCGGGTTGGATGTGTTGATGAATGTCGGCTAAGGTCGTCGACTCGTCGGGGGCGATATCTGAGCAGGAGTATGAAGAGGAGGAACCCTTGCGGGAGACGGAGAAGGAACCTGTGTGAGAGATGTGGAGGTGGATGGGAACCGAGTTGTCCCTCTCTAGACGGTCCAACACCGGCGCCAGCGGCCCTCGCCGTGGCGATTCGTTCGGCCCGGATTTACGTCGTCGCTGTCGCTGCTCGTCATGGCCGTGATGATGATGATGAGGCGACAGCATCTCTTTGACCTCCTTCAACCCCTTTTTGATCTTCATCGACACCCTCCTCGCCCTCCCAGGACTCGACGTCGTCCTCGTAGACACGTCGCTTAATGAGGACACCTCCCTTGCTTGTTGGCGGTCTTGGTGTCCATGTGTACCCGATCTAAGAGCGTTTCCTCCCTTTATATAGTGCCCATTTGCCTGCCACCCGGCGGCCACGCTGTCCAAGCGTGCCGGAAAATGATAGAAATCTAAGAAGGACCCGCCCGGAAGAGAGTGCCGTGACATAATAGCTGTGCACCCCCCTCACACCACGCCCCTGCCTCGCGCACTCCGGCTGCCCTAATCACCATGCACCGGTGGCACTCTTGACAGCCAAGCCCCGTCCATGTGATATTCTTTGAAAGTCTTTTATTTCTTTTGCTTTGTGGGCCGCTGTTCATCCGACAGCACAAAGAAAGAAGCGCTCCAGTTGGCGGCAATTAGACGGCTTTTGTTTCAGAATGCGGAAACTGGGCGGAAGGATCCACAAGGTCACACGTAGCAAGCGCCCACAAGACACAAATTCAGCCGTGAATCGGCGGGATCCGCTCTTCGCTTCCTTCTATGGACCTTATCTGGCGGGCGTAATGACGCACAACATTTCCATTCCTCAACCTGACTGGCGTATTCTTACTTCCGGATGGGGAAAACTGACAGACGCATCGATCACATCGCAGACCGTTGTTACTGGTAATCGCACTCTCATGTCAACGTTGAATGAAGAAAGGCATCAGAGTCCTTTACTTGTATCCAACGTTGCGCTAGACCAGGGATGTCAGCTGTACCAACAAGTAAACTAATCTATCGATGTTTGTTATTCAATCATCCTCACTTAGTAACCGCTTACATGTGCTCGTAGCTTCTCATTAGCACTTCACAGGGCTTATATCATAAAAATTATCTGCCATAGAACACAAAGTAGCTGAGGATGTCGACGCATAGAGCATTGGCCTCCCCTCGCAGGCGCAGAGTGAGATCATGCCAATCTCAGGTGCGACCTGTGCGTGTGGATGCGCACGCACGATGTCTCAGCGCGTCCTCCTGTTCCGGCGTGAGGTGCACCACATAGCACTGGCAGAGCACTAGCAGGCCCTGTGCCAAAGGACGGGCAGTGTGCCTTGTGCGTGCATATTGCTGAGCCGGATGAAGTGGAAGATGAGCGTGTTGAGCACCTTGTATGGTAGCGCATGCTTCTTGTCTAGGAAGACGCGGGTTGGGCCTATGATCGGGCCAACCAACCAGCTGTCTCCACTCACGTCAAGTAAAGAGCACACAATGCCCTTGAAGAAAACCGCGGGTCTGTACAGCGCGTGCTTGAGGGCCTCGTTCAAATGATGCGGGCTTGGCTTGCACATGTCCTTCACAACTCGATGTTGATGCATGCGCACAGCACAGGCAGCTACAAGTTGCTGTAGAGCATTGGCACTACTACTACTACTGTAGGGCTGTAAACTATATCATATTACGGGTATGACCATATGATTTATGGGTGGCGATGGGCTCACCCGTACTGCCACCTGTACCAAGGATCTCCGCAGATCCTGCCTCTGCCGGGGCCCCCAAAATCAGCAGGGCTTAGACTGGACTGGCAGACATAGGAAGAAGTCCTTGAGCCGCACGGCATTAAGGACAGTGGGGTGTTCATGTAGTTAGTTGGAGGCATTGTTCGTGGTCGATGATCTCCCTGACGCAAATGGCGCAGGAGTACACACTGAGTGTCGTGCAGGCGGCATGCTATACAAACTCACTGGCGGCGAGGACTGGGAGGAACCGCTACTGGGGGAGTCCAGCGCCGAGGTGGCGAATGTGAGTGTACAGGATAATTGGGTGGCAGCAGGATTGTCAATGCCACTGCCACGGCGCCTGACCGGCCTGACCCTCGGCATCGGCGGCGTCATATGCTTGTCCCAGTGAGATCCAAACCCACGCCAACCCAGAGCTGCGTTCGGCCACCGTGTCCCGCACGGCGATCAGGCGCAGTATCGGGTGCGCGAGCAGCCGAGGGTACTAGTACCTCCCACTGACGAGCGCTGGTGACAAGTTGACGACTCGAGACCTTCGGTGTAGGATTGGCAGGACTCGCGGAGTGGGACAATGGGACCACATTCATGTTCCTCGGATGCGAGAGCCGGGTGTTGGGAGCGTCCACGTCCACCCTCAAGTCCAACCTTCAATTGTAGTTCCCACCACTTTGTTGCAATCTTGGGGTGTGGGGTGGTTGATACGTTGATATCTCAAAATCGAGACGCACAAGCGGTCCTTGAAAGCGGAGCTACCAGCTAAGAAGTGTCATCTTCAGGGCGGACCGTACTACTGTAGTAGCTCACCGGCGCTCAGCGAGTGGTTTCCTTTGTAATGCGTGTCACGTGATAGTTATATCACCCCGTTATGCGCGCGATTATGTTGACTACCAACCATGGCATGATGTACCTCTTTCTTTGCAACTCATTCAGATTCTGTTGAACACCGTCGGGCGTACGTCGGTAATCAACCGTAATAACTTCCTGGGTAACACTGTATTTTGGCTGGGTTATATGCAGGGTTCCCCTTGCGGTGTGTGGCATACGTCCTCTACTATTTCGTCGATGTTTATGAGTGTGAAATTTCGCAATCAGAGTAGCTCTCCTTTCATGTGTGACGGTTCAAGATGTCCAGGTGAAATCCCAAGAACGCAATCTTCCGAACGTGAATTAAACAAGTTAGTGGACTACAGGCAGGCCGCTCGCGTCTACGATACCACCAGCTCCTTTGCCGACATGCCAAGTATGAAGTATACCTGGTTTGCGATGTGGCCTGCCGCGTCAGGGGTGTGGATATCTATAAAAGACTTGATCGTTTTACCTGCCTGTTTACACCATGGCCCCAAGTATTTAAGCACCTCGCACCAGATATGACATACAATACTTAATAGGGGACTTGAAACGTGACATAGGCAAAAGACAACGCATTCTCAGCTGGTGGCCCCGCTTTCAAGATTCAAGCTTCAAGGACCACTCGTGCGTCCGTCGATTGTGAGATACCTGCTACTGAAGCAGGAGGCTCAGACACTGCTCACACTGCTACATCCCCACATTCGTGTCTTGAACCTGAACCTGACTCTGGCGACCAGACTCTAACTCTGACCTTCGGCATCGGTGGCATCGCCTCTTGTGCCTGCTGAGTGCTGACGCTAACTCCCAAACCCGCGCCAACCCAGAGCTGCGTTCGGCCACCGCGTCCCGCACAGCGATCGCAGCATCGGGTGCGCATGGTAGTACTGCCCGCTGACAAGGTGGGTGACACGACGAGTTGACGACCTTGAAACCTTCGAGGGAGGACGGAGGACAGGCCGAAAGCGGAACCCACGTAGTGGGGACAATGGACGTTCATGTTCTTCGGATGCAAGAGCCAGGTGTTGGGAACGTCCACCCTTCCCACTTCCCACCCCTGTTACGATCTTGGGGGAGTCACAGATGTTCTCGAGGGAGTTGCATTGACTATTAAACACATTGACATGATGTTTTTCTGGCTCTGCGATGACCGTTGCTTCAAAGATGACAGCACAGACATGCTCCCAGGTTGCGCAGTTGCAGTGACGTCAACAATCAGGCTGCCACCCAACCATTCCGTACTCTTACAGGCTTGCCTTTCACCACCTCAGGGCGCCGGCACCAGACTCCCCCATTAGCGGCTC
>WTXL01000507.1:0-12734 GCA_022376525.1 Russula vinacea
CTGAGCGCAAGGGCGTACACGGAAGAAGCTAAGCTGGGGAGGTACCAAGTTCTGGAGTGCGGTGGAAAAAAGGGTCAGGGAAGGCTACAGCACGACGAAATAGAAGACGACCCACATTTACCGTATACGAATTGCTTTCGGACGTCTTTGCGCCGATTCCAACCGCGTATGTGAGGAGGTCTCGCTTGTTCCAGCTGGCCTGGATCGCCGTGGGGTTGAGGCGAAAGAAATGATCCAGGAGGTACTTACGGGTTCAGCTGTATACTCCTCGCCAAAAAGCTTCTCGAGTTGGACAGACGTTGCCATGGTCCTGTGCGTTTTTTTTTGAATCCGAATTTGTATTCCGCAGCGCGTACAACTTGGCACAGAGGCGGTCACGTGTGTAAAGACGCGTTACGGACTAAAGGTGGCCAGGTGACTGCGAAACAAGAACATGATGCATTGATATGCTACAACACGAATCCGAGATACTGAACAAGGGGGGGGGCGACAAAGCAGGCTGACACGGACAAAGACCAGACCAGACACCTTCTATGCAACGTAAGCGAACGTGTCCCGCGTGCCGTCGACGCGTTCAATGTACTCTTTCTCTAGAAGTGTATCGATTGCCTGCGTTCAACACACCGTCAGCCGTTTCTGTGCCTTCAGCAGCAAAGGAAGAAAAAAACAGACCTTCTTGATATCAGGGATCTTGGGGGTAAAGCGTTGCGAAATCTGTGATATAACCTCCTGTATGAGCGGTTGATTTTTCATCGTCTTGCGCGCTTTCATGATGCTGTGTAGGACATGCCGACTTCATTAAAACACTTGAAAGAGAAGGTCAGAAAGGGCGCACCGAACATAGTCGCTTGAATAACATATTTGCGATCTTCGTCCACCGTCTTCAGGACATCGCTGGATTCTGCCTTGATCTCAGCTTTAATTGGTTGGTTCAGGTTCACACGAATCTTCTTCGATTTGAAATCTAAAATATTTAATGAAAGGGCACTCATAGCCTAATCAGGGAAGTAAGACCCACGCGGATTGAGGTCGTACTGATCGGTCTCATCATTGATGAGAATGCGGGACTTCACAAGGGGTTGAAGCACTTGCGTGAGGAGGTCCTTTCCAACATTTGTCGCTGTCGAGAGTTCATCAAGTGACAGCGTGTCATTGTTATTGTATTGCATAGCACCGCCATCTGATACGCGCTTGTCATGAGGATGTACTTTTGGTTGAGATAGTTGGTCCGCAGCTCATTTTGGAGTAATTCCAAAGCCACGTCAACTTCCGACCTGAGTGCTTCGTCTGGTAGTATTTCTGGAAGCGATCGTATGTCAGTTGTATGTCGGTCGGGACGATGAACCCGTCCTTTGGTGGATTAAGCGGCCAGAAATTTGTTCCAGAACCATAACGCTAAAGGTTATATCCATGTCATTGTGGTTCTGCTCCATGCGTTCTTTGAAAGAGTCAGTCAAATCCTTGCTGAGACTCATGTCTACAAATCGGTGAGCAATCGTCTCACGCCAAGCACGTCGAAAATGCCCACCAGTGAACATGCGCTGAAGTTTGTTCGTGTATTCGAAACCGCAGGCCTCCTTCAACTTCGAGATCATGCTCGCTTCTGCCTCGTCCGATGCTGATACGCCGTGGATGAGACGCTTGGAAAGCTTTGTTGAGTAGAAAGTCTGGAAAACGTCCTTCTCCTCGAGATACTTGAATATGACCATCTATGGGACGGGCTTTGATATGGACCTAATGACGAACAGCCTGAAGTCTGCGTACCACGCGATTCAGCGCACCCTCAAGGTCGCCTTCCTCCGACACCTTATTGTTCTTGCGTAGCAATGCATCCGCGTGCTTCGCGAGTAGCTCAGGGGATCTGCTTGATGTCGAGGTTGCAGCGTTACGGTTGACAAACTCTCGACACGCCCTGTCCAGACTTGCAACGAAACCAGCCTCACCCTTGAAACTGCGGTTGACGGTCTCGGAAGACTTTGTATGGACCTCCAGCAGAGCGTCGACGTATGCCTTCGGTTCAAGCGCTTCTATCGCAGCGGGGTCCGTTCCAACTAGTTTGGAAACAGCTGCCAGTCCGGTCCTCTTCACGTGTTCCTCGAACTTCCTCCTCAAAGGCTCCAGACCTTCCGGGATGCGGGAGAGCAGTGAATACATGCGCTGAAGATCTTCATCTTTGTCGTAGTCTAACAAACTTTGGAAGTTTTCCCACATGAGATTCGAATGAGCGCGGACGAGGACATGTTCGCATTTGGTGATAAGCAGTTTGCGCGTAGTCGTGTGTAGATATCGTTCCACGCGGTCTTCCTCCTCCTTCAAGCGCTCTTCGGCCTTCTTGAGATAATCCGATACAGAGTTCTCGGCGACGAAAGACTCTGATTCGTGTTTATAATACGCCTCAGTGGCAGTGAGGAACGGTATTTCGAAGTGTTCCTTGTAATTATCGAGCGAAGCCTTGTTCAAGTCACTTTCATCGATACCGAGGGAAACGAACGAATCCACGACTTTTTTCACTAGACCCTGATCAATGGTCTCGCCATTTCTCTGGCGTTCGATCAGGCGCAAGATCGCGCCGGCGAGTTTTGTTTGCTTTCCTTGGATATGTAGAAAGAAATTTGTGCGCCATTGGACGAGAGCAAGCTATAAGATCTGGGTATCAAGTAACCCAGAAAACTCAGACAAAGCACGCACAGTGTATATGGGATAAACTCCTTTCCTGCCTTCATCACGCTCTCGCTTGACCCAGTGCCGGTTCAGATATGCGAATAGACGATTGATATAATTTGCGCCCGTTGTGTATCTGTCCCATTCGGTGGCATAATACTTCAAGAGAGGCTCGTTTTGTAGTGGATCGGAATGCTACAGAAAGGGTCAATCGCTGTCCAATCATCAAAACTCCAATGTCTCACATCTCTTAGATGTCGCAAATGCTGTACGAAATAGCGAACGAGACTATTGTACAAATCGGAACCCATCAGATTGGCACCAGCTGGGGAATATGTCAGCATAAGGCGGCCGAGAAGTGAAGAGGGAGAGACATCGCCCAGCCACAGACTGCTCGGACGAGATAGTGCTGTGCATTTTTGACGAAGTGCAGTAGTTGTAAGAAACGGTATACAAGTTCATGTACTTGGTGTAGGATACGCCTGTGTGGAGCTTGGTCATGATGTGGTCGACACCCTCTTCGAGGAACGTCCAGGTGGTGGCAAGATCTGCCGTGGCTGGCGGCATAGGAAATTGGGTTATGGCAGCCATGAGGGAAGTGGGGAAGGGGATGACTAAAAGAGGGGGTGGTGGCGGTCGCAGGAAGAGTCGGGCTGCGACCGTGATCGTGTCAAACCGCCACCCTCCTTTCGCGTTGCTTGTCTTTCTCACACCATCTTCAAACAAATATCGTCATTTCTTTGCATCTTTGCATTGAAATGCTCGTAATGACACCCTCACATCACTGCGATCCTGTCATAGTCAACGTGCGCGTCTGTCGGAAAGCGGGGGACTACCACTAATAGACCATGGGATCCCGTGTCGTATACTGTACTACAGCCCACTTCATGCAGCAAAGTCGAGTCAAACACCTTGCCTGACTTTTTACTTAGGACAATCTCCTACGATGCACCTAAATTCTTATTGTGACTATTGTCGTGATTTATATCAGTCGCAACTACCCCGAGAACGCCGGTGGCAAGGTGATACCCTCTAGGGCTTGTTTCAGTTTGTTTTTGTATGACTGCCCGAGCATGTCTACCTATCCAGACAATTTATCAGTTGCGGAGGACCCCTGTCAGTGAGTTATCGTCCATCACAAGGACGAGTTGGGTGCAAGCGACCAGGACCGTTGCGCTGAGTGGCTTTGATTTCCTAGAGGTCTTGTCATAAAACACCACCTGGATCCCCCTCGTACAACTCCCTCAGTGATCCGGGCTATCCGGGCTAGACTGGCTTGAGGCAATGTTACACGTCGTAGGAGTGGAAGGACGCATACAGCTGCATACAGGGGCAAACGAACAGATTTGGAGTTGCGTAGATTGGGCTTACGATTACTAACGTCACCATTACCGAAAACGGAATGTTTGCCAAACGTTCCAAAATAACATTTATTTATAAGTTTGTTATGTATAATTATGAACATGTCGAAGTAAATATATAAAATTTAATATTCTATGTAATTCTACAGGGGGTGGGAAAGGTACGACGCGGAGGCAAACGGAGCCGCGTGCGCTAAAGCGGGGTCCCACGCTCCAAGGGGGGGCACATTTCCGGGCCCATGTGAGATCCCTGGGGCCGGAGGGAGCGCGCGCGATGCGGAGGGGCCCGGAATAAACCCGAAATTTCCGGGGAAGGGCGTGAATGAGCCCGGGGTGCACGCAGCGGGGGCAGGGGGGAACACAGCGGGGGAGGGGGGGAACGCGGTGGGGAAGGGGAGTGATTTGGGGGGTGCGTTGGGGGCGGGCACCGGGGAGCGCGCGCGGGCACGGGCATTCGCTGCGGCGGACAAAGCATCCGGTTTAGCGCAGGTACCCGATCGATCGCCGTCCCGCTGTATTTGGAACGCGGATGATTCTGATTGGGCGGCACATCTTCCGAATCTGGTAAGGCGCGCGGACCCTGAGTGCGATCGAATACTTAACCGAGCCAGGACAGCTGGAGCCGATTCGTCGGCCAAGTCGTAAATCTTATCATCAAGTTGATGAGATAACAACTTGATGTCTTGCATGAGCTTTTGTAAGCTCTCCTGTGGGCTCGAAGTGTGAAAAAAACGCGTTCCGGTGGGTCTAATAATCCCCCCAAATTCTGGGTCACCAGGGTTAAAATTTAATTTAAAAAAGAAATACAAACTACTAGTGAAGAAAACTGCCAGCGCAGTGAATTGAACCCAGGACCGGGAAGAGCCGGGAACAAACGCGCAAGCGCATTATACCGCTGAGCTACCCGAGCTTGCATAGATACCCGCTTAAACAACTTATCAGTAGTTAGTCTAAAACTAGTTAACTACAAAAAAGGTACGGCGGATACGTTAGTTGTCATGATAAGTCAAATTTGAAAGTCGCTTATTTCTGACACTAAGAACTTTCCATTTATAGTAAGTCACTTTTAGTAATCGTAAGCCCAATAACAAACACTCAGATTTGGACTCGGAGTTTTAAAAGGGGCGTGGTAAGGACAATCACGCCAGCTCTTTAGCACGTCCAGTAACGAATTCTGATTCCCAAAGACTGTGTTTAATCATTTCACGGAATATGAACTCCATTATCAGGATTGTGTTGAGGGGCCGGAAACGTCCCAGCGCAGCATCAAGGCTATCTTCCCTGATCAATTCTTTTGAGGTGGAAAGATATGACTTGGGTCATCACCGAGAATTTGATCTCGAGTGGGAGAGACACGCTACATCGGAGTCAATGTTATCGCATCCATGAAACGTTGGTTTCACCAATCACTGCTTTTCCTTACAATGTTCTTTGATTGTGAGCGCGGTCATGGACTGTGAAAGAGTCCGTTGAGTCTGTTCCCACGGTATTCGGCCTGTGTGGCCACAATGAACATTCGAGACCACCTCCTCGCTGCCCTCAATACCCTTCCCGGCGTGCGCGAATTCCACATTCATGTTCTCATCACAGCACCCGCTAAAGACAATTCCCTATACCCATATGCCTCTCCTCGTCCCCGCCTATACGTCCAGGACATCCTCATCCTTCTCGCCGAGCAAGCCAACCCGGACGCTCCTCGCATGCTCGTTGCAGCGGTCGAGGCCTGCATCTATCATGCACCTGCAACCGATTGTGCCATCCTCTACATATCGAAGATAGACTCTACGGGCCATGGCCTCGTGCCCCCGCCCACGGCAACTCTCGTGAGGACTTTCATTCGCTGGTACGCTGATCCGGCAACTCGTCCGGTTGCTGCACGACATCTCTGGATACAGCTCTTTGCGCGCGCGCAAGGCCAGTATCTATTCCCCAACTCGAGTGATTACCCAGGAAAACGTCCTCTGAGCGATGCGCGCTTGTGCGCGTGGTGGCGACGCGTGTTCGGTCAAGTAGGAGGGGACGTGTGCGAGGCGATCGGGGTTGAGGGCCGTGTGGAGATGTACTATGTTCTTCCTGGGCACAACGAACTAGAGGCACGGCAGGTCATGGGAAGTGGGTCTTTCCCGTCTACCTCATCACCTACTACCGGACCGCAGTGGCTCTACGGGCACCCATACAGCCAAACAAATATACCGCTTCCGTGTCCCCCGCCAGAAGGCTTGCACAACCTGGGTCACTACATCCCCTCATTTGAAGACGATCCTAAGAATCGGTTCATGGACGAAATCGCATTCACCGACACCCCGTCTCCCCAAAGAAGCGCCGCCGTACAGATACATCACGGGATGATGGGGGTGATCCAGAGTCTCGGGACGGGGAGAGGGAGAAGGATAAGAAGGGACGCCCCATGGGCGAACTTAGCAAGGTGGAGCCGGACGAGTTCTGGGAACGCATGTCCTTCCGGCAGGAGTGTGTTGCGGGCGCCGTCACTGGATTCTTTTCCATGGGCATATCCGTGCCCGAGGCTTGCATGCCATCCCCACGCCCTTCTCCGCTCGCCCCACAGCCTGGGCAGGTCCCACGCTCGATGAACAGGCGTATCCTCTCCAGTCTCCTCACAGGCGTCGAATTTTCGACGCCGGAGCGTGCGCGCAAAGCCACGGAGCTTATCGAAGGCACAGTGCGCGGACTTTGCGAGGGCCTCGCGCCCAAACTTCCTCCCCCAAGTCGAAGAATCAGAGTGCTGAGGTGACACAAGATTTGCTCGTGCCGCCACTCCCACGAACGCCGCCACGGCGTACGGCGGGTTTGCCGCCCGTGGAAGACATATCACCGAACCCGTTCGACGAGCCGGAGGCGACCTTGGAAACATACAAGGCACATATATATGGCTCTATCACCGTAAGCAATCCCCCACTGCCACCGAAAGCCGCTGCCGGTGGTACAACGACCGAGGGACATCCGGCGGCAGCACCGAAAACAAGACGAAGATTCACGTCTTGACTGTGAGGAAGAAGAAAAAGCGGCCGGGGGCATAGATTACGTATTTTGTTCTTCAGGTGGTTGTTTTGTTCGAGCGTTCGAAATGTATGCTGTACCTCACTTGTTGTCATCCAGCATGTCCACCATTTCATCTCATGGCATCGGCGCACCTTTGCCTGTCGATCTTTCGAAGCTGACTGTTTCTCAACTCAAAGCCATCTGTAAGGAGCGGCGCATCGTGGGGTACTCCAAGCTAGGGAAAGCTGCCCTTGTTCGCAAGCTCGGTGAACTCGGTCCAAGTTCTCCGTCTGCGCAGAGTACGCCAATTCAAGCGCAAGCCAGTTTATTACCAGTATCTGGCTCGTCTCCGGCTCAGGTTGATGGTCTTCTTGCTCCTATCGTACAACGACCAATGGGGATGCCGATCCTCTCACCCCGTGAAACATATTCGGTTCCTGGCACGCATATACCCCGAAGTTCCGCGACATTGGGGTCTATCCCGGCATTTCATCCGCCGTCCTGTCTGTCCGGGGGGCAAGGACAGAACGTTGGTCAGTCCGTGTCTGCCCTAAAAGTGCCTGTTTCAAAACGGATCTCCTCCGAGATATCTCAGGGCCAGGTCAACGCCGGGCCTTTGTCGAAAAAGCCGAGGGTTTCTTCGCCGATATCGGCCTATGCGGGCATTCCGTTTCCTACCTCCGTGCACAGTCTGGGAAGCTGCGGTGTTCCTGAGTCTCCCTTTTCTGCTTTGCCGGACCCTGTGTTGGTGCCTGGAATCACGGAGGTACATCAGCTTGACGGTCAGACGCAAACTGTATCTATGTCTGGTCAACGCTTCAAACCTTTAAGGGTAACGGGGCCACTTTCGGCCACGCCGGGCGACAGAAGAAAATCACTGTGTTTACAAGGGAATAAGCCCGCAACTGTCACGGTGCAACCCAGCCTTCTCTGGCATTTAGACTTACCCACACACCCGGAACCCCCACTGCTATCTGTCATTTCCATCCCACCCCCTCTTTCTCAACGGAAGCTCGTTCAGCGTTGGGCCATCATTCTCAGTGGTCTGTCAGGAAAAGAACGCTCTCGAATCTGTTTGGTATCTAAACTCATTCGATATGCTGGTGAGCGCCGGGTGCTCAATTAGATTGGGAATATACTCATCATACAGCTCAACAGTCTATTCATCAGCCTATTATAAACTCGCAAGAGACTTTTCTGGGCGACGTCTATCTCTTGTGTTGCAGCTGTGCAGCTCACCACTTATGACCAACTTCTGGCCTTATCTTCGACAGCGAGAGCAAGAGGCTTTAGAGCGCAAGAACGCAGTTATGAGCTCCTTCCTCCAGCCAGCCTTTCGAGGCCCCACTGAACTTGTCTCTGGACGCCTTTGGTCGAGTCCGGATAACGAGAAGCAGGTGACGGTGGCTCTGCGGTTGGATTTAGCCTTTTGATCCAATGCGCGATATCAATGATACTTTGGCAGATTCTTGTTGACGCGGCTCTGGTTTGCGCTTTCCGTTGGGGCCGAATGCGGGAGAAGCGCTTCGACTAACTGGCTACATGATACCATTACAGATGTCGCGGAGATAGTCAAGGGTGAAATATGGTCTGTAACCACACGCAACGCAACGTCTGGGCACCTGCAGGTGTTCCACGTCCTCGAAGCTACATGCGAGGTTCTCGGTCTGGCAGGAGGGACACGTGGCGACGAGCATCTACGCCTGGACTGGGCCGGATATATAGAGCAACGTAAGACGAGCCCTAGTAACACATCACCACTTTGCGATGCCATGCGGTGGGCCGATCACGCAGAGTTTGATCGCGGGATCAGTCGTCATTGGCTCCGTCGCACGGCGCAGATGGGAGAACAAGGAGCCGCTCTACGCACGATCGCCGAGCGATACACACTGGCATGCGTCGTTGGGAACAGGTGAGCGACGAACGATCGTACATGTTCGCTAGTCTGAGCGGAAAGCTAACTCGAGCGCGCGCAGCTTGAGCGGCAGGTGGATGTCTGCCCCTCAAATGGCACAGGAATTCGCGGGACTAGCCGAGCGCCAGACATTGCTGGTTCCCCCAAAGGTCTCAAATGTCAACCTATTCTTACCAGCGCGAGTGTTCTCCCTCTTGAGATGTGTTCCCGTGCCGACGTTGAAAAAAATCTTCCTAGACACCATCACATTGAAAGCGTGCACTTGACCGCGACGGGTGGACGTCCCCTGCATCCAGCGCTGGCGGTTGTCCAGACACCCGCGAGGGAGTACTACATTCTCAGGGACAATGGGTTTGAAGTGGGATGCGAAGAGGACGGTGTGGCCAGCGTATGGATGCGGATTCTTGGGTGCGACGCTCGAGGCGAGGCGGTCGTTGGACGGACTGGGGTGAGCTTCGAGGAACTGAAGGCGTATATCCAAAACCTGTAAACCTCTCTTTCACCTTTCGCCCTCATTTGGAAGAGGAGGATTCAGACTTTCAAATAAATCTTCATTTCTTTCTATGAGGGCTCGAGGACATAATGCATGCAGAAGTGGGCCAGGCTGACATCGTGCTTAATGCCACGATGCCGGCATCCTCGGCATACTGTACATGAACGAAAGGTGCTCAGCCCATAGGCTTTAGGGTATATATGATACGCAGTGGACTCGGAGGAGCGATAAGGGAAGGCAACATTTATCACACGTTGACAAAACGAGACCCAGGAAAGGGGGCTCGTAGACACCTGGGTTGTTTCTGTTTCGTTTTATACGGGATACACACTAGTCTGTTACATATTTTTTCGGCCTTCTCATGAAGATCCTCCCGACCCACCAAAGATAGCTTTACTAGAAGACAACTCCGCACTGAGTTTATACCCCAGGACCTAACACAGTGATCAGATCAGAGACACGCGCTGCTTTCGGAGGGAGAGACCAAGAGACGTACCTTATCCCAGTCGAGCTTCTGTCTAGTCAGCGGCAGGGCCCGCCGCAGCCCCTTGAATGCCTTGTCGCCCATTTCATGATACGTGTCTCCCAGCGACTCCTGATATGCACCTTCCTGGTCCGCGATCAAGGCGAGCACCTTCTTCGCAGATGGACCGGGAGAAGACGCAGAAATCGAGGTTGGGAGCACGATCGAGGCCCGGTGCTTTGTCTCGAGCTGCACCTGCGAGATGATGATTGGTCCGGTGAGCCACGCATCATGGGCGGAGTATATCAGTGGATGGCACATTTCCCTGCTCGTAATAGTGCACGTTCACTAGGATCTGCCCCGTGATTTTCCTCGCGTCGAGGTCGACGGTGTATTCTGATCGCCAGCGTCCGGACCTACAAAGATTTATATTGAATAGCTTGTCCCGGGAAGGATGCATGGCTCAATACACACCAGAAGTTTACGGGATTGTATTTATTTGCAACGATCTGGATGATGAAGTTCGTTTCGTTATTGGGGTTCGCGAAAACCGACGCCGTGCCGTCGTTGAAATGTGAAGAAAGGTATTGCAAGGTGGACGTTTCCAGAGCAGACCTGCGGGAGAAAAAAAACTATTATACCTATTTCTTGCGTTGAAGAGCGAGTGGAGTACCGGAAAGGTTCGGACGCCTCATTGTGTTCATGAGTCTGTGGATCTGAAATTTCCTACGGAACAATCGAAATTGAGGACGAAGAAGGAGATAGTGGGAATATAGAGGGCGCACCATAGTCAAGTGATTGTATAGGAAGCTTGTCTTTGACCTCGGATCGAGAAAACGATCTTCCTCCCCTGGTATCCGGGCCCTTGTACTCACGATAGACTGCGCAGGGCCCAAAGTCAGTGAAGAACAACCTTGACAGGGAACTAGTGACCCACGCTATGACCGGCTCCCGGAACCTCAGCGACTGTCAATTGCTCGAGATTGTACTGCGTCAGCGCCGGAAGAATGCCAGTTTCGAGACTTTCATCATCCCCGATAAGCACGCGAACATCTACGTACGCGGGTGCAGGTGCGTCAGGCCAGGAGATGTGAAAGAGGGAGTCAACGGTACCGTTCAGGACGTCGTTGATCTCCCCAGGGGGAGACTGTAAAAGAAACTTGGAAACAGTTTCGATACGTTCTTGTTCCTCTTCACTTATCGACGCCATCGTTGTGTTGCGTGAGGTCGAGGAAATCAAGTGAGCCGGCCCGGCATTTGCCGCAAGTATCCCAGTCGTTTTTTGATGCCGTTGACGATGCGCGCATCACTTCGTCGACATGATCTCTTGCATGATCCATTGTACAATCAAGAAACCGTGTACTTATGCCCCGGAGAGTGGCCCCGCTTGTTTGGGGATGTCATCAATGCCAGCATTGCACGGGCGATTGGATCTCGATATCCTGGCCTCCCCTTGTCGCTTGGACGCCGAACACATACACGTACCGGCCTCTGTCCTCTCCTCCGTCCCCTGCTGGGCCATTTTAATGACCCGCTTTAAGACACTTATTTTGGCGATCATCACTTTCAGCATCCAACGCGCGATATGAATGCCAATTCCCTCATTGGGAATAGCTATACTACCGTTTGGAAGCCATAATGTCTTCGGGGTCAGGGGACGCCCCCAACGCGTTTTCTTCCTCTCACCCCACATTGCTACCGGCTCCAAGACGCACAACACGCTAGCGCCTTACACCAATTCGACTATTTTATACCCCCGCCATGTTTTCCGCTCCAGTCACCACCTTTTTGAGAACGCTTCTCTTGGCCGCTCCAGTTTTTTCGGCAAATGCTACAGACTGGAGTACTCGATCCATCTATCAGGTAACCCGCCGGCGTATTCTACCTTGTGCGCGTCTCATGGAACATCCAAGCTTATCACAGACCGGTTTGCTACCGCTAATGACTCGGCGGTGCCTTGCGACGCGGGTGCACGCATGTATTGCGGTGGCACATGGAAGGGAATCGTGAATCACCTCGACTATATCCAAAGCATGGGATTCGATGCCGTATGGATTTCGCCCGTCTCTGCCAATATCGAGGGTAATTCTTCCCAGGGCGAAGCATTTCATGGGTGCGTACGCCGTTCATCTCTGTGTCAACGCGTCGTTTCATAATCGTGGCGTAAGGTACTGGACGAAAGACTTCGACACATTGAATCCCCATTTTGGAACCGCCGATGATCTGCACGCACTGAGTGACGCCCTCCATAAACGCGGGATGTACCTGATGTTCGACATCGTTGTCAACCACTTGGCTGCGCTTGAGCCTAAAGTCAATTTCACCGACTTCTCTCCCCCGTTCGCCGACGCATCTGCCTTTCACAAACGTTGCTTTGTTGCCGAGTCCCCTGATGCCAGCAACCAGACCGCTGTAGAGCAGTGCTGGCTCGGAGACTCTAAGCTGCCACTACCTGATCTTAACACGGAAGATCCTACCGTCGTTGGGAAGTTGTTGGATTGGGTCACAAACTCGTGCAGGATTATGGCGTAGATGGGTTGCGCATCGATACAGTAAAGCATATTCGCAAGGACTTTTGGCCGGATTTTTCTAAGGCTGCCGGCGTGTTCACGCTTGGCGAAGTGCTCATCAACGATACCGACTATGCCGCCCAGTATACAGGTGGGTGACTCGCTGCTTGAGTGCGGCCATGCATCTTTAATGATATTCGATTATGCTTCAGAGGTCCTGGATGCCATTCTTGACTACCCGTCATACTTCCAGCTGATAAATACATTCCTGGATACTCGAGGGACGTTCTCGTCAGTTGCCACTGCCTTGACGCACGCGCAACAGAAGTAC
>WTXL01000508.1:0-12694 GCA_022376525.1 Russula vinacea
TTCTCGCTAACTAGATGAATGAGAGCTCACACAACAGCACTTAATTGGCAAGTACAACAGGCCTTCAAGCACAGTTACATGCTTTGTGTTTGCTGAATAGGAGATGGAGAGATGGTTGGCAGAGAGCGTGTATATGCTCGAGTGGGATTCAGCCTTCGTTGGAAACCAACGATTCAAGGCACCTGCTCACCAGTGTTGGATCCGGATTCGGCCGTCTCCACCACTATCTCGATCCGATGTGGCATAGCCGGCGCGGTCTCTGTCTGTTTGGCCTCCGAGAATTCGAGACTGCTCACTTGAAGGTTCCCGAGTGCCCTAAACCGATATTGGCCGCACTGAGCATGCAAGAAAATAAGCGGAGAGATTCGTACATATCAGGGGGCCTGGAGGCAAAATCTACTAGAGAGCGGTGCATACGCGTGGCAGAGATTGTCATTATGATCACAGCGGGAGCATCGAACATCTGTGGTGTAGAAAGGCATAAATAACTAGGAGTCTCCCCTAATTGATAACAACAAAACGTACACTGTGTAACTGATCTAATATTCAGGATAGAATTGAGCTCAATGGCCAGCTATCATAGATGGAAGGAAAAATACCATTCATATGTAACACAATGAACACCTACGACGACAACGGGATATAAACAAAAAAGGAGGAATGAGAGACCAGCTAAACTTACCAATGGCGGAACCTCAGCGACGGAGCCAAGTGCGAGCCAAATGAGCCCCTTATGAAAGAAGAAGATTAACGAATTAAAAGAACCTCAGTCGGTGATAACTGCACCTCACCTGTTTCCAGAGGAGGCGGGCCAGCATCCCACCACCATTACAACGCAACGTGATCAAGCCAGCGAGTATGGCCAAAAACAAGGCAATATCGACAATTATCGCGAAAACGAAACCAAGTTCACTGTGATCGGTCTTGACAGGCTCACAGGCAAGTTGTGTAGGGACCCATGCATATTGAATCTACGGATGGGATAAGCCCCAGTGAGTCAAAAATAATCAAAATTGGTTGTTCACCCTTGCGACACCTGTTACCAAACCAATGTTTGTATGGGATTCCGGAGCTTCTGCAGAAGAGGTGAGAGTACGGGACTTACTTTGGACGTGGAACCCAATGCAGATTCCCCATACAATGATCGTCAGCGCCACAACAACATTATTTCCGTTCCAAATTGCAATGCTAGCGGTATCAATGAGCGCCTGAAAATTGTCACTGTGTGGAATTGTAGATGAGACGTACGTGCGAAGAACAATCAATAGCGAAACAGAGGTCGAAGACAGGCAGAAAAACATCTAGGGAAAATTTGACAAGAACGTGATTAGTGTTCTCATCCTGGAGACGGGAACGCATGGGAAAGTGTACCAACAGATGAAAAATGACCCATGACTTAAATATTGTAACCCGTCAGAGCCAAAGTTAGCCAGATGTTGAACACGGTAGTGACGGTACTCACTTGACAATCGATCGGGGTCGTAACGTCAAGACTGGTAAAGCATAAAATCCAGGCTACGAGAGCAGCCACACGCGCGACGGAGTAGATCTACTACCGAATGGGAAAATCAGTGCAAGGGCGCATGATACCAAAGTGATGGATCAATCATTACTGACCCATATCGTCCAGCGGTAGGGGAGACCACCCCGTATAACCCTCCATTCGTAGTCAAGAGTCGTGAAGAACTCCCAGCTGGACAAGGATACTAATCGAGTTGCGTAGCATGCGGGAGAACTGTAAAGACTCACATGTAGAGACCGCCCGTCGCGTGCCAAAACTTCACAATGGTCACTAGTATCAAAGAATCGATTGATTGAGCCTTCCAGGTTCCAGGGAACAGCAGAAAAAATCCTACGCACATTGACCCTGCACAGACCCCATAATAGCAGGATCGTGGGAGTTATCCACAGAAGGCAACTTGAAGAAATAGGGTGGATGTGTAGGGAAAGAAGATTCGGAGTATCGTGACCCCTTGCGGCCTCCGACCCAGACATGATATAGACACTTTCATGCCACAGAGCGCTTCACACTAATGGCAAGGCAGTGACGAATACAGCCATCATTGATTGTGCTACAACCTAACGCCGAGTAACTTGAATTTGCCTCGTAAAGTATCGCGGAAGATCCCCACTTGGACCCCCATTTAGGCTGGTTGCTTCGCCGGTAGTCGGATGAATGGAAAATTTCCAATTCAAAACCAGCACATACGCCGTTGCACTTTGCCCGCTACGTGCAGCGGCAAATACTACTGTACTGTATTTCCCATGAGGCAAGTGACGAGAACACCGAGCAAGACACCGAGACACTGGCAAGACAACCAGAGTTGAACATCACGTGAAAGGTACGCACGCACACGTGTTACGTGATTATATGACCCTCAAATTGAATCGGCCCATATGAAACGAGAACTCAAGGAGTGCTGGGCCCGGGGGACAGTTGGGGCCGCAAATTGTCTGGAATTGTGGGCGTCTAAACACTTTCCACACCCTCCTTCCTTCACAGATTTTGGTCGTCGGACTGGGTGGTCAAATGGTCAAAGCTGAGCAGAGGAAGCCGAGATCTGGGTATCAGTTGAAGATGATACTTTCCGTGTGCTGTAGTAGCGCTACAATAGTGTTCTATTGCTGAGGTTGCGGCGATGGAGGCACAGTTCAGCGCCTCCTAGTAATCGAATCGGTTACATGAGGGATGATGAGGCCAGCCAACGTTTGACTTCAACCACAACTTATACTCAATACATGTCTTATCCCGCAACTTCTACTTTTCTTCAATCCACTGAATCAATCGGCCAAGGTACAAGACGTAGAGTGTCCCAAAGGCAGAGGTACGCTTCCTTCCTCCCTTCTGTTGTGCTTATCACGTATGAGTAAACAAGGCCCACGGGCAACAGTACACTTCATACCGCGTCGATCCACACCCTCGATGATGATTCACTTCTTAACGTCTTCTATCTCTATCGACCGGCAATCTTTGACGGAGACGAGGAGAATATTGTCCATATCAAAGGTGGGAAGGGATGGAACCGCGAGCGATGCGTCGATGGTGGTACAAACTCGTTTGCAAAAGATGGCGAATCCTTCAAGTTATCCTTGGTTCAGCATCCTACCTGGGTCTTTGCCTAGCCTGTACACGGGGCACGCCAGTTGCGGACATGCTGGCACATTCACCTCCCTTTCCTCTGGTCCTCGATTACTTCAACGTATATAGGGGCATCGATGTAGAAGATGAAGAAGCCATAATCCTTGCACTGAAGCAGCGTGACCGCATCCGCCGCGTCCGTCTTAGGATGATTGTTCGGTATATGTTGAAACTCATTATGGCCATCGACAAGGAGTATCCGGTGCTAGAATACCTTCGACTCAGAACAGAGACTACAGTGTGGGATCGAGTACGATCGCTATGCTTCCTGAAACGTTTCAAGCACCACGTCTATCGGACTACGTCACCTCCTGCTGTCAGGCTTTGCCCTTCCGATGGGATTGCGATTATTCACGACTGTCGGTGGCCTCGTCAGGCTCGCTCTTGATGTGGGCCACCCATCCGCCCACCTCCAGCCAAATACCCTAGTCCAATGGCTTTCTTTTATGCCACAGCTGGAGAAGCTCCTGATCGTCTTTTTCGCTCCGATTTATGGCCATGGTGTGGAGGGGCAAGTCATGCATATACCAATCTCATCACACGTCAGACTTCCTAACCTTCGTTGGATCACCACACCTCGCCTCGAGGAGCTCCGGATTCAGTTCTTCGAGCCACTCAACTTTTCCATTCCACGTCTCCTGCATTTCATGAAAACAACAGAGAACCTCAAGTTCGACAGTGCCAATTGGAGTTTTTCATGTATATGGTTTATGTGGGGGCGCATCTTCGCGAGGAGGCCGAGGTGTATCCCCTTTCAGCCAATATATTCTGCGGGTCCCTTTCGCGGTTATCTGCAAGAGCTCAAACATTTGATTCTCTTGGTCAAATATACTCTACTGTGGAGCATCTCTCTCTCGAACACAGGGAGTCATCTGAAGAGCACAATCAGGTCGACCGCACCGAGTGGAGCAAACTTCTTAGGTCGTTTACCAATGTGAAAACTCTTCGCGTCGACGATGGGCTTGTCGAGGAACTCTCTCTGTCTACGAGTGGAGGATGGAGAGCTCCCGCTGGAGCTGTTACCCGAGCTGCAGGAGCTCACGTATTCTGGGAGCGGCGATACTGGTGATGCATTCACATCATTTATTAATGCCCGCCGGAACGCAGGCCGCCCCGTATCCCTATCTGTCCTGGTCCAAGATCTGTGACCTTGCCCTTGTAGCCGGGCCCAGGTTTTGCGGAGTCGTCATACTCTTTTATCCCTGTCGTCACGTCAGGGAGCAGCGAGGCGGCGAGTGACCTCAATACTGAACCGGCTCACACATACGAAAACCACCGAGTCCCGCACTGCTACCCACACCCCTCTACCCAGATATTTGCGATTTATCGTTGGGTGTATCAACAACGATGTGATGGTATGTCTTCTCCCCAGCTCGTCCCATTGAGTTCACTTTGCCTGCGATTCACAGGGCCTCCTGGCGAACTGGCACATCATCGTTGCCAATCGATCAAAGGAGGGTCTTGCTCGCCTATAGCCGTGTTGAGACTTTGGGGGCGGACCGTCGGAGCCGGCCAAGCTATGTGTTTCAGCGCGAGAGGTTATATGTTTTAGAGTAATTCCGGCCAGAGGCCATTTGGCTATTAGACTATGAAATTACTCGACGATGTCAGATGGACCAAATGATTGGTTTTACAAGCACTCTCGTCCAAGTCCACATCGACTACATGTGCCTTAGAATATGGAAATCCCTGTCATGTGACAACCTCCGCTCAATTTCTAACAAGCTCTAAATTTGGTAAGAACAACAACGGTTAATCATTTCCGAGCAGCGTTAAACGCTATGTGCCCCTGAAATAGGAGATAGAGAGAGGATCGGTAGGGGGCATGTGGATACTCGAGTGATATTCAGCTCTTGAAGCGTCATCAATGATTACAGGGATCTACTCACCTCTGCTGACGATGGTGGACGAGTCGTGATCGCTAATATGGCCTGTAGAATGCTGTTCGATGGCCGTCACGGCCGTCTGCACGGTCACTTCAATCCGATCCAATGCAATCGGTGCGGTGTCTGTCCGCTTGGTCTTCGAGAATACAAGACTGCTCAGTTGGGGATTATCATGTGCCCTAAAACGACATCGGCCGCCCTGAGTGGATAAAACGAAAGGAAGTGAAGAGCGTCATACACGTCGGAGGACACGGAGGCGAAGTTTACTAGAGAGCGGTGCATACGCGTGGCAGCGATTGTCATTATGATCACAGCGGGAGTCTCAAACATCTGTGGGGTAGAAAGGCGTAAGAAACCAGGTTTCTCCCCTCACCGATAACAACAAAACGCACGCTGTGCAACTGATCTAATAATTCGGAATAGAATTGAGCTCAATGGTCAGCTATCAAAGATAGAGAGAAAATACCATTCATATGCAACACAGTGAACACCTACGACGATAACGGGATGTAAACAAAAAGGGGAGGAATGAGAGAGCTGAACTTACTAATGGTGGGACCTCAGCGATGGCGCCAAGTGCGAGCCAAATGACCCCCTTGTCAAAGAAGAAATTTTTAAGAAATTAAAAGAACCTCGGTCGGTGAGAACCACTACCTCACCTGTTTCCAGAGGAGGTGGGCCAGCGTGCCACCACCACGAGAACGCAGTGCGAACAAGCCAGCGAGTATGATTAAAAACAAGGCAATGTCGGCAATCATCGTGGGGATGAGACCAAGTACGCTATAATCGGCCTTTACAGGCTCACAAGCATGTTCTGTAGGGTCCCATGCATAGCGAAGCTACGGATCGGATAGGATAAGTTCGGTGGGTAAAAATATTTGACAGTGGCCACTCACCCGTACGACATCTGTTGCCAAAGCAGCCAAACCATGTTTGTATGGGTTTCCAGGTCATCTACAGAAGAGGTGAGGGTAAGGGACTTACTTTGGAGGTGGAATCCAATGGACATCCCCCATACCATGATCGTCAGCGCCACAACAACCTTATTTCTGTTCCAAATCGCGATGCTAGCGGCATCAATGAGCGCCTGATTGCTGAATATCGCCGCGAAGTGGGATTGTAGAAGAAGACATACGTGCGAAGAACAATCAATAGCGAAGCGGCGGTCGCAGACAGGCAGAAAAACATCTAGGAAAAAGACAACAAGGTAATAAGCGTTCTCTTCTCGCAAGTTCCCGGAAACGAGAACGCATAAGAAAGTGTACCAACAAATGCAAAAAGGATCCAGGGCTTGATATTGTGGCCGGTCAGAGCCGAAGTGAGTGGCAGATGTTGGACACGGTACTTACTTGACAATTTATTTGAGTCGCAACGTCCATACTGGAAAGGCATAGAATCAATCCTACGAGAGCCGATACACGCGCGACGGAGTAAATCTGCCGAGCGGGCAAATCAGCCCAAGGGCACAGCATATCAGATGAGCCAAAGTGAAGCCCCGATCATTACAGACCCATATCGTCCAGCGGTAAGGGAGATCGCCCCGGATGACCCTCCATTCGTAGTCCAGAGTTGTGAAGAAGTCCCAGCTGGACAAGGATAATTGAGTTGCGTAACATACGGGAAAACGGTGAAGACTCACATGTAGAGACCACCCGTGGCGTGCCAGAACTTCACAAGGGTCACTATCAATAGAACCGGATGATTTGGTCTTCATGGTCCGGGAAACAGCAGCAAAATCCTACGCACATTGATCCTGAACGGACACCATGATAGCAGGATCATGGAAGTTGTCCATCCCTGACGGCAACTTGAAGGTATAGGGTGGATGTGCGGGAAAAGAGGATTATTGGGATGGTGACCCCTTGCGGCATCCGACATGATATACTAGATACCTCATGCCACATGGTCGCAGGGGCAGAGCGTTTCACGTTGACCGTCCTGGTAAGGTAGTGACGAACGGACACGCCACCGGAAGCCACGCCCAGTTCCGAACAATCATGATCGCGTGCCTAGGTGCTACTATGTAACACGGGAACTTGAGTTTGCCTCGTAAAGTAAACGCGGGGGATCCCCATCTAGGCTGGTTACTTCGCCGGTAGTCAGATGACGGGACATTTCCAAATCGAAGACAGCACATACGCCATCGCAGCTTGCCCGCCATGTGTAGGGGGAAAATCTTATTTCCCATACGGGAAAGCAGGTTACGAGAAATGCCGAAAGAGCCCCAGAGGACTGGTTAGAAGAACCTGACAGGCCTTTAGCGCTTTAGGGACATACCGCCATCAGTCCATGACATGACGGCACACACACCATCCCACACACGCGTCCAAAAAACAGCCATATCGCTATACTTCACATTTTCGTTCTGGCCAACAAGTCGCATCGTTAGTGTTTGTTCGCGAGTGTTTGTACTTTGACTACTTTCATTCATCTACTGTATGTTAAAAATATTGTTAGAGATGGACGTTTCGGAAGAAAGACTAAACATCACGTGAGAGATCTCCGATCTGACTCCGATTGGCGGTGTTCAAGCTCAGCTGCTCTCTACCCATGGCTCATTTTCTCTCAGTAACACGGCCCTCACCTTGTGTTGGTCCATGTTCCGGTAGCTACACGGAGTAGCCAACTAAGCCAAGTGCGATATAGCGATCACCGAGGATGACTTCAGACCCCCCAAATGGGCCCTAATTGGCCCAAAGGGACGCGACGGACCTTGGAGTCACTTGACGCCAGTCTCAGGTAAATGCAAATTGGTTATAGAGCGGCATGCTTACAGTAACTGGGCATGCCGCGTATACTAGTCAGTTAGAAAAACAGTGATGACATTCGCAGAGAACATAATGCGACGCTTTCCATATCATTACAGTAAATGTGAGGGAAATGCGTTCTTACTCGACCGAGCCAGTTTACTCCATGCTACTCGGCGCTATATGAAGCGCCGTGAATCCTCATACAGTCGAATTGCTCATAACGCATAGCCTTATATGGGAATTTAAGGGTCTTTTCAATTCAAAATTTCCTAATTCGATTATGCATTATGAGCAATTCGACTGTATCTAAATTCACCGTGTCATGGGCGCCAAATTGAGGTGGCTTCTGACTAGCTCACCGGTACAACCGTGCGAAAGCCGAGTGTCGGCCTCAGAATTCTGATGAAGTTTTATGAAACCTCTTGCAAATCTTTGACAGACGTCGATTCCAGAAAAAAAATCAAGAAAAAATACCCCCTGACAGACGCCTCAAAAATGGAGTTGGCCAGTTACCCATTGGTATTACCGCAGCACAAGCCTCAATGTATCGACTGTAGCTGTAGCCTGTACGGAATGTCGCTCATGTAGGTTTCCAAAAAACGAGTGGACGCATGGAAAGCTACTGTAATAGAAGCTGATTTGGGTACCACTGTCATCTCCACATCGGATTCTTCTTGTTCCGACCTTCGTATTCTCACTAACGAGAGCTCTCACATTGCAGCTCTTAATTTGGTAGCCTCAGAGAGTCCGAGTAGCGATAGTCGCTTTGTGCCTGCGGAATAGGAGGCGGTGTGACGGTTGGCAGAGGCTGTGCGGATGCTTAAGTGGGATTCAGCTTTTCGGAAATCGACGATTTGAGACACTTAATCACCTGCGTGGATGTCGGACGAGTCAATAATGCTTATCTGGGCCTTCGGATGGTGCTCGCCGGAAGCCTTGTCCACAGTTATCTCTATTTTCTGCAGCACAGTCGGTGCAGTGTCCGTCTGTCTGGTCGTCGAGAGTGCGAGACTGCTCAGTCGGTGATTTCCATGTGCCCTGAAATGATATGAACCGCAGTGAGCGGGCAGAATGAAATGAAGAGAAGAGTTTCGTACATGTCGGCGGACCGAAAGGCGAAGTCTATTAGACAGCGGTGCATCCGCGTGGCGGAGATTATCATTGTGATCACACAGGGACTCACGAACATCTGTGTTGTAAAAAAGGAATAAGAAACCAAGAGTTTTTCCTCATCGATATCAACAAGAACGTACGACGTTGAACTGAACTAATAGTTGGAACAGTGTCGAGTTCAATGTTAGCTATCACATAGTCATAGGTAGACGGGTAAGGGAAAATTACAATCCAAATTCATCGCAATGACGACCTGAAGGGGAGATAAGTAAAAAGAGACGAAAACAAGAAGAGACTAGATGCTATATGGGCTTACTAGTGGCGGAATCTCAGTGGCAGTGCCAAGTGCGAGCCAGATGACCCCTTACAAAAGACATTAACAAGCGCGGCCAATAGGAACGCCACGATGCCACCATACCTGTTTCCAGAGTAGGTGGGTCAGACCAACTGTGCCATCTTGGCAACGACGCAGGATAAGCAAGCCAACAAGCATGATCAGAAGCAAGGTCATGTCGCAAATTAACGTGGGGAAGAAACTAAGTATGCTAGACTCGGTCTTGACTGGAATACAGGCGAGTTGTGTAGGAGCCCGATTAGCGCGAAACTACGATGGGATAAACTCAGTGGCAGTGGGTCAAAAACCATTGAAATTGGCCATTCACCAGTGCAACACCTATTCACCAAACCGCGTGTGTATGGAATTCCATGAGATCCAGGTCTTCTTCAGGCGAGGTGAGGTGAAGGGGCTTACTTTGAATATGGAATACAACGTCGATCCCCCATACAGTGATCGCCAGCATCACAGCAACCCTATGTTTGTTCCAAATTGCAATGCTAGCGGTATCGATGAGCTCCTGATTCCTGTAACTCGTCGTTAAGTGGGCTATGAACAAAGACGTACATGCGAAGAACAATCAATAACGAAGCGGCCATTTCAGACAGGTTGAAAAAAGTCTAGGAAAAAGACAAGAAGGCGGTAAGCGTCCTCTCCTCGGAGATATGCCGGGAACTTTTGAGAGCGTATAGAGTGCTCACGGCTGATAAGGACACCCAGAGCTTAAAATTGTAGCCGGTTAGAGCCCAAGTGAGAAGCACACGTAGAACACGGTTACCCACTTGGCAATTGATAGCAGTCGTAGTGTTCATAATGACAAGGCATAGAACCACGCCTACAAGAGCGGTCACGCGCGCGAAGGAGTAAATCTATCGATCGAGTCAGTCCAAAAACGCCAGCATGGCAGGATGAAAGCAAGGTGAATCAATTATCACTACGGACCCATATCGTCCATCGGTAGGGGAGATGGCCCCGGATGACCTTCCATTCGTAATCAAGAGTGGTAAAGAACTCCCATCTGCACAAAGAGTCGAATTGCATGATATACGGAAATACGGTGAAAACTCACAGGAAGAGACCACACATGACGTGGGTGTACTTCACAACAGACACTGTCAAAGAAGACCAGATCGTTAGGCTTCCCAGGCTCCGAAAAATGCTAAAACGAGCGCACAGTAAGTCTGTGCTGATACAGTGTGATCGCGGATGTCCATCCCAGAAGGCAACATGGGCAAGTAATACGATGGATTTTCAGGGAACTTGAGGGAAGTGTACTTCACGTTCAAGTTGGAAGGCCGCACCCGATGGTACACATATAGTCACAGAGTGTATCACAGTATCATCCTGGTAAGGAGGCATTGAATACGCCACTGGCCCACTGCGGAAGTCGCATTCAGGTCCAAGCGATCATCCTACTTTATCTACTTTTGCGACGTCTTGCCAGCAATAGCGCCGCAAACAGCGCTCTCAAACATAAAGTTTGATAATTGCCGTTGTATCTTGCGTTGTATTCAAGACCGAAAATTTTGCTTCGAGTTTCTACTCATGCATTCGTCGGGTGGATGGCTGCACAGTGGACATCTCCAAGCGGCTCAGCTGTGTTGGAGCCGAGAAGTAGGGAACCGCGCTGGGAACCTTTCAACCCAGACCAGGGCGACGGGATTGACCAGGGAATCGGGATTGCCCGAGAATTAGCCTTCGGACCTTTAGAAGCCATGACATGCATGACAACGAATAACATGTCCACACATGTCCACACATGTCGTCGAAAGGCAGCTACCCCCTAACCGACCAGGCTGCATTGCGATTCTGTGTATGACACTGTGTACATGCATTTCACTATACATTCCAAAAACTTAACACTACATGACTGATCCGACTCAGCGGAGGACATCAGGCCAGCTGGTTTCAACTTTGGTAAGTCCACATGCACAAGTCAAACCCGGGCCCCGACAAAGTTACGTCTGAATGGATGAAAGGTACGTGCCCGTGACAACTCACGGCATCCAGTGGTGCTGAGGGCGCCTTCAAGCTTCATGGTTTGATGGACGACTGATGGACGTCGATCGAATTCTGTTGAAAAAGGTCAGCGAGGTATCTTTCTCTCGTTCAGGCCATCGCTTGCGATGCTCCTTTTGGAAGCGGATCACTGGCAAGGAACCCAAGGGTGTAACCCCAAATTTGAATGCTGTAACTCGAGAGACACAATATAAGACCGCCCAAACTCAGGGGGGAGAAGCCTCGCGCCCAGCTAACGAGCACAGGAACAGGTAGGGTACGTCGAGGATCAAATGTCCCGGGCGAGTGGCTTGTGGAGACATTCTCGGTGTTACTCTTCAGTACTAAGAACCCAACCAATAGCATCAGTTGCTATATACACGGACAAATGATAGACTGCGGTAGTTATCTGACCGACGACCAGATACAGTTTGTGATGTGGTGAATCTAGGCTGAATTGATTTCTTCGACTCTGGTATCATGGAAACATCTTTACGGAATTCTACTAGCTGTCCTGATAATGGCAGATGGGTGATGTAGGCGTCAGATGAACAGACAGCTCAAACGTGTGTACAGTAGCGTAAATGCCCGCAGTGCCCACACCTTAGACCGCAGCGGTTGTGCTAACCCATTGGCACCCGCTTCGGCGGTCCTTAGGCACAGCGTGAGTAGAGGAAGGAGATATAAGACTGGTACAAGGAAGGATGGAAAAAAAGAAGGTATACTGTAACGGTATGTGCGGGTTTGACTATGAGGTTCTTTGAGCCGTGGAGGCGAAGGGGCAGAAGGGGACTTGACAGCAAGATTGTCTGACACGCACTTCGATGATGTCGACATAACTTTCTCTGTCCAGCTCAGCCACGCATACGCCAATTTTACTCTTGTGATCAACTTGACATGGGGTGACGCGGCGATGAGTGTTGGCGCAAACAAATGGCGTCTCCAGTACAGTGCGCGTAACCATGAGTGGAGGAGTTCGAGCTCAGTCTCGAGGGGCGTGCGATTCGGAGCCTAAAAGAGACTTCTCGTCGTTGTCGTCGTTGTCGTCGTTGTTCGTCGTTGTCGTCGTTGTCGTCGTCGTCGTCGTCGGCCGCCGCCGCTTGACTCTCTTGTAGCGTTGCCCCTGACGATCCGGCATGTTCCGTCCTTCTTTTCAAAATTCACCTGTAGAACACAGGTAACAGGTTTGACTCATTGCCTGTCACGATTGGTGCGCCAGTTGGTAATGTGATGCGCCGGGCGAGCAGAGTCGAGACCGGCGCATGGGCAATCTGTTTGGATGAGATGATAGCTCACACCATGTAACTATGAACTTGTATGAAATGAACAGGGCCCGGGGGAAAGCCTGTGCAGCAGATGGGCGGAAGCACGCAGTGCTTCTTGATCGAAGATGAAGGGAGTACGTCCGAGGCGAGCTCGCGACGAGTGGGCGGGCGCCCCGAAGCGAGTTGGTAGTTGTCTGGCCTGCGAGTGG
>WTXL01000509.1:0-12673 GCA_022376525.1 Russula vinacea
ATATTGTGTGCCAGATCCTAATTTCGTTATGTGATGCTGTTGCAAGGAGCATGGTGCCACTCTTCTCTGTTGCATGAACCTGCAAGAAGACGGATGGGCTCATACAGAAGGGTGGAAAGGGGGAGTGAAAGACATACTGCAATGGCATGGAGGGTCGCACCGGCTTGTGGAAGACAATGCTGAGCGATTAGTAGATTACGCAAACAGAGTGCCAGTGGCACGCACATAGATGCCGGACTGACTGTAGAGGATCTCCTAACTTGACATCCCAGAGAGTTACTGTCCCATCAACAGTTGCGCCACAAAATGCGAATCCTCTTGGTAGAAATGTACTAGGAAATGTGTCGATATTAAGGGGCAAGCCATGTACAAATGTTTGGAGGACAATTCCGGTGTTTAAGCTATACACATCATATCCACCACGTTTAGCAGTGGATATATGGAGCTTGTTTGGGGAAAGTGAGCTCCCAAGCCTCATAAATAAAGGTGATTAGAATCAGCACTTGACTTGCATGAGCATCAACTCACATGGGAGATGGCATATTGATTGACTGGACAACAGACATCTTCTCTACATCCCACAATCTAGTTTATCTTCAGATTAGTATGGTATATCAGCCAAAAAAAACACACTGAATCCCATGGTGGCGATATGTTGTGATTAGTTTTGTGTCAGTGCCAGTACTATGCCAGTGTAGCCCTGTCAAAATGACTGCTGCATCACAGTTGTCTGCAGATTTCTTAGGGGGGCCCAAGATCCTATGTCCTTTCCAATTATCTAAAGTATATGTTGAGGAATAAAGAGAGATGGAGTGAAAGTCTCAAAGACGTACTACACTTGTCCCCCTTCCAAACCCTGACATCCAACCCAGAACCTGTTGCAAGATAACTGATGGAAGCATCAGCAGCCATGAATTCAACAGTGTGATGTTGAGCTCGAAAACAATTGAGGTTCATCGTATCCTTGGTATCAAGTGTGTAAGGGTCCCACCATGCCAAAGGAGGTTTACTCACTCCTGGATGAACAATTATGTTCATCAAGATGCCACTATGGCATGCACAGACCAGGGTCTGTTCAGCTCCAGGAAGCCATATTAATGATTTGATGGGGCTTGGGAAAATGATGGAATAATGGAGTTGGCCATTGGCCAAAGAAAAAATATGTAACCTTTGATTGAGCCCTCCTACCGCTATGTAGTCCCCATGAACACTGAATGCCACACAAGTAATTGTATCCTCATATGTAGGGGATGTCAATAAATACTTTCCATGAAATTGGAGAGGCATGGGCAGGGTCTGTAGGGAGTATCAGATGTGGATGTGCTGGCAAGGCTTTGAGTTGAAATTGTCACTTGCAACTCAGGTGTGACGCTCAGCTTCCATTGCACTCTGGCTCGCACCACACACAGCTCGCATTACACTTAAATCACACATCAAGATCATAATGATCATTTTATGTACAGAGAGTGCTTGTGGACCTTAGCCATATGAATCTCCACACTAACCTCCTGGCTTCCGACGTACCCATGAACGAATAAAGTTTGTCTGCGGAAAGTGCTGCCTTGAAAAAACCAGGTTGCTATGTTCTTGTGATGAGTATAACAACATTATGGTTAGTTAACGGATCCGGTGGGGATAACCATCTGTGGATGTTCTCCCGCAATTGCTTTCCCGAAACGATATGCCAGTGTAAGACTCAGATGGTCAGTGCTGATGGGTTTAGAAGATGACGAACATTTCATTTGATCTACAACTTTCTTTGCTTCCTTTCCGCCTGAGCGATTGTAATTAAACATTTCTCAGGCTTGAGTAAAATGATTCGCACACACCTCGGCCGCTCGGCGACCTTGTCATCGACGCCCACAACTCTATCATCTACGGCAAGCACCTGTTTCCAAACTCCCCTCGCCCTCTCATCGGCGTTATGCGTGGCCTTGGCTGCGAACGCGAGAGTCCTTGTTGAGTTCTTCACGCAACCTGCAGCAGAGTGGAGCAGTGCACAGAGACGTCTTGTGGGAAAGTGAGGACGCTACCCGGTGTTGTGCTGTCCACCTTTGCTCACCCACATAAGAGAGCACAGGGAGATGAGGCTGCAAAGTATTTCTTCATCTGAGTGATGCCCTCGAGAACGTCGCGAGGTCGGGAATCCCTATAAGATTGGCGTTGTTTTCGGGATCATAACGATGTCTGTCTTTCTGGGGAAACGGTGGCAGGATGTGAGTGAGGGTACAAATGGATGAAGGAGGATCTCATTGCCACACCTAGCACAGAGCACATCGTACAGAGAGATACATTGACCAAGACATTGACAGCGCTCCAAGCACACCGCACACCCGTGCAAGTCCTGTTCGATGTCAAGTACACACTAAAGAAAGGCGTGAATCGACACCTGTTGGTGATTAGGCAAATAGGCGGACGCTCATTGTCGTCTAGTCCGTCGAGTGCGGATGAGGAAGGGGAGGGGGCGCTCTTGCGCGAAAGTGGTGCTGCCTGAGACATCTCGCCTTGCGTTGTCACAACCGTGAAACGAGTGGAGAGCCGAGAAGGGGGCGGTGTCCGACAAGCTCGAAACGGTCTCACCCGCTCACGAGAGTGCACTTTTTCTCTTGCACGTCGCGCGTCTGCATCGCGGCTCGTGGTGACGGCACGTTCACGCCAAGAACGCCTTTGTCCTTCCGTGGTTCTCGTCATCGAGAGGAAGGAAAGGTCGAGCATAATGAAGACCGATAGCGGAAAGAACATGAACATGAATAGGGCATCAGGACAGAAAGGGGGAAGGATTACAGTAAAATGCGTCTATTCGGGAGGTGAGATTAGAATCGGAATCCAATCTGCGTCGAATCACGTCGAACCGGAATTGTCACACCGCGTTCGATACCATTCATTTTATATGCTATTAACGCTACTCGGTATATTGGGATCGAATCCCATCGAACTATGTACTGGACGAAACAGGAGATAATTTTTTTCGAGCACGACCAAGTCCTGCAAATTCTTGAAATAGGACAGTATTTCAGAACAGAGACGAACCACTCAACGCCAGGTTGATTTCTCCACAATCCAAACCTCAGCGACAGGACCAACAGCAGGACTGAGGAGAGGACCAAGAGAGTAAATAGAAATCGGAAGAGATCACTGATCACAATAGAGTAGGGCTAATCCGAGTCCTGCTAGAAAGCGATATTGATTCGCGCAAACCACACACTATATTCTAGACCGGAAAAAGAGTCCGTTAAGCCATTAAGTGTTAGTAGGGGATATGCGAAGCACATACCGAGATACTACAGTTTTTGTATTTGTAAGATGTGCGAGCGTCCGTATATCTCTCAGAGCCGGCCAATGAATAAGAAACCAAAGGTTAATAGCAACGGTGAAAACCTGTAATGAACGAAGGCTGCCTGCGGTGAATACGAAGTCCCCACAATAACCAGAACATGGAGAGGTTGAAAGTGGCCCACTTGAGGGCGTTCGTCGGACACGTAGAGGTCGAAACTGGGCAGCATGTAAGGATCCTGCGCAGCGACAGCGGGGCGAATACACAAGGGGTGACTTAGCCCTGTCGTTTCATAGAATCTCACAACACCATATTTGATGCCTGAACGCATTGTCATGGAACCCGGTAACGCTGAGACATCGGACAGGGAAGCAGGGGGCGTTGAGGCTGAAAACGCCAAGGCAGGGACGCGGACCAGGTGGCGTAGATGCGGGAGACGCAAGAAAGGCAGGGGGTGTCAGTAAACGAAAGCGAAACAGAAACCGAGAACAAACTTACCAATGCCCCTGAAGTCCCCCAAATCGCCAACTCCTACCATCGCCAGCACTCGCCCACCCAAAGTGCACAGTGTGCATGCCGACATACGACGACCTGCGGTACTGCTCATCTCGTATGGTGCCCATAGTGATCCGCTGAGGCCAAAGCAGGGCATGCCAACACCACTGGCAACCCACGCACCTACTTCCAGGCCGTGATTTGCCCAAATGGGAGGTTGAGGATGGTACGCTTGATGAAAATACAAAGTCCGCGTAGTTGTGCTGGGCTTCACGAGTCGAGTGCACAGGGTGAAGCCGGTGAGGTCGAGCTCACCTGAGGAATGACAGTGTAGCGGCAGGGTAGGGTGGCGAAAAAGGATCCAGATAGGTGACCCTCACAGCCCCTCGCTGGGCCAGGCGAGCCACAGCCGACAAGTGCTGGTAGGTAGACACAAAGGAGGTCAACACTCGACCCCTATTCTAAACACCAGGCTGGGTTAGGGCGAGAGCCGGGTGAGGAAATGACAGCCATCACCTTGATCACACGAGCACCGGCTCCTGTGGCAACGATGGGCAACCTTTGGAGGAGAACTACACAAGGAAGGAACCTGCATGGGTTTCGGAGGGAGTGGATGTGCGGCTTTGGCTCGGTAAGGGGTGTCACGTCCGACTCACATCATTGGGACTGACATAAAAACTCGAGAAATTTGTCCACGAACTTGCGCTTACTGTAAGGTCGGTGACCAAAGTGTCTTCGAGACTTGAAGTTAGAATGGCCCAGAGAGTCAGAGGGCCTTGCTGGTGTGAGGGTGGCGGGGCAGGTCTACGATGCAACGAGTACGAGGCGAGGGCATTAAATGGTGAGACAAAGCAGAACCGTTGTGCCCAAGGTTGTGCCTGTGTTCGGCGGTGACAGAAAGGAGGCAGCGGCTTCCCACCCCTACAATAGTCGATAAATCAGAAGAGATATCGATTGCATGTTTCGGGAACGTACAGCATTGGTGAGCGAGGTCTCCAGCACCCTACCGTCGCCACACGGCGACAACGGCGTGCTGTACTGTAGCATGTGTCTCAAAGCAGGATAATTGTACTGTCAGTACCGTCTTCGGCCGTACTTTCAAGCTAGACGGACATAAACTGTGAGTCCCATACCAACGTACCTTACAACGGAAGCCAAACTTTTTGATGGTACAGTATGGTAGACGTAAACGCCGTCAGAGTGCAGCTGTGGGGCCCCAGAGCATCTGATGTCATCCGACTCAGTGATACTGGAAACAACTGGAAAGCGTCTTTACGTTGTGCTTAAATCATTCACAGGCCATCGTACTGCCAACGTCTCAGCTCTTTTACTACAAGTAGACATTCCCCAATTTATTTATTTTTGATCCGAATTTTTATCCCCAGCCAACTTGGCAGAGGCGGTCACGTGTGTAAAGACGACCGATTCTCCAGCTCTAGAGTAGTGAAGCTATCTACGTTACATTTTAGTATACTTTTTGTCTGGTATAAACAGAATCTTTAGTAAATCATTCTCCTCCGTGGAATAAGACAAGGCGACCCACTATCATGGGCCCACTGGCAGCTAGGTGCTCATGGAAAACGGTGGAAGCTCCCCGGTGTTGGATATGTTTGTACAGCCGTCGTCGGGACAAGGCCCAAGTGTCAAAGCAAGGTCGGCTCGGCATCATGGCATGGCATGGCGCTAGCGCAAGGCCAGGTATGGACGACGCGGTATACCGCCTGGCCATGTCCTAGAGAAGAGGAAACATGATCAGGAAGAGTGAAGGAGAAGAGAGGGTGTGTGTGGACGAAACAGTGAGAGAGTCTTTCGTATCAGTAAAGAAAGACGCCTTGAAGGCGGGGTCCTCATCATCGGCTTCGTTGTGATCTCTGATCAAGTGTCGAGCATGAACGACGGTTTTCAGGTGCGACTACAGCTAACCAGATGGTCGCCAAGCAATCCTTCCTTCTGAAACGGTCTCGGGTTTGCTGGGTTACTAAAGTTAGTAATGTACTTGATCGCAGTCTCGTGATCGAGCACGGTTTGCAACTCGCTGTTGGCCCTCCGTCAGAGGAAAATTGGTTTTGAGCGCATGACAGCATTGGCAGAGAGGGTCGCGAAGGGGAAGGTCACCAAGATGAATGCAGGCGCAGACGGATTCTAGCTAGGGCCCGGGGCGGAGGGTGGGGTATATGTATTTTCACGGAGGTCACTTCGTTGAGTGTTTTGAGTAGTGGGTTGACGATGGTGGTCTCAACAGGTCTTGAGTAGCTCAACAAACGTGCTAAGTATACAGACCGTCGAGTGCCAAGCCTGAGCCTTTGAGGTCGATTGCGGTGCAACGGTTGTGGCCCAGGCGCTGCACGCTCGAGCAGCTTAAACATCATCTAGACCTGATGGGATTGAGAGTCACTGGCAGAGCTGCAAGGGAAGAAGATTGGTGCAGCCTGACGGTCATCGCTCTGCAGTCTGGGTGCGAGTGACTGCGGTCTTCGTCTTGTTCTTCTGACGCCGACATTGTCCACGTTCGCACTCTTGAGAGTTGAGAGCGGGTCGGGAAACGGGGGATGGGGAAATAGGGGTTAAGGGGGCACGCAATGGGAGGAGACAGGTCAGGAGGAATGGGATGGACAGTAAAGGTAGTCAGTGCAATTCAAATCCGCATCCGCTTCGAAGGTCCAGCGTCAAGGTGGGAGGCGACTTCAGGTCCGTTGTCGCCGTCTTGTGAGATAGGAAAAGATGGAGGTAGGGGCAGCTCTGGACAAAATAGTCAGTTAAAGAAGGCGATGGGAAAGTAGTGGGAAGCACCAGATGGTGTTCTGAGCGAACAGGCGACAGTCGGAATGTGAGCTGAGAAATGCAACTTGAGTGATTTCGACGACGATGGCGACGAATGATGGCGGAGCTGGGTGGCAGTCGATGAGTCCTCCATCCGGAGGAAGAGGGAGTTCGAGAACCGTCGGCCAGTTACAGAGATGGCCTGCGAGCCACGGTAACCCCGCAACATGATTGGTGACGCAGGGCCGAATGCCAGTGTACGTGAAGTACAGCAGAAGAAGCTGCGATCTGTATTTCAGATAATGAGAAGAGCCAGCGAGTCTGCAGGTAAGGGTGGCCAAACGAAACACAATACAGTGTCAGCGTGTATAGAGCACACCGGTGGGAGGGAGATTGCACAACGTAGAGGAGGAAAGACAAAGGCTATACCTACAACGTTTGACAGCAGTGGGTGAAGACAGACATGTGGACAGGGACGGGACGGAGTGGAAAGGGAGGTGGACAGAAGTAACGGAGATGGAGATGAGAGACGCGCCTGGGGGGGGAACGTGACAGGTTGCAGTGATGAAAATCCATGAAGCGGCGTTTGAAGACGATGGATGCACACACAGGGAAGCAGGAGGGAAAAAAGTCACTGACGCACAGGGGAGCAAGTAGGCGTAACGCACTGAAGAATCTCGCGTGTCAGTAAGAGAGATCGTCTCTGGAGCCGGCCGTTGCGCACGTGCACGCTAACAGGAGCGAAGCAAGGTTGCCGTTGTCCTCCTTTATCCTTTTATCACAACCACTGAGTGCTGATTGCTGGTGGCAGCCACACAAGACTAATATTCCTGGTGGCTTGTTTGAACAGTGCAAGGAACTCTTGTCCCCATGATCCGTTTCCGAAAAGCATCACCGGTCATTCCATTTACTGCCTCTCAGTTCCGCATCGGCGAACCCAATGCCATATCATTCAGTACCAGTAGTGCAGCTTGTGCGTAACATTCAAGCTGATCCTGACTATCTGCTGTTGTCTAATTTCCTGTCAGCATCGCTCTCTAATATCAATGAGCCGACTCTTCATAATCAGAAAAAGTACAAAGCAAAATTTCCTTTCATGTTTGTGAGTTCTCTTGCTATGTTGTGCCAATTTGCCATCTCCATAACTTTGCTCTTGCCTTCTTGCCTTTACAGCACCAGCTAACCTTCGGCTGGCTTTCCGCCATTGCCTTACTTTTGTGCTTTCTTACGGTCAATGGTTCAAATATTGTCCGCTCTTGGGAACAACATCTAGTTTGTGTGCTTCCCTCAAAAATCAGCCAATTTATCCTCCACACTGGCCGGCAGTGTAATTGGCATCAGACCACCTTCTCATACTTCATTCCATTTGGTCATGACTTTGCCTCTTTGAATGCAGGCGGCATGGTCTCTCCAAGACTGACCACGCTGGGTATCAATTTAGTGCCTCCATCTGCTGTTTTGAGCCCTAACGCCACTGGAGTGTGTTGGTCATTTCATGGCAATTCAGGGACGTTTGGTGTTGCATTTAATGCCCCAAATGTTATGCCATCTCATGTTGTAATACATCACCGGCCTTCTGATTCAACAGCCTCTCTGTCTCATGCCCCCCGCCAAGTCATAATCTGGGGCCTTGTGGATGGGGAAGCAAATATGAGAACCTTTTTACAGGTTCAAGACTCTCAACCCTCATTTACCTCCACTCTCAGCAAGGTCCCACCGTCTCCGATATCAAAGGAAGGCATATTTTTACCATTGGCCGAGATCAACTTTGATATCACCGCCCAATCCCTGCGACAGGCATTCCCACTCTCAAACAGTGTTCTGTCATGGGGTATCGATTTTGGTGTTGTTGTTGTTGACGTTCGAAGTAATTGGGGAGCTGATACTACATCGTTGTGCACTGTCCAGGTTTATGGACACACCATTACCAGTAGCTCGATGGGATAATCGATAGACGGGATATTACCATTTTCGTATATGACAATAGCTCTTTCCCACCTCTCGTTCCGACCGTAGGCGGTAGGTCGTAGGTCGTCCGTTTTTGCTCGGGGATTCCGGACCGGTCACAACTGAACGACCCCCCCGTTTTTTCGTCTTTTCCGCAACCCTTTGTCATTCTCCCTTCTTGTTCTCATCTTCATGATCAAGTCTGCATGTGCACAAAGATGCCGCCGTCAGGAACGTGCTCTTGAGACGGGACCTGAGGCAGATGCGCGTAAAGATTGTGAAAGGATGCTCGCTCGGAACGAATGAGGCGTTAATCCGCGTGTGCTTGCCTCGCTGCGAATGCTCCTTTTCGGATCACACTGCTGGTCTCACCAGTGATATCGACCGAATGGATGTGGAACTTCCTGAAGATGACGTTCAAACCGATCGTCCAGGACAGCCCCTTCAAGTCGATCAACCTTTCCTCGAATTCCGATCTGCTTCTGCCGTTCGCACACTGGACGTGCGAGTGAGGGATCGTGAGCGGCAATGCCGCTCGAGGGCGAACCGGTTGCGACCTTCTGTTTTGCCTGTAGATCATGTCGATCCCGAGCTCGTTCCACGCGCGCTCCCTACGTTCCCGAGCACCAACAAAAGGGATTCACGCATTTTTGGATCAGGTTCGCGAGTTCGAAAACAGCGTGCAGGAACGCTCTGTCTGTTTGGAACGCTATCTTGGAATGACACTCCGAGAGTCGCTTTGTGCGAGGTGTGAAAATGAGGTATGTACTCCGTCTTGTCTACTTTTGATGTTCGTTGCTTATTCGTCCCGTCCCTTCTCAGAAGAATGGCCACCGCTTTGACGCAAAACGGGCCCCTTTTGTTTGAAGGGAAAGTTGCAGATGTTACCGCTACAGGACAGATAATCGTCGACAATCTGTCGTTTTCTGTAGTTCGGCTTGGGCACTCCCTGCCCCACAAAGTGAACCGCAACCGCCCACAACTGGAACCACACAACCGGCCATCCGCAAACGGCGCAAATACGGGCCTCGCTCTGTTCCTCTAGCTGTGTCCACATCTACTGGTCAACAAGCAGGTCCGAGCAGAACCGTAGAGGGACCGTTGTAAATGACTTTTGTTTTCTTTGTATTTATTTGCAGGATCATATACTTGGCAGATCAGTATCTGCCACCTCATCGCATCCCGTGTCTGCGCCGGACACACTCAACGACGAAGAAAAGTTCCGATTTCAACTGTTCCTTCCGGGGACGCTTTCGATTGAAGCCTCCGAAGTTGTTGATTCTGCTTACTGTAGGAATAGCGAGTCGTCGTCGACGTTGCCGTCGGCTCCACTTTCAGCGGTCCGACCTTGCCCCGTTTGCCGGAGCACCCTAGTTATACTTTTGTTATCTCAGAACTGAACGTAAGATATGACAATCGGAGATCAATGTGCAAAGATAGGACTCGTGACAAACAGGGGTTCATAACGTTCATAGCGTTTACGTTCAATTGTAAGCGCGCGTTGGCAGTGGGGCCTGTCTCAACAGCTAGTTGATGACCGTGGTGTTTCAGAGTACCATGGAGAAAACGGTGAAGGGAGCAAAGGAAAAAGGGGATTAGACCGGGCAACTCTACAACAATGCATTGATGATGGAAACATTACACAACAGGGGGGGCGGAAAGGACAAGAAGGGGGGTCGTTGCACCCCTAAAACTGTGACCGGCCCAAACCCCCGGGGGAAAACGGACGGCCTACGGTCGGAACAACTTGAATAGCAAACCCAAGACCTTTTCAGAAGGATTGCTTGGCGACCATCTGGGTTTGTGAACCTGAACACCGTCGCTCATGCACGACACTTGCTGATCACAACGAGGCCAACGACGAGGTCCCGCCTAAGCCGCCTTCGAGGCGTCTTTCTAAAGATGCGCTCAGGAAAACATCTGCGCGATTTTGCAGCAAGTTCAACTTGCTCACTAGTTCGTCCGCCTCCCCCCCCTCCTCCTCCTCCTCTCTTCCTGATCATGTTTCCTCTTCTCTAGAACACGGCCGGACAGCCTACCGCGCCCGCCGAGAGACCGTCGTCATCTGTGCCTGGCCTCTACTAGTGCCATGCCATGCCAAGCCGAGCTGACTCCTTTGACGCTTAGGCCTTGTCCCCACTACGGCTGTACAAGCATTTCCGGGTCACCGGGGAGCTTCCACCCCTCACGCGCTCACGTCCAGCACGTCTTTGATGAGCACCTTGCCGCTAGTGGCTTCCCCCACCTCCGGTATGCCGCACAGGAAGCGGATCCGACACCAATTCCGAACCTGACTCCCGCCAGATGGACAACAACAATGAGCAGGACGATTACGATTACCAACAACCCATGAATTGTAGCCGTGCTGCGGTGAAGTTTCCGCTTTGCTGGGCTCGTGCAAGTTGGATCTCACCTATTTCCGGCCCTCCTTCGATGGCTGCGAGCAACAAAAGCGTCCAATGTCATCCCACTACCATGTGCTACTTCACTTGCTGTAAGCAATGCAACGCTAGGTGTTTGCGCCCACATGTTCGGACCTTCTCAAAACATGAGATATCTGTTTTGGATCACTACCTCAAGTTGTGACAGCGTTGTGTAAGTGTTGTGTATCATAAAACGAACCCCGCAGACGACCAAATTGTGAGGGCACTGGGGCGTGCACAGTGCACTTCCGCATCGGGTTCGGCCGTACGTGCATGCGACGGAACTCCCACTAGGAAAGAGTCTGATTGCACACAACAAGGTACCACTGTTTCATACTACACACATACGCATCTGCTACATCTGTTTGATAAACAAATCTTGTTCAACCTCGATGTCTTTCTTTCTCACCATGCAGCACAATCCAAAGAGATTAACACAGGCAAATAACACCTCAGCTTGAAACTTCAAGTTATAAGTATATTAGTTTTCGGTGCGGTCACTGCGGTGCAGACAACGCGCCGACGACTTGTGATGAAACCGGTTTTCTCGTAATCGACTCAATCCGCATTTGGATCACACTTCCCGGCGCTGCCAGACGGCACCACGTGCTTGAAGGGCAAGCGGCGAAGTTGTCCTGACTCCTGAGCTTGCCAGCGGTACAGTACCCCTGAACTGAAACTCCGCCTGGAACCGACGTCGTCTTATGAAATGCCCCCTTATTAGGCAGTTATTACCTCGGTGGTCCTTTGTCGCCGAAAACCCCAACGAGCCACGTCCTCTCCACCTCGAGAGGGTGCCTTGGTACCTGGATGTCATCGGACGACCGAGAAGGCAGGCAAGTCGAAGTACGGATCCCTGGATGAATTTACGTATGTACACGCTCTCCCGTGGAAGGGGACTCTCAACCAAATATTCACAAGCACCTTTTTTTTTCTTACAGGACAAATTTCGCCTCATGATACGATGCCCAACAAACGTTCAACCCCCAGGGCGATAATACCACACTGAGGCCGAGAGTGTCGAAGCGTGGGTATCGGACCTCCTGAGTCATCGAATATGAGACGGTGTGGAACATCGACGTTGATATCGAGGATGTTGTTAACGATGCTGATAAAGATGTCCAATTTAACAGACGACAAGCGCCGGACCAAACTTGAATATGTCCGCACGTTATTCCCCATCGGTATTTTCTGCCTCCTCCGCTCCAAATGGGTCTAATCAATCGATGAGGGATGAATGCCGCTACCAAGAAGGGAGGTATCATTTCTCAGTCCCTAGAACCCGGAAATTACCTTCTCTGTTTGCAAGAACGGCGTCGGTGTTTCCCTACCTGAGTCAGACCAAGCTGAGGTCATATCGGTATTGAAACTGAAGGGTAAACTAAAGGGTACAGTACATCCTCGATCGTTCGAGGCCTCACAGGCGCTTTATCGAAGTGCAAGTCATTAACAACAGAACAGACACTATCGGCGAACGCCACTGCATACCAAGGATCCGATACGAATTCAACAATTTCAACCCTCCTTACTCCAGCTGGACAATTCAACGAGTTCAGTTCCCCCTCTGATTGGCATATGGATGCACTTTCAACGGCTGTGTCGGGTCACCCTTGACAAAGCCGTTCTCGATTAAAGAGTATTTGTGCATGGCCAATTATACACTGCAGCGCTGCCCAGCGCCCTGTCTCGCATACGCCAAGGCAATTTGAAGGCATACGCTGACGTTCCGACTGCAGAATACTTTTTGATAATTAAAACGGCACCAACTACGCCA
>WTXL01000051.1:0-222005 GCA_022376525.1 Russula vinacea
GGCCAGTTTGTTGCCCTCGCTGACAGCTTACCTCGCCCTCTCCCTCCCATTCAACGCGCTCGACCACACGTCTCAACGCTGAAGCTTGCCACCCTCCCTCGCTCTAAACACATCCACCGCACCTCTTCCTCGTGCCCTTCCCTGTGACTTACTCAGCGCCACTCCCGGCTGCCTCATTGACCTTTCGAGCACAGCCTTATAAACCTCTCTAATATCTGTTACCTGGTATTAGACGAGGCTGATCGTATGCCTGAAATAGGTTTCGAACCCCAAATCCGAAGAATCGTCCGAGAGGACATGCTCGGAGTCCATGATCGTCAAATGCTCATGGACACTTCTCGCTGTTTCGATGCAGAGGTTTGGACATGTCCCGCTTTTTTGATGCATCGAGGGCTGGACACCTCGTGCTGTGACGATGACTCGACACGCACCCTCAATGCAAACGCTCACCGTTGAATCGCGCGTTGATGTGCGCCGCATTTCTGGTGGACTAGTGGTGGCAGACAGGGTTTAGATTTACTTACAACTTACACTGTAATTGAGATTTGTTACTATCGAGATTATGTGCCAATTCCTTTGTGAATACCCAAACCCGGAAGTTCGGAACTTTCTAGGCACGCGTCCTATGCAACCAAAGCATGCGTCGGAGTTCAATACCCGTGGGAATACCCCATTACTTACAAAGTAACATAGTGACATATAGCCTACATAGACATACTAAAAAATTAATGTAACATAGTGACACATAGAACATACTTACATACTGAAGAAATATAGACTTCACCCAATGATATATAAACTACAGAGTGACTGGTGTGAGCTATATTGTTGTCCAATTGGTTACAGAATGCTACCTAAGCACTATTGCTGTCCAATTGGCTATAGAGTGCTACCTAAGCAATATAGCTATCCAACCAGCTATGGATGCACCTGGAGGCTATATATCATTGGCTGAGTGCAAATCACCCAGACCATTTTTGGTGATGCAGCGTATAGATAGATATGCTTACCTGGTGGCAGTGGTGGTGGTGCCAGTGAGACGCCCACCCCACTCATGTTTAAGGTGCAGGGGTAGAATAGGTGGCCGAAGGCCATCGTAGAGGCAAGGGAGGGGCAGCGGTGAGGGTGATGGGAGGCAGCAGGCAACGAAACAGCAGAAGATGTGATGAGTGGCAAGGAAACCAAAAAGGACTCACCGTGAGGGAGCGTGTCGGCGGCAAGAAAAAAAATCAAGTCGAGGGGATGGCTGGGCAAAGGCAGTGGTTGCTCGACTTAGTCGTAATTTTCGATATGTCAACTTTAGTTGTGTGTCCTGGCTTCGTAAACAAAGCCAAATGGTCCGTGCGCAGCTCCGATTTATATAAAGTCTCCCCTCGTCTACCCCACCCGGATTTATCTATGACGACTCTTACGACTCTACCTATTGTACCTATACCTAATTCATGTTGTCTGTATTGTGGATATGATAACTCCCATACTATATAGTTAATTTAATGATGTCTTGTACTATGAAATATTTTAGTAGCCTTGTATTAGCATAGTGCAGTAGTATTGGTATTAGGGTTAGGTCTAATAAAATAAAAGTTAACTGAAAATAACTGTCTTGTGTTTGCATTTAGAATTGTGTTTTGAATCTTTTCTAAAATATAATGTGATTGTATATTACATTAAATGACATTATTATTACTGTATATTACATTGCATGACATTATTATTACTGTATATTACATTGCATGACATTATTATTACTATAGATTACATTACATGATATTATTACTGCTATCTATTACATCATGTGACATTATTACTACTGATGCTAATGTTGCTCTACATAGCTTATATACCATCTAGTGGCAGCTACATTGCACTATATATAAGGGGGGCTGCCTTTTTGCAAATCTGTCTATGTAGACTAATTTAGTCTATGTTGCTACCTTCTTTTTTGGTGATGTACTAAGTGGCAAAGGGTTAGCGTGTTATCAGTGGCCATCAGGAAAAACCTCCCTTTCTAATTAGATCTAATTTGGCATAATTTGGAAGATTAGACAGTTTTGGACAGTTTTCTGGATTTGTCTAAATAGCACTCTATGGTTATTAGGTACCTATAAATACCTCTAAATACCTCCTAAATAGCCAAATTACTTCAGGATTTCAAGCCAATTTACATGAATTAGGTTTACATTCTCCTTGACTTCATTTTAAGTCACACAATATATAGTTGAAAAAACCTGTATTATGATATCTACAGCACAGTACAAGACAGTAGTACAATATATACTACTACTACTACTACTACTACTACTACTACTACTACTACTACTACTAACTTAACCTATCAGCAGTACCAACTCAACCATGGGCATAATGTCCATGATAACAAAGTGATAACAGAACCAACTTACCTCTGAATTCAAATCTTTACAGTGCTCCCAAGGTATGCCGCCACACACAGGTGGTGTAGGAGTAGACATCACACGTGGGGTGTCGAGGGTGTGAGCGCGATGTCGAGGAAGTGAGCAGGATGTCGAGGAGGCGAGCGGGATGTCGAGGAGGTGAGCGGGATGTCGAGGAGGGTGGTCGAGGTAGGCGTGTGAGCGCGAAGGTACTGTCAGCGAAGTAGAGTACCGAATAGAGAAGATCACTTGCCCATGCATTGAACCTTCGAACCTCAAACGCGCATGTGGGTCAACCCCTCAAAGGTGCGCGTTGAGGTGTCGTCCGAGGGTGCATGTCAAGAGTGCGTCCAGCGTGGCACGTCGTGGGCCCGAAAGAGCGTCAAGGTCAGAATCGATCAGAAAATGAGGCACTGTAGCACATACCTGATTTGCCTGCGCAGCTGCGCAGGCATGGACGTGGGCGTGGACGAAGGACTTGAGGTGAGAGGTCTGCAGAGTGACCGGGGGCCAAAAAAAAAACACCCCCTCGCAAATAGGAGGAGGGGGCTGGTGACGCGAGAGGGAGAGCGAGGGGGAGCGAGACTCGCTCTTGGGGCGAGGGTGAGGGTGAGTGGGACCGAGCGGGACCGAGCGAGACCATTGGAGATGAGACGAAAGAGAGAGGCTAAAGGAGAGAGAGAAGGGGAGAGGTGACATTGAGATGACGAGAGGGAGAGGGGAGACACGGCTAGGGTGAGGGTGATGGGAAGAGGGGCGAGGGTGAAGGAGACGGAGAGGAGACGGAGAGGGAGTGAAGGAGACAGGGGAGAGGGGAGGTGATGGGGATGGGGAGAGGGTGAGGGAGACGGGGAGATGGGGAATGCGAGGGGAGGGAGTGTGACGCGTGAGGGGGCAAAGCGAGATGACAAGGCAATGGCGAGGTGTCGAGCACGAGGGCATTCCTCCCATTAAAGTGGGGAGGAAGTCATAGGCCATTTCCCTTGGCCTGAGAAGGAGTGGAGGAGGAGCGCGAGAACGAACGAGGAGGGGGAGGAGTGAGTGAGAACTTGAAATGTGGACTCGAACAAGTCAAACTGAACACGTGATGTTCAATTTGAGCGCATGATGTCGTGGCAAATACGACTTTGAAAAATTCTGGGGATGAAACGCACCAGTGGCAGCCCGAGTTTCCCACGCAGCTTGTGTCACTGCAGCTATGCAAATTTGCTTCATATCCTGGAAATAAAATAGATAAAAATCTGAAAATATTTGAGCAGATCGATAAGATTAAATTATAAGGGGTCCTCTGCCAGCATAAAGTGATCTGATAAGTTATTCCCAAGTTATTTAAACATCTTAAATGAATCTAAGTCAAGCCAACTTAAAGTTGGTCAATAACTCAGGAACCACTGATTAGATCACTTAGTGTTGGCAGAGGACCCCTTATATTTTAATCTAATCAATCTTCTCAAATATTTTCAGATTTTTATCTATTTTATTTCCCAGGATATAAACAAATTATCTTTGCTGGTAGCAACACCAACACTGACCACCCCAGTGAGTACATCTGCTTAGAGACTTTTTCGGAAAGTATTTGTTGGCTTTGAGAAATTTTTCTGTGGTTTTTCAAATTAAAATAAACAAGTTTTCATTATGGAAGGTTTTATCGGCTTTGGACCATTTTTTTGATTTGGAAACATTTCTTGATTTGAAAAAGTTTTTGGATTTGAAACATTTTGCTTTGATTTGAAACATTATCTGGCACAGAAAACCTTTTCTTGGTTTGAAAAATATTTAATGGGGTTTAAAAAATACTTTAGAGGTTTGGGAAATATTTAAAGGGGTTTGGGAAACAGTTTCTCTGGTTTTGAAAACATTATCCTAATTACCAGGGGAGGGTTTTCCTGATGTGAGGGAGTCAGTGCTGAGTAAGAAAGAGACTTACATCCGCGTCTTGCATTTGAAGCTAGGAAAGATATAGCAGGACAAACACTCACTTACGTTTGACACAAGGGCCCTGGTGGTCAGCGTTGAGGGTGGCCACAAGAAAGTACCCCTCCGTCTCACTGTGTCGTACATGTGGGTGTTGAAGCATACATGTGAGTGTCATACGTGCACATGTGACACATGTTAGGGGTGTACGTGTGGGAATATCGAGGGCATAAGTGTGGGTGTTAAAGGTGTATACACAAGTGTTGAGAGTGTACACAGGGGTATCAAAGATTCGAAAGCGTGCACAAGCAAGTGGACGAGCGTGAGGACACATGTGGGAGTCAGAAACCATCAATGAAAGCTAAATAAATGATTATGATCACGTACCTGGAGTGCCCAGGTGTGGGTGTGGGCAAAAGAGTCCCCTCCAACTCATGTTTGAGATGAGGGAGGGGGTGGCAATGGAGAGACCGAGACTGTGAGGAGGGAACTTCGTGAAAAAAACGACAAGTCAAACAAGGCATGTGGCGTGGGTTTTGGAGGCATTCCCACGGTTGACTTTGGTGCAACCTGGTTGACTTTACGAGTCGCATCTCCCTCATCCCTCCCTCTCGTCCTGCTGTCTGCATCCTGCAACATCGTGTTTGCCATGATCTACAGAAATGGCGTGAACATAAAGGCCTAGGTTAACTCTGAGGCCTTTGTTGTGCATTTGTATATCTTTGTAAGTTTTCTCTTCTTTCTATACTGAGTTCTTGAGTTTGCACTGACCATGGGTTCCCCCCTCATGCATGACATGTCATTGTCCTCCTGGGACGCAACCCGCCTTGCCCTTGCTCCTCACCCTCTCACTGTCACCGGCGTAGATCCGATAACGATTAGACGATCGTTGGGTACCGAGCTCGTTACGGCCGCTCTCTAGCCAAGACGAAGTTGAGCGGGAAGGGTAGAAGTTCGAAGAGTGTATTGACTCCGCTATTGGACAGGAGACTCAACTTGCCGTCTTAGGGACGACAGAGAGAGCCTTATATACTGTACAAGATATCCGGAATGTTCTACACTATGACGCGTTACAGAAAGAACCGGAATCGTATGGAAGCGTATAGAAACAAAGAGAAGACAACAGAACACATCGTCCAGAACTCGATGGAAACAGGCGGAAATGTGTGGAATACGCTAGAAACTACAGTATCGTACAAGGCCTGGGCTCGGTTAACCCCTACTCTTACCCATGTCGTCACGTACGAGCTAGTGACCTCTGGTGCCGAAGACGATGCGATGTCACTCACCCTCACCTGTCTCCTCCTTCACCCTCCCCATCTTCCCTCCGCTCACCTCACCCCCACCCCTCAGCCTCTCCATGTCTCACCCCATCTTACCCTCACCCTCGCCCCGTCCCCCAATGCCAACCCCACGCACACCCTTGCAGATGCCCCTGCAGCTTGTAAGGTAAGTAATTGTCACTTACCACCTTGTCTTTTGTGTACGACTTTTGCATGCTGATTCTTATTGCATGCGGGATGCCCACGCCTTCAGACACGATGGATCCCTACACACCCATGCCTGCCACGCCCACACCGGACACACCTTAATGTGCATCCTCGATGATGTGCCTGACACACATGTGCATGTAGGCTGCCTCACACACCCTCAACGCATTCGTGTATGCAGGGGCACCTCACTCATCCTTGACGCACACGCTCAAGGGTTCCGAGTCAATGTTCAACACGCATGTGTTTGAGGGATCAACACATAGGGTTCAATGTTCAACATCCGCAATTCCACGCTTTCAACATCCAACTTTGCAATTTCCAAGGTCAGTATCCCTTGTGTGTACCCCTCGCATAGTGGCCCCTTTAATTAGGAGATGGCACAGCTTGAGGCTGATGCATTCGTGTAGCACCAGCAAGTTGTGCTTGCAGTGATGGAGTTATTATGATAGAGGGATGTGTGTGTGCATGTGGGAGATACAGAGGTAAAGCATAGCTAGTAGTGTTAGTTCAACTTAGTTCCAGTGCTATACATTGCTTGGTACATCGTCACACCACTGCATCGCTGGCCCCAAAAATAGATTTGTGAATGTTAAACACTGCTTTTTGAGAGAGCTTTAAGGAGTTGATAAAAGATCTGAAGGGCTTTCTAAAGTATGCTTCAGACTTTGTGAAGTGTAACTACGCTTTAAAAAGCCTCAAAAGCACTTTTTTAAGACAATCGACCCAGCATAAAAAAGTCGCCGCAACTTCTTTGGCTTCTAAGCCTTTTTTGGACTTATCAGTCTTCTCACACTTATTTAAGTCCCAAAAGACCTCGAAAAAGCACGTGCAGTTTTCCTGATGCAGACTGTGGCCAGACAAGACAAGACATGATTACGCCGGTTCATCATAACCATTTGGGCAAGCGATGGATATCGATGGATGCCGGCAGGCAATGCAGCTGGTGCGGTGCATGGCCATTTGTCGTACAATGGGACTTGGTGGCACTGGCACATGTAATGGGATCACATAAAACAGTGGCACATCCATTCGAGGAGATTCAGCAGCGGATCACTGGCCTGTCTAATCGTACACAGCCATTCTTTTTGTCTGGCTAAAATTGAATGGCGGCGCGATCCGAAGACTCGGACAACACTTAGCAATGCTGCTGCCGCAACTTCACTTTGAGAAGTTATTTCAATTTTGACAAGTCAACGGCTGGGAGGGAAAAAAATCAAAAATCAATCCCCTGTCGGGACTGATTTGATATTCAGATGGATTGGAATACCCGTAAGGTGACTTGTGGGGGTCAGGCCAGTCAGTTGAGTGAGTGAGGTGCTGAGTCGGGCATTAGTGGGTCCCTAGCATTGGGCTCGGCATTGAATAAGTTGGGAGCTGTGAAGGGGGTTATCGTCCGATGAAATGCGCTCCAAATCCTGGCAGTAGAATTTATAAAAATCCAAGGCGACCTTTAGATTGAGCCAGGGCATGCTGATGGTGGGTCTGAGCAACAGCTGAGCGCTGAGGCCGCTGAGGCGCTGGGGCGCGAAGGTCCCAGCAACGCGTGAGAATGTTGGGAGCTTCCCGAAACGGGCACCGGGAGGCGCGGTAAGCCCCGGGAACGTATCAAATTCGAACCCTTGCCAGTGAATGGGACCAAAAGACGCTCGTAGAGGCTGGAAAGATTTCGATGTCGCGAACCAGGTCCTCTGTAATGACAGAGTTTTTGATCACGTCGCGTGGGTCGAGACTCGAGATTACATTTCAGTCTTTGGGGAGGGAATGTAGGCACGCGCAAGGGCACGCGAGAAAAAGGCAAAGGGGACCAGGCTTGGACCAGGGCTTGGACCAGGGCTTGGACCAGAGCTTGGACCAGGGGGTACTACTAAGCATGATTTTGCAGCCGCAAGAAAAATCTGCTTGCCAGGCGCTCCTCATCGCCTCATCGCCCACATCAGGGCCTAGGCATATCATTCTCTCGATCAGGATCCTCGCTGATGGATTCGAGGACGAGTGTACCGCCCGGCGAGTCTGGTTGGTCACGGTACTGTAGTAGTGCCACTGGCGGCTCCTAGACTGGTACTTGGATCTGGTCTTCCAGAAAGCGACAACCGTAATGACCCTGCGCAGTTGTTACACATCTGACTTTGGTGACATGACGGTGTACTCATATATATAATGCTCTGATCCGATATGTCTTTGTTCCGCTCGGTGCCCCGATTTTTAATCGACCATTCTTGCTTGGCTTTGCTGCCAGTGGGGATGCATTTTATCGACGCACTCAGCCTTGGCCTCTCCTTCCTTGGAATTTATGGCCTCGTCTTTTCCATCCGCTTTCTCATTCCATGCTATATCATCCCGTTCATCTCCGCGCACTTGACCTCAACACAACAACTTCTTAACCACGCCGAAGCGATCAACGCCATCCCACCCGAAAGCGAATATAGGACTCACTTCGACCTGTATGAAAAATTATTTGTGCTGATGGCTGTCTTCTCATATACATGGATGCAGTTCGGCGAACCAATTTGCGGCAATGCGTATGGAGAGCAATCACGCCCGGGGGCCCTTCCAGCAACTGCGTCTTGTTGTTCAGCGCGGCTTGACCTGCCGACTCTGCGCCCTTTATTATCGGATCGAGGGAACGAGGTCAAAGCTCGAGGTAGTATTCAAATCACTCTTGTTGTCCGTCACACAAATAAAACCCGTCTTAGCTGGCGATTGACAAACAACGGCTTCGCTTCGCACAGAGTACCACCAGAACAGCTGTGCCCAGCCCTGCAGTCGGTATGCATCAGACTGCCATCAGTCCATTATGCATTATCTTTCATAGATGATCGCTGACCATTGTTCCGCAGCTACTGCGACACCTGCGAACAATATGGCCGGTCCAACTCTTCCGCTACCAGCCACCTCCCCCTGAATGTTGTTGTGATCAGACCAGTGTAACATGAACTGAAGCAGTTTGTTTGAGTGTACTCCTAGTCCAAAATTGTTTTCCTATGTTTTTTGCTTTCCGTTGTTTGTTCGTTGCTACCCTGTCCATTATGTTCTTTGCCTTGGCCATGACTTTCTTTTCTCGGCACGCCGTACAAGTTATAGCTTTTCTGTGGCTTCACACAATAAAAAAAACAACGATGAAGCGTTCCGAGTCTCCTCAGGGTCAGCGTACCCTAATGCCCCCCCCTTCTCACACACTCTCACAGAGTGAGATGGCTGACGTGTAAGGAGATAGGCACCACTCGCCAGCCCTCTTCGCTCTTCGGCCCGACTCGTGTCAGGCTGTCAGCTGAGACTTACTGAGAGCGCAAAACGTCAATATGTCAACTTATAAGCGGGCGTCGAGACCGGATCAAGCATATACGTTCTTCTTGACTTTTGTCTGCACACCCTTCTAATGGAACGACTTCTTGTTACAGTTATACTTGGTATTACTTGCTTGCGGAATCAACTTGCCGATCAGCCAGCAGTTCCTGGCTGGTCCATGCTGGGATCCTTATTGTTTCATCATTTAGGCTCGTACTGCCTGTAACCATACAACTCGGGGTACGTCTCTTGTTAACTGTCTGGTGAAGTCTTCCGTCCCCTTTCAAGCCCCCCTTGGTATATGAAATAACGACACCGGTGCCGCAGCCGCAGCTGAGCCGCTTAAAGGCTTTAAGCTTGACACAACTTTTGTAACGACGTCGAACAAAAAATTGGCACGCCATGCCTGCTGTAAGGGGCTGATGCACCGCGGATCTAACTCATTTCCAGGAGCACGGCGAGTGGGGTTGTATTCAACAAGCAGGTATCTGCGTGATCATCCGTGCCTCTACTTGTGTATGCACAGTAGACAATACCTCGGTGCTTCCCAAGTCCCCTTCAACTTGACGAGTAGCTTCTCCGTCGGTTTATATCAGGGTGCGTCATAGGTCATCGATCTGTATTGCACTTTGCGGAATGTACCCCAGGTCAGACACAAGACGTTCATTCGGTACCCCGTCGTCACATTGATGCTGCCGGGTTTATTTTTGAGGTAATAATCATCCTCAAAATGGCTGATGGGCCTGCATTGTGTTGATGAAAGCAGATGTCTGTTCGGCACGATGTTGTCCTCGGTTGTCCTCGCTGTTAGCATCGGTGTCATTATACGCAAACAGGGAAACAACTTGTTATAGCGGACCGTCTGCGTGGGGATACCCCGTACGACGGTTGTGCAACTTGTGCACAAATAATTGTGACGGTCGGCTCCCCCGAAAGCGAGGCGGGCATTGCCAGGTACCCTCCCTACAGTATGTGCCGTGGTCATTGTTGTCTGTAGCGCAGCAGCCGGGCTGACAAGGGATCACAGAATCCCAGAGATTACGCGCCAGAGAAGCGTATACGACGTCACTTTTTGTCATCGTCATGGAGTCATCCAGCCGACGGGGTGCGCCGACTCTCGGAGCACGGATCCACGTATGATGACGTGTGCCAGTCGTGTGCCGTGGTTATCGTAAGTGATCGGCCTACGTTGGCTTATCCGAGCTCTGTACTGTAGTTAACTTACTGTACTACAGGAGGAAGGACTGATCGGATACGATACCAAACTCATTGTGGCTGTGATGGGCGAATCGCACCGGGTGCGGGCTGACTCGGGCGATACGCCACCGCCACAAATCACACGACCGTCCAGTTACTGTATGGAGGCGCCCATGTTCAGTTGATCTATGGCAAACGAGCCGGGTTCGGTGCGGCTCTAGGCTGGACAGGTTGGACTAAACAGGTGTTAGTGATTGATTGGGGTTCAAACGTTCAAGAACGTTCACGTTGGGGATTGTTACGTGGGAGCCGAAGCGGGATCGGAGCCGTTGTGGTTACTGTCAGTGTGGGAAAGCGGTGTAAATCCAGCCATAGCATTGTGAATGTGGTCTCTCCTTTTGCTCCGATTTCATGTTCTTCCACCTCGTTTTCACGACTAATAATGTCCTCCTCCCCTCCATACTCGATCCTCCTCGACCCCGACCCATGCACCACATGCCACTCGCCTCCTGTCCTCCCTCAAGCGTCCTTTCGCAAAGTCCAAACCTGAAACACACACGTCCTTCCTGGTCTGTCGTCCTTCGCTTTCCCCTCTCTCCTTTCTAATATCTACATACGGATGCCTTTTATTAGCCCGACGGACCCGCGAACCTGGCCCGGGCGCAACCCCACCAAGCTATGAGCAGATTGCCATGGGTCTGCACCTATCGCGCACCCCGCATTTTCCCGCTCACCTCGCCACCTGCACCCTCCTCCTCCGCAGCCACGGCTGCAGCGGTGCGTGTCATCACCCGCGTCCTCCACGCCTCACCGCGCGCAGAAGGTGCGCCCAACCTCGGCGCACCTGTACCCCTATTCCAACTCCCCTTCCCACTCTCACTCACCCTCTACCACCCCGTCACGTTCACCCTCACGGTCATATACGCGTCTCCCCCACCGCCGGCACGCTCGGCGCTGAAAAACCGCATGGAAAAGCGACGGCTACTAGCTCGAGTGGCGTGACGCCCGACACTGCCAGCGCATCAACGGCCGCATCTAGCATTACACCACCAACCCCCACAAACAGCTCTGCACGCTCGGGCCTGCTGGCGCGGTTTCTGGGTAAGGAGCGTGGTACCGCTCCACCTCTGGTTGCTGTCATCGCTGAGGTCGAGCACGCCGAGCCCGAACGCAAGGCAGTGCGGTTCGGAGGGGTCAAGGAAGAGGACGAGTGAAGTCGGTCCTGCTCCCCCTAGCGTGTTTCTCCGGTTTCATCCGTTTTTCCTTGTTCGTTGTTTCGAAGGATGCACACCCTAGAGCAATTGGACCGTAATTTCACCCTCATCTCTCTTGCAACTATGGAACGTTTTGTTTCAATGATTTATGTTTGTAGCATCATTTTGTTGTTCTTAGCAATGTTCTTTTCCATATGATCGCGTATTGTTATCGTAACCAGATTTTTCTAGTACAAAGGCTGTGATGACACACGGCACATTGTGGCTGCATGCTTACGTTACGAGTCGCAAAAGGCTCAGGGGACGGCTGCGGGCACATTTTCTCTCTCAACTCCACACCGACCATGCCTCCAGTAGAGACAGAGTATTACGACCTGGTTAGCCTCCTGTCTTGCCAACATCGCCCACTCCTCGATGACAAAATAAACGTCGGCAGCTCAGTGTACCTATAGATGTAGATGACACAGACCTCAAGAAGGCGTACCGCAAGGCCGCCATGAAGGTCTGTTCGCTTTCAACATTCCCCCGCACGGCGCCGCATCTCACCTCTACTGTCATTCACTTTGCAGTACCACCCCGATAAAAACCCGTCCCCAGATGCAGAGGAAAAGTTCAAAGAGATCAGGTATGACGTTTCTTCTTGTTATTTATACCCTATTCTATTGCTCATGTTTTGCCTTGAACTAGCGAGGCATACCGAGTGCTTTCGGATTCAGTGCGTCCGCCCCTCTTGACCCCAATCTGACTGGAGCTGATGCTGTGCCATGACCTGCTGCGCCCCGATTCGACAGAACCTTCGCGCCGTCTATGATAAGAATGGGAAGAAGATGGTTAGCACGGAAGGTGGCTCGGACGTTGGGGATCCTGCGAGCTTCTTCGCCAACGTCTTTGGTGGCGAGCGTTTCATGGATTATGTGCGCCCCTACTCCGCCCCATTCCTTGTGATTTAGAGTCTCATCCGTGTTTCCGCTTTATAGATCGGAGAGATCTCGCTTATGAAGGACATGACCAACGTCGCGAATACCATGTTGTCAGAAGAGGAGAAGGCAGAGCTCGAAGCTACCGGCGCGAGTCACCTCTCCGCCTCCGCCTCTGCGTCCTCATCCGTCGACCCACATCCGAATGGACGATCCGCACAGCCTGCGGGAGACCATCCTCCGCAGCTTTCCCATCCACGACGGCTGCGCCAGGCCACCTATCAGCCTCGCTTGTGCACCACGCGTCCTCTTCCGAAGACAGGAGATCCACGCCCAGTCCGCCGACGCCCGTGTCCACGTCTCCTTCTTCTACGACGCCACCTCCTCACTCGAAGAAGCGCCCCAAGCTGACGCCCGAGCAGCGTGCGAAGCTTGAAGCGCACGAGAAAGAGCGCAAGCAGGCGCTCGAGGCTCGCGTGCGCATGCTTACGGAGAAGCTTGTTGAACGCCTGCGCCCGTTCGTCGATGCGAAGAGCCCTGGCGGGGCCGGAGACGAAGAGACGGCTGCGTGGGAGGCGCGCATGCGCCGCGAGGCAGACGACCTCAAGTTTGAGAGTTCGGCGTTGAGCTGTTGCACGCTATCGGCACTGTGTACGTCACCAAGGCGAGCAATTTTTTGAAAAGCAGAAAGTTTTTGGGGATGTGAGTGATTCAAAATGGGGATTTTCTTTTCCTTTTAAACTAACTTTTTTTTAGCCCTGGATTTTGGTCAAGTTGAAGAGAAGGGAGCAGTGGCGAAAGACGCGTGGGGCGTGATTGGCAGCGCGTGCGTACACTCCCTCACGCCTACTCCTTGACCCGAATCGAATTCATTGCTGTTTGCAGGTTGAGTGTACAACAAGTTTTGCAGGATATTGAGCGCGCACAGCTCAAGGGCGATGCGAGCGAGGAAGAGCTCAAGGCTCTCGAAATAGACGTTACGGGTAAGATTATGCTTGCGTCCTGGCGCGGCACGCGATTCGAAGTCGTACAAGTCCTGCGTGAGGTTCGTGTAATCCATACTCATTCCTTTACTTCTCCACACATCTATAATCTCACTCATCGTGTGCCTACCGCATGCAGGTCGTAGACAATGTCCTGAAAGGACATGATGCGAAAGGACATGATGTGAGCGATCAGGAGTTGTACAACCGCGCAAGGGGGCTCTTGCTCCTCGGCGCTATCTTCAAGAGCACCATCCCGGATGAGTCGGACGCGGAGCGGCGCGAGCTCGAACGGTGTGTGGCCCCTTTTTCCACATTTTGTTTGTGCGCTAGTTGGTTGGTGTGTCACTTACCGCAAATTACTAAATACATAGGATGGTTGCTGAGGCTGCGAAGCCTAAAAAGAGGCAGGCGGCTCCGAGCGCCGCGTTACAGGCTGCACAGAACCGCGCACACGAGCTACGTCACGGACACGGGAACGGGCACACGACGCCCGGTGACACGTCCCCACCGCACCCGCACCCGTTCTACGCCGCCCCGCTTCTTAATCGTCCTCCGCACACGGGCCCTTCCCTCCCTGTCTCCTATAGATACTGTCGTTCGCAGGCAGACGGAGAGACAGGTCCAATTCACACCGCAGTTTTATGATTCGATCTGATGATATGTATCTCACTTAGTTGTTTTTCACTCCCCCCTTTCCTATCTGTCAATGTTTGCCTTTCGGTATATCCCGTACTAGGTGTACCAGACATTGCCAAAGACTTAATCTTCCTCATACGTACCTGTCTCACTGGCGTGCTATCTCTCGCTCTTTAGTAATCCGTGTGTGCAGTATGACTACGATTGGTTTCTGCTGCTTTTGTTGAATCCACCACTCCCGACCAAAAAAAAGGTAGCTAACAATGCGTGCAGTACAAGTATACATAGCCACCAACTCTTACACGATGAGCGCCTAAATACTACGCTTGACGCCCTACGGCCTTGCGCAACCAACTTTACGTCACCGTTACTGAGCACCACCAGCCTCGTACGCCGCGCGTACGCGCGCACAAAATGCCCCATCCGCGTGAACGCGGAAACCCGTACGCGCGAGCAGCGCAGCTGTACGCAGAGCTGCGGTGTGCGCCGCTTCTGTGCGTGCGCCCTGCGCGAATCCGGGTGTGTGGTTCTTTGCGTCGTCCTGGGTCGGGATGCCTGTGGGTGGGTAATATAAGATAAGTAGTTAGGGGGGAAGACGGAGGGCGGTGTGGGAAAACGCACTGAATATTGGGTGTAGCGCCGGTAGAGCTGAAGTTCAGGCGTGATTTTTTCATAGGCAGTTGTGCGTGTGTTATTATAATCAATCAATCAATCCCCGATTGGTTACCGTTCGTCGCATTTTCTCGTGAAGGGGTGGGTGGCTTACAGTAAGAAACGTTTCCCTGTACAGATTATGTGTTTTTATTCGTGAGCGATGATGATATTGTGGCAAAAACTGGGATCGTGTGAGGGAAAAACCATCGTACGTACAAAGTCGGTCGAGGCAGACGCAGGCTGTTCCGTCCAGTACGAGGGGATACCATAGCATCTCTGAGCCGCAAGGGCCAGATCCTCCGCTACAATTAAAGAAATCAGAAAAAAGGTTGTCGAAGTAGTCAGGGGTGGTGGTGCTCCCCGCTCCCACTGCATTCGGAGGCGGGTCTACTCACCGAGGACGGGATTCTGGCGCAGATCGAGGTATCGTTCACCTAACACGACTTCATGGCGACACCCCGTGGCACTCGCCCCCGATCTGTAAAAAAAAAGACAGGGACAATGACGATTAGATTTCGCATATTTATCGTTAGTCAGTCGTGCCGGTTTTTAGCAGAAAAGGGTGCGGCGAGCGCACGCACGCACTCTAGGCAGTTCACCACGCGCTCGCGCAGCGGCTCGAGCGTACCCCACGCGTCCGCACGAACGGACCATGTCATCTTGGCGTAATCGGGGATGACTATAACATATAAAAAAAGGGAAATTAATCAGCGTCGTGTCACTACGTTCCTCGTCCCCCCCCCCCCCCCCCCCTCTCTCCTTTTGTTTGCACGCCGGAGGTGAGGTAAGAGGACGTGATGTAATGTAATGTAAACGAAAGGGGGGACGAGGACTCGGACGAACCGTTCGGTGTCCAATCGCGTCCGGAGATCACCCCGTGCACACGCTGCTCAGGGCGGATCTGCTGGCGAAGCGCAGAGATGCCGGCGTAAGCAACGAACGCGGCGTCGAGCGCGTTCACGCCGTCCCAAGGTGCGTATCCTGCATGTGCGCTATGCAAAACCCCACCCCCTTTCATGTCAGCAGCAGGCACGCAGGCAGGGGGAGGGGGAAAACGTTGGCGTACGGCTGTCCGAAATATTCCACTGAGAGGGTTTGCATCGCGAGGGAGGACACGAATCCTAGCTCTAACGTATCGCCTGCCACGGGGTGACACCTGCCGTGTGCGTGCGAGCGCTAGCAGTTAATCGAGGGCCACGCGCACGCGCACGATGCGAGAGGGGAAAGGAAAGGGAGCTGCTACGTACATAATGCAGACGTCCATGTCTTTATAGGCGCCCCTCTCCAGGAGGATCTGCTTGCCGGCGCCACCTTCCTCGGCTGCAGGGGGTGGGAGGGGGGGGCACGAGCACGCCGCAAGCCGTAAAAATTAAGGCACATGTGGATGAGGATGAGAGCGTGTCCAGCCAGCTGATGCAGCAAAGGAAAGGAAAGGAAAGTGCTGGTAAGTAACGCACCGGGAGTGCCGAGCAGACGACCGTTCCTGGAACGTCGTGCTTCTCTAGAGCGGCTCTGAGGGCGAGCGCGATGGCGACGCCAGCCATCGCGATGAGGTTGTGCCCGCAGGCATGTCCGATCCCTGGCAGTGCGTCCATTTCGGCGTTCACGCCGACGATGCGTCCGAGTCCTCGCGCCCCGCGCCTATATTCTGCGCGCCAGGCGGTGGAGAGGCCGAGGTATTGCCGCGTCACTGTGAAACCGCGCGAGGACATGAAGTCGGTCAGGCGGTCATGTGCGTATCTGTGTGCGTTAACGTAGGTGTCAGCTGTCTGTGTCCGATCAATTACCCCTGTCAAATGGGGAAATTTCGGGATGCAAACCCATACCTCTCCTCGAAGCCCAGCTCAGGATGGTCTAAAGTGCGTGTCCGTTTCTTTTTAGTGTTTCTCTGGGTTGCGACTTCGCTCACCGTGAATATCCAAGCTTAGCTGCCGTAACTCATGGTCAAGTCCATGGATTGTATCTTCGATCGTTTTCATTCCATCCGGGGTGTGGTCTTTCTCAGACGTGGTCCAAGAATATGGAGGGGGAAGGCCTCCCTCCCGCGGTGCGCTGCCAAAGTCACAGCTGCTGGCAATTCGCACGTATTCGGGCTATATTAACGTCAGTCCGCAGACCATTTGAATGTCAGTATAAATGACACCGACAAACTCCCCTGGGAGGGTTTTCCCATGAGAAGACTCCTGCGGCGCAAGTGGGGCGACGCTTTCCCCTTGAGGGGTACACTCTGACAACTGCGTTGCCGGCGCGATCCGGGTAAAAGCCCTGAAAAGCATCCAGACCACTCATGGGAGAGATTCGAGGACATCTCCCAGGGATTTACGGCGGTGATGGGTGGTACCTACTCAGCGAAGTCTGGGCCGTTTTATAAGCCTTTCAGAGGGGCGCTGTCGCGTGGCACGACGTGCGCCATTATAGGCCCAAGTCCGGTGGAGTTGTGTGGGTGCATATTAGTCGCGCCTCCGTGGTTGTCGGACGTTCGGCTTCGTATTATAGGGCGTTGTCGACTACGATATCACTCTAAAAGGGGATCGATGAGCCACAGATGCATTTATAGTTGGTTTCTAAGGTACAGCGAGCAAGCATGCAACAGGATTACCCGCGGTCGTGAAAACGAAGGCACAGCGTAGAGGAAACCGAGGCGGATATGTACAACAATCCTCGCCCCAAGATCCAGAGCGGTCAGCAGATGTGAAGTGATAAGCATCAATTAAGAGCTTGCCGATCTGGTAGTGAGTTTCTGGAATAATTGCGAAGCTTTCGCCATGACACCTTCGTTCTCGTTGAAAACGTCCTCTCCGCTGAAGCCCAACCTCACACGTCCAGAGCGGGCGCACAGCTGAGCAAGGTCACCACTGCTGGTGGGACCTACTTGAGGAAGTGCGTTGTTCCCGACAAGTACTACAGTTTCCCTGTCAGACGCCCTCACGATACGTACAGACGACGAAAGCGCTGGAAGTAGTTCCACGTCGCCATTCCGCGCCCGAAGTTCCACGACGCCAGAAAAGCTCCGTGGAATCAGAAGTGAGATATTACCTACAACGCGGGAAAGTTAGTATCGATTCTGTTATTTAATCCACCGATAATAAAGGAGAAGCTCAACACGGTGTGAGCACAACCCCCGTTTTGGATATTCAGATACACTAATGAACAGTTGGGTCTTAAACTTACCCGACCGAGAATATGCGTCGAAATGGACCATCCTCGTAGGGGACTTGGAGACCTGTACAGCCAAAGGTAAGGTTGACAAGTCGCAGTCAATCCGAGATTGACTCACGAGTTCTAGGACAATGTTGCCACTGCGTGTCGTGGAACGGATGGTCGCAGTTGCAGGTGTGGGCGATTCCGCGACCACGCGAAGGACTGCAGAGATGCTGCCATGTCGGGAGTCCAGTCTGGCAGTTGGGGCCCCCAGTGTCATGTTGCGAGCGCGGCGTGGTCTCCGCCCAGCACGGTGTTGAACTATTGTCTGCAGAATGGAGGGTCCCGAAGATAGTGCGGCCAACGGGTCGAGCAGCCAAGAACCTAGGGAACAACGTCGGTTAAGATTGCGAATCCCGCATCTATTCTGACATTCCCACAGACCTTTGATGGGTTCAAGCACCGTGAATATGCTCAAACCATTGGTGGGAACACCGGGTGGCGGAGTTACGACTGGCAGCGTGCTGCCAGAAGGAGACGCGACAACAACAGCCGATGAAGTGGACGCGTCTCCTGCAGAGAAATACGCTGGAGGGCCTGGTACGAAATCAGAGTCAGGAGCACCCTGTAGAGAAGCTTGAGTTAAGCGCCGTGTTGACGCGTGGTAGGCATCCATGACTCACGTATTCCTCAAGTCCCTTCTTCTCATTACGAGCACTCTTTTCTTCGTGGTCAACGATCATTTCAGGGAAATTAAGGCAGAAGATAGATGGCTGGGAGTGTCTCTTGAGGGATGGATGGCGGAGTTACGGTGAAAACAAACGCGGTGAGCAGGCCTGTTTATAGACGACGTCAACTTCAGGAACACTGGTCCACGAGTCGCTGCGGAGCCGCTGTGGAGTACTGTCAGGCGACAACCGGTGGAAGGAATGCACCCGTGCGCTGCGAGAATGCACCCGTGAACTGCGAGATTGCATCCGTGCGCAGCGGTTGGTGCAGTGATGGGCGCCAAGTGATGCTAGTGATGCGCCAGACACGGAGGTTGCACCGGCGCTGTTCAAACGCTCAAAGCGCTCAAAGTTCGCAGCAAGAAAGAGTTTGACATTCCCCGAGTCGTGAAATTTGGCGTGAAACGTGGAACTTCATTTCCTCCAGTTCCCTTTCACCGCAGTTTTCGGAACAACAGCACCACAACAGCGCGTCATTGCCGTCATAGACGAATCTAAGACGATCACAAATCATAGTTGAGGGGGCTATGTACCCAATGCTGTCGTTCATGCGCAGCAGGATTTGCACAGCGTGGTCGCACCCCCCAGTAAAGGCCATTCTTTCATTGCCGATGCGCGTGAAGAATGAGCAGCCTTGCCAGCCTACCAGTGTGCCACCACTGGCATACGGTTCTTGAGATCGACAACACCACGACACGGGGTGGGAAGACCTCATCGAGGAACCTCACACCCAAACGGAACGATGTCGACTAGCCCCTTGATGGTCCTGTGTGAATTCATCTGGTACTGAGTACTGAATAGGTGAAGAAACATTTCAAGGACCCATTCATTCGGATAAGGATAAAGTACCCCCAAACCGCGACGCGTTCTGACACTCAATTCCTTCCAGCCAATTGGATTGGGATGGGGAGAAAGAAAGACACCCCAAAATCGGCTTTACTGTAAGGGGCAAAGAAACCACAGCAGCAAAATGAGACAGATCACTGACAGATCTATCATCCGAACTGTATGTACGCGGCCGAATTCTCAGGATTTCGATTGCATCCCCTTACAATAAAAGATACATGCGTCTGCTATCGTCACCACGGACTGAAGAAGGCTGTCGTCGAGGCTTGGAGCAGCCTTTATCGACGCTACGCCGCTAGTTAAGAAAGCCGATACAGTAAGCCAAGTAGGCTCCAGCCTGGGATAACACAACAAATCCAATAGCGGGCCCATGAAAAAAGCATGTTAGTAGTACAGTGTAATATAACGACATAGCAGTTGAACATACAGGCACGAAAGATCACTATACTAGTATGTCAATTATAGTCCCAAGAGGCAGAAACTGTGCTGTAAATCATAATTGTTGATTACGACTTCCAAAGTGCCCTACAATAAGTTTGGGATGATGGCGCTACGAGCTTCTGCACCAACTGCATGGCCTGGTCCACCAGCCCGGGAGACTTGGTGACGTAGTCTTCGCCGCTGAACCCCAGCCTCACAGGTCCGTGACGAGAGTAGAGCCGAGCAATATCGGTGGTAATATCAGAGCCGGTTACGGGCATGGGGCCATCGCCCAGGTGAACAGTAATTTCTTTTTTTACCGACTTTATCACGCGGCTGGAAGCTGCAAGGGCTGGAAGCAGTTCCACTTCACCACTACGGGAGGAGAGCTGAACAAAGCCACGGAAATTTCGTGGAACAAGGAGGGTGATGCCACCTGTAGTATTGGTCAGTCAGCCTCTATGTCATCTCACGAATAGGCATCAAAGGTGCCCTATGTTAGGAAATAGAGACCTGACGCACCTCTGCGCGTGCGTGCATCGATGTGTACCGTCCTCATAGGAGCGATATAGGCCTGGGGCTAGGTTAGAACAATAAAATGCGAGGAAAATAAACCCATGGACTGACCAGATCTAGGACAATGCCACCTCTGCGCGTCACTGAGCGAATTGTCGCAACGGAACGGACAGCCGATTCTCCGACAACGTAGAGCGTTGCTTGTATGCAGGCGTGACGAGAGCTAAACATGGCAGTCGGGGGTGAAATCTTTGCGGCGCGAGAACGGTACCACCTCTTCTTTTTTTCCTCCATACCGTCGAGGAACATTTGTACAAGACTCTGCGCAGGTACCAAGGGAGCCAGAGGATCGAGTGACCAAGAACCTGTTTGATTTGAGCACCTGATCACCCACATACCCTGTACGGTTTGAACTCACCTCGTATTGCCTGCCGTTTCGTGTACATCTGCAGGCCATTGATTGGCACATTAGAAGGTACTGCTTGACCGTTTGTTGAGAGTGATACCGCCTGACTCGAAGAGGAGTTCGTCACAGCTGCCTGGGAGTAGGCAGGGGGCTATCCTGCACTTTAGGGTTGGTGGGAGGCTATTCATCCGAGGTCAAAAGCGAATCCCTTATGTGGTTGGAAAGAGGGCAAGCGTACCAGCTTACGCAAGCCAGTTTCGTCATCATTTGGGAGTCGTTCTTCAGACCGGTCAAAAATCATGCTTAGGGAATCGAAGACGTTAGAGGTTTTTGTGAAGCGACCGATGATGCGAGGACGGGGCTGACGGGGCTTGTCTCTTTGTTTACTTATTATAAGTGAACAGAGCTGCTGCGGATTAATCAATGGGTGGGAATGGGCTGCTGATTATATGCACATCACGATCACGATGCACAGCATAGCGCGGCTCGCCGGCTGCGTGCCGTCCACGGCCACCCGTTTAGAGTCAAAAAAATAAATTGTACAGTTGATGGTGATTGGGCTGCGCCGGCCGGAGGATGTACAACCTTTGCATTCCAGATACTGTAGCTTCGTGCGACCATCAAAAATAAAAATGAGATCTGGGCCTGGCCGGGAATTGAACCCGGGACCTCCTCCAAATGACATCAGCCCTAAGAAGGAATCATACTACTAGACCACCAGGCCAATATATTTACGTCGCAATTTTGACCTCTAGGATCTGACCACCTACCGAGATGGGAAGCCGTCAGCCGCCATGTCCATCGCACCATCAACTTTGGGTGCTGCTGCTTTCTCGGATACAATCCGTAGTCTCTCTTGTCCCCCGCTCATGCTCTGAGAGAATTCTCGAGGATGTCTGCCTCATTCTGGTTGGACAGCTCTGATGATTCGATTTTCTTTGCTCCCTCGAACAGCTTATCTTTGCGCTCATCAAGCGATTCTTTCAACATCGACAATATCGCGTCTCTCGACAACTATCCTTCTCTTCTTTTGCCTTCACATAGTCTTGATTCTTTGCCTCTTTGTGATGTTGAACTCGTCAAGGCTCCGCCATGCCCCTCAACTACTCCTCGGCGGAAAGGGACTCAGCATACCTTCCTGTCACTTATGGCCTCTCTTGCGCTCCCGAAGGGTAATCGCCCCGACAAGAAGTATGCCAACATACTCGTTTCTTCTCCAACGCCGCAGCGCCTTAAGAGCGTCCCGCAACTCAAACCGGCGTTAAGGGCTTGGATTGTGAGCATCGATTCATCGTTGGGCCATATTGTTAATTAGCTCTGTAGTCCGGTGTTCCCAGATCAAATCCCCCTGATATGACACCTTGGTCTCCTCCTCATGAGAAGCCTTACTATGTCTGGGTCCCTGAGGGTTCCTGCTTTCCTCCGTCGTATCTTAAGCGTTGTCTCCGTCTGCGTTATGGTCCCGCCGCCACACACCAGCCATCAACTCCTGGTGAATCTCGTCTGCTTGCTGCCTCGAAACCCATCGAGCGTGCTGAGTCCTCATCTCGGTCTCGTCCACTTCGTCGCTGTGCCTCTCAGTATACACCTCACACGCGCGTGCCAGACTGCACGCCAGCATACATTCCGCTTTCGCTTCCACCTGTCCGCATCCAAGGAAAGCCACGTCGCTGGTCTCTTGGTGTCCCGCCGAGCTATCTTAGTACAGAATTTATCACTCGTCGCCTCGAATCGCAACGGATTGACGTTATCACGGGAGCTCAGTCCGCTCAATCTGATGCATTAAACGATGACTCGTCTCCACCTTTACCTACTATTAAGGTATCTACGTCGACTGCTACTATCGCGATATCTTTTCCAGATTCTCCTGAGGGCCCTGCACTTGCTGCACCTGAACCCCTTGCCGTTCGGCGTGGCCAGAAGATGCTTTCTCCCCTTACGGTGCACTCTCCGCAGCGTGCGGCTGAGGAATACCCAGGTATTCCTACTGCTTTTCTTGGCACGCCATCCGCATACCTTCCCCATTTCCACCTTACTTCATCAATTGCGCAACTCGACGCCAAGTCTATTTCTATCGGTGACATGATCAATGCATTACGGTCTCAGGCTGCTAGCCTGAAAGTTTCATCACCAACGGAAGCCCGCACTCCTATGTTAGACATACCACCATCTTCGGCCAATTCACTATCTCCCTCGTCCTCTAACATCGCCCCGAGCATCAGCGAGGACGATTGGGCATTTGCACATGACTTGATGTCGCGTTACGGCGATCATGCTCAAGATAGGACGCCGATTAAGACAAAGCGTCACCAGCAACAAGTTTCTGCTCCAAGAAAGTCTCACACACCTAGTACCCGTTCAGCAACCCAAACCAGAATGCAGCGTGCTTCGGTCCCCGCCGCGTCATCTACCCCAAACAATCGACCGAAGTCGAGTTTGGCCTCTCGGACTGACCTTGCCAAACCCAGACACAGCACGGGTATCGCAAGGCAACGTATAGGAACTACGAAATCTGTGTCCCACTCGGACTCCACGCATAGCACGCCACTTAGACCACCCTATCCCGTCACGCCCCATCATGGTCGGGCCCCACTATTCGAGTCTTCCAACAAGCCGAGGAGCGAACACTCAACCAAACGTCCTCCCGGAATATTGAAGCGCGTGAAGAGTGTCCGCTTCGCAGACATGCCAAAGCCAGCGGATGCCGGGGACAATGCGACGTCAGAAAGGCAGTCCCGTACGAGTACATCGAAAGATGTTGGGGTCTCCCCATCACTTCAACCGTCCCCTCTTCGAACATCCTTTGTGCCTGAAGAGTTGGAGGTCCAGACCCCGTCGAGACAGCCACTTGCTACCCCAACAACAGAGGATTCCACCAGAGTCTTCACAGCGGACCGACGCGATTCTGTTCAGCTGACTCCTTCTCAGACTGTGAACTTGCGCAGTTCTATGTTCAGCCCGTTAACACTTCCTGCTACTCCAGGGTCGTCTGACAAATCCTCATTATCCAGGAGGTCTCGCGCAGCAAGGAGACTCTCGCTGCTCATCAGGGAGCACGACAAAGATAAGGAGAAGGAGAATAGTCCGCTTGCACTGCGTACTCAGAGACGCGCGAGAAGGCACACAGAAGTCGACGAGAATGCTGCACGGCGTGCCTCACGCGGGAACCGCAAGCACAGATTATCGAGTCCACTGAAGTCGTTTCTTGAGCGGTTGCGAGCATAAGCGAATGCATTTTAGACATCATTTTATAGTACATAGTCACTTGGTATATTGTATCCCGTATTGCCTTTGTATCTCGTTAGGTTGAGCATCCTTTTTTGTGCATTGAACGGTCCGAAAGTCGAATTCTCTGAAAGCGGTTGCCCGCTGCCACGGCCACTTTGTCACCTACCCAGTCCACACATCTCACCAAAACCTCCGGGAAGCAACGTGTCAACCTTCAAGTAGAATCAAACGCGTTTTATGAAATGCCGCGGGGTATTCCCAACGTTAAACGCGATGAGTCGCAGGGGATGCGTTACACGACATTTCATGTGCCCCCACCGTATGTACCAACTACCTCACACGATAATCCCCACGTCAAAACTGTACCTCCAGACTCAACCCAAAGCACATGAGCACGTCGTATCTCAAATCCGAGAATAATTCCATGTGGGGCCGGAAGGCAGCGCGGAGCAAAATCACGACGGACGAGCCGCCACCAGAGGTGCGTCTAGCATATTACCATTCCTCCCGACTTCTACATCATCGACCTTATGATGTGCTTATGGACGTGGATAGGGACGACGCGGCTCGCACGTCGTCGTAATCCACCCCGGCTCGCGCTTTTTGCGTGTAGGACGTGCGTCCGACGTCACGCCCGTAACCGTACCCAACGTTATCGCACGCAAGACCATCAACGCCCCCACACCTACGTTTGTCAAGCGAATCTCGCGCCCGCGGAAGGGTCGCGCGCGGGCGCTGCCACCACTGCCTACCAGCAACGATGAATATGCAGTGGTCCGCGGGTCTGATGATCCCGTACGTTCCCGCTCTGTTCTCACCCTAGCCTACCCGCACCGTGCTGGGGCTGAAGCTGACTGTTTGCGATGCAAATGGTAGTTTGATGAAAAAATAGAGGTCATACAGGTGTCTCTGCGTGATCGCATGCGGTTCTACAAGCTTCGCGTTACGCCCGATGCTGCGATCAAGGCTGCGTCGTTCAACGAGCAACTCAAACCTGAACTCATACCAGAACAGAATGATCCGTTCTGCGTGGACTGGATTCACGACATCGCAGCCGAACCCTTTTATGTTGGGGAGAAGGTACGCCTGGCTGTTTCTGACCGAGGATTTTTTGACAGCGTGTTTGGCAGGCACTAAGAATTGCAGATCCCGAAAAGCAGGGGTATATCGTGAGGTGGCCGATCTGGGGCTCCAGATTCAATACAAGAGACTACCCGTCGACTGCCATGATTATCGACGACATCGAAACCATACTCGAGACGAGTTTGCAAGGCTCTCTTGGTATTAATCGTCGGGAGTATAAGGTGTCCTTCCTTTCAGGACACGGGTGCGCATATATATTGAAAAATACCGAAGGACTACTCAGCTGTGCTGGTAATACCCGATTACTACGATCGGCCATACGTCCGCGACATGATTCAACTGTTGCTAATCCGTATGGGATTCAAGCAGTTGTGCGTTCAGCAGGTACTCCCCAGTTTTCCTTCTTAGGGCACCCCTGATGAGCTGGCCAGGAATCACTGGCTGCTACTTATGGCGCCGGGATATCTAGCGCTTGCGTTGTCGACATTGGTGCTACAACTGTGAGTATCGCGTGCGTAGATGAGGGTATGGTCGTACCTGAAACAAGGCAGGCTTTCTGTTCTATATTTGTGAGCGGATCTGATCTGATGTTGCTAGGATATGTCTGAATATGGGAGGAGACTATATTACCGAATTCCTGTACGTCCTGCTCGACAGAATCTGCTTCCCATACAGGGACATAGACCTTGCTCGATCCTATGATTGGAACGTGTTGGAGGAGTTGAAAAGCCGACTCTGTACTCTTACGGAGGTATGACTGGAACCTCCGTTCTCCTTTGCCGAAATTGTTGATGTAGCAAGCGAACAGGAGAATGTAGCACTCAATCTCTACGACTTCGTCGTGAGGCGCCCGAAACGGCCAGCTGAGAAGTACGGCTTACGTGCTTACGATGAAATTATTCTGGCACCTATGGTAGCTCTGGTTCCGGTTGTCCCATGTTCCCATCACACGCTGACTTCACACCCATGTAGTGCCTGTTTGAACCGCGTGTGATCGACTTCGATGAATTGAAGCAGAGTGGGCGACCATCACAGAATTCAGGCGTTTCCGAGGACATCGTCGATATACGCGAACCACGCGATGCACTGGTGGAAAAATACGTCCGTAGATCTCGACCAGGTTGTGGATGTGGCACTGATGCTGATATCTCAGACCCAAGCCATGATTATCTCCACGCAACACCTCTTCGCTCCCCGGAACCTTGCGGCTCTAGAGAACGCCACGGCCCAGAACCAGGATGCTCCCGCATCGGGCCAGCAGACCCCCTTTACTAGTGCAACAGCAGCACAATCTGGAGACGTGGCGCCCGAGGCCCCGGCCCCGGCAAAGTCGGACGAGACATCGGCTTCTGATACCCCCATTGAGGGAGAGGCAACGTCGAAAGCACCAACGCCACAGCTGCCACCCTCTTCAGGTGGCGCAGACGAAGCCGTGCCGGAAACTGCTGCAACCAGCCCTGGGACTGGCGAAGGCACCGGGACGACTTCGGGCGGATTCAATCTCGACATCGCATTCGAGGCGAGCAAGCTGCCAATGGACGTCGCGATCTTTAACAGTGCACGTGCTGCAGGCGGAGATGAGAAGATTCGGAAGTATCTGCAGGCAGTACTCGTCGTTGGTGGAACGGGACTGATACCGGGGATCTCGCATGCGCTTGAGAGCAGGTGCGTCCCATGATACTGCCGTGAACTTTGATAATCTGATTGCTGATGCGGTGGTCGACAGATTACAGGCTATTGCAACGCCATTAGTTTCGAATATGGACAAAGTTCAGATTATTCCTCCACCTAAGGGTGTTGATCCGCGTGTTCTCGTATGGAAGGGTGCCGCGGTTCTTGGGAAAATGGATGGCGTCTCAGACCTTTGGTTGACCGCCACAGAGTGGGTACGTCTTCGAAGCCACTCCATGCATGTTTCGTATATTGGCGCTTACTCGTCCACCCAGGACCTCTTGGGGATACGGGGTCTTCGCGAACGCTGCTTCTACTTATAACTCGCTTCCATTCGGTCTGCAAACTTAGCGCCGAAATACAATTAGTAAATTGTTGTGAGTTGTTCGACATGCGACAAGAAACAGAGTTTTCGTGCCGTTCGAGTTCCATTTCATGCTGCACATCAAGGGAACTGGCGTATGCGGTGAGTCGAATGTGTGGTGACCTGAGGTTCGGAGAGCTCGGGCAAACTAAGATGATGGTTCGGTGAAACTACGCAGTTGAGATGCCTCTGAAGAGTGACGAGCAATGTGGTATAGAGACACGTCCACAAAGCCACGGGGCTGAGGTGAGTAAACCTTAAGCGTGTATATCCTATGTGCTTCTATTAACACCGTTCGCTTTACTGTAACCCTGTAACCCCGATAACCCGATCCCGGCCGCTTACAGCCCACAAATTGGAGAGTGGAGGGCTTCGGGAAGGGAGCGCTCCATACGAGAACATCTACATCCACCCCGATAGCCGCAAAAGACTGAATTCAGATTGCCACTTTTGGGGAAGCACAAGGTCAAATGTCAAATGTCGGCTCTGTGGGTAAATAAAAGTGCGGACGTGATCAAGGATATGGAAATGTCAAAAGATGAATGGTGATAATCGGGACAGCAGACAAGACTCACACGAAGGCATGCGGTGAGGGCAGGTCAACAACGGCAGATGCTCGAAAGTTTATGGCGGATGCTATACCTGGATGCTATATATCAAATCGTTACGTGATTCACACGACGCGCCCAGTTGATCGATTTACGAGATTACTTTCTGGGAAGCTTCCTGGGGACATGTGTGGCCAATCTGTCACCCACATGACTCACGTCTTTGCGCCGATTTGCGGCCCAGGCTGAAGGTGGCTCTCATCGTGTCAATCAATGGGCACCGGATTTTCAAAATCGTTCAGTGCCCCTCGAGCCGCGGTCACATCTCCCCTTCGAAGTTGTTAATGCCTCGAGGCGTCTGCATCGATCATCCAGCTGTTGGTGGATCCATTTGTGATCGATGGTCAGCCTGTACATGGAGCGCACTGGCAGTTGGCGAGGTGTGGGACGTGCGACCCGGTGGGAGACCCCTCAAAGAAAATTCCCGATGGCGATCGGGCGCTTGAGGGAGAAAACTGAATCAGAAGGGAAGAAATTCGAAGAGGAATAGAACGTTGATGTAGTGTATCCCCTGTGGTATACAGTACGAGAACTCGGTAAGGTTCAGCACTGTCGATGACCACAATTCCACCAGTGTGGGGTGTACCTGTCATTAGGCACTAGATCAGCGAACAAAAAAGTTGCTGAGTTTGGAGGTCACAACTCACTAATAAAGATATGAAATTTTTCGCTTTCATTTTTTGAATTTCTCTCGAGAAAAGTCTATGCAGATTTAGAGGATCGAATGGCCACTAGCTCCGAGTAACCGAGTTGGTCGATATCCTGTGACTTGCCCTGCAGGGTTGTGGGTCATCTTGAACCAGAAACAAGTTCAATCATCCTTCTTGTTGTGGTATGCACTGTCTAGAAGATCTGCCCCATGATACACCACACGATGCTCTCGACTTGGCTATTGGGGGAGGCATGTAAACCGGTATAATGGCGTCTCGTGACGACATCATTCATTTCTAGGGTAATGTCGTTATCAGTTTGGCAACGAGTGTCTCACCCTCGCCCTCCGAGCTGCCAAAATTGGTGTTGAGCTTGTCGTGAGTAACCAACCGACCGCCTTCAATCTGCACCTTACGGATTTCTACAATGTCCGCCGTCACTGGCCCGTCAGTCTAGGGGGAGTTCAATTGGCACACTCATTTGGAAATTCCATCAAGGTGGCACTGCCAATGCTAGTGGGTCATCGTCGTCGCCCCGTATCCTTGAAAACGACGTTGCTTCCCAACCAGATGTGAGACCTTCCTTCCGCTCGCAGCTAAAGTCCCCTTACTCGGGCTTACTACTGTATGTACCGCGAGCGGAAAGTCCTGGGCCTGGTAAGCATGGGGATAAAGCCAAGGCCCAAGGGCCCTTTTGTCTCTGCCTTTGGCCAGTTGGAGCCCATCTTGTGAACGGCCATCGAGATAGGCTGAGGATGTCTTATGGCCACCGCAACCAACCGACTTCGCTCTGTACCGCGAGCAGTGGACACCCCCTTGATCGTACAGTAGTGCATCGTCCAGGAACTCATTCTAGTCCATCTGGTTGCTACCACGACCGCACTGCCATGGCACATGACGCAGACCCCAGTTTGTCACAACACACACTCACGTACGGGCTCTTTCACAACAATATCTTTGTTGGATGCCGAAAGCCCGTAGATGCCACTGTACTCACAGTTCTTCTTCTGAGGGTTTCTTTTCTGGTGGCTTGGAGGCCATGTTCCGTGTACGGACTCAAGTATCAGTTGGACTGTTATGGGGGGCTACTGGAGCGCGGTGCCGCTTCTCTCTCCACTTTCACGGGATAGCCGAGGGCACGGGGTCAGTTGGGAGCGTGATGTCAAATCGAAGGGTGATGGCCACTTCTTTATCCTGACTGCTACCGCGATTCTCTAGTAAATGGTGCCAGCTGGCGGGAGCCCCTCTACTGTATTCATCCTACGGGGCGGGTTCTATACTGTATTCCTTCAGCTCATCGGAGGCATTTCCACTATTCTTTTCTCACGAAATTCTCTGCCTGCCACGCCACTGTCTAGGGGTGGGGGAAACGCCGTTCGCGCCGCAGGCCCGTAGTGGAAGGTTTGGTATGACATAATGGGGAAAAGGAATGGCCTCTAAATGACCCCCTCCCCCTTCCGAGTCCCCCACCAGCCTGTTACATCCGCGCTGCGATGACTGCCAATTTCATCGGGTTACCGCCGCACGGAGTATTACTGTACATCGAGACACCGGAATTAATACCCACCAACTTCTGCGCCGGCCGCGGCATGTCTTGATGCGAAGCCCCTTGCAATGCATGAAACCAGCTGACTTCCGTCTCTCCAATTGTTGATGGGTGTCGCTTTGCCGACTCATTGCTTTTGAACATGCGTTAACTACAACACGTCTTCATGGGGAAAAACAAATCTCGGCTGGATACTACCGGACTCCATATCTTGAGCCCAAGACGGATAAATGGATACTTAAATGAGTATCATGCCGCAGTCTGCTCATTAAGGGTCACTGTTGTCCAGCTCCCGACGATTGTCTCAGGGAACTCCGATCTCTAGGACACTCGGCTGTTGTGGCCTTAGCGAAAAACTACCTTATATTTCCCCACTCAATTTACGCCTCTGTCACTGTAATTCAGTCCTCGATCATAAGAATACATTTCATTCCGTCATATATGCTTTCGTTATGAAAATCCCTTGGTCCCCTCCCAGCATCTTATACGCTTCACCTCATTGGCACTCCATCCTTCGAATGACTCAGATAGATATTCTCCTTTGAGGAAACCATGGTAACCACCAGTACCAAATCGGTGTCCTGCCACACCGCGTGGTTCTCACACCAGTGGCGGTTCCCGCTCTGGGCTTGTCTGTCGGTGAAGACGGCACCAAGCACAGTGCAAAGTGATTGAAAAAATTAATATCTGGGGGAAGGGGTTGCAGGGGGGAAGGGGGTTTCCTGGGCCAGCGGAAGTTGACGGATTCCTCTGTTTCTACAGTACTGGTTCATTGCGGAAAAGTACAATTACAGGGAATGGAGCTCATTTTAGTTCATGCTCCGTTAAGACAGTGCTTGTTCTTTTCACAATGCCCAGGGTGGTTCCTCATGAGTTGTGGAGGGGGGGGGGGGGGGGGGGGGGGTTGATTCATGCGTACCAGATTCTTACCGTCCGGCAGCTGAACTCTGCACAGGGGCTGCGCTGGCAGAGACATATCTCGGAGAGCGGAGATACGGAGTTCCCGACATAAGCTCCGGTGACCCACAAGCGCCGTTCAGCGCTTGGGCATTGTTTCCACAGGCTGCTGTGAACCTGCTGACCTGACCTGACCTGATTTGTGTCTGGCTCTGAAAAAAAAGGGTGCAGTTGCGCCCTGTGAGCAAAGGGGGTAAGCGCAAAGGTGCACCTTTCGGATTTATAGTTTGTTCGACGCCTTGAGGCCAGAATTACACAGTTCAGGCGTGCGCCGTATACCCAGTAGAAATAAAATCATAGCAGCATAAGTGAGGAGTGGCTGTCAGCTGACACCTCACTGTAGAAAAGTACTCAACTGTCCAAGCATGGGATGGCGCTATTCGAGGGAACATGCCGGTTGAGAAGTGGCGCGGGGGTGAGAGATTGGGTGAAAGATTGGGCTTCCCAGTGCTCGATGAAGCATCATCGGGCAAAGCTCTAGCGTTGTTTATGCATAATGGAAAGCGGTCACCGGTGATGACCACTTGAGGTCATATGACTGGACACTTTAAGGATAATAGGAAATCCGAGGAGTTAGATTCTGTCCGTCCATAACGGTGGAGCGAGATTCACCAGGTCTGGGGAGGTCAGCCTATCCTTGAATCCAGCTGTGTGTATGCTGCGGCACGAGGGAGGGGGTAGGAGTGAGGGAGGATGAGGTGGTGCTCTCGCGACCTACAGACGGAGGTGGAAAGTTGAACCGAACCGAGCAAGGTTGCAGCGGTGCGACATGCAACATGCATGTCCACTGGCTTTGGTGTGGCCGATCTGCATTTGCGCGTGGATCAAGACGTATAATGATGCAGATCACCGCTGACCACGAACATGACACTGCACCGGAATAGGGGGGCAAAGCGTCAACACGCATCGAAGATGTGTGCGGTAACACATAGGTTTGCTGTAGGCGGGAAGATCCTACATCACGATGCGGACCAGCATAGCGGTAAAAGGGCAACAGGATCGCCCGGGCAGCTTTGATCCACGTTTTTGAGTGCATGCCTATTGCACAGGACCAAGGAATGGAGGTACATACAGTCCAACAGCACAGCCAGCACCTACATGCGGCGACAAGACACGAGGCCGGCGACGCCTGGAATCATTGATCCTGATCCAACACGTTTGGAGGCATTGGTTTCGGAAACGGTCGCATAATCGCACAAATTAACGCAGAGCCCCTCAAAAATGCGAAATGCGGAATGCGCCAAGGATGTGCAACACTCCGTGGGAGCAGGACGTTGGGTAACCCCATCGCACGATCCTAATCCGGGCTTCCATCCGCCGGAAGGAAATCGGCGGCGCCGCACAGGACGACGTACCGACCAAATTGAGTACGAAGAAACATAAACAATAGAAGAAGCGCCGAGAACACGTGGATGAATGCATGCCAATATCCACGGTTATGGAAGCACGCCGGGAGTCTCGCCGAGCTCGGGTACAGATTTGGTCATGTCACGGCGTCAGCGCGGCGTGTGCACCCATGAAGCCGTTTCGTTCAACCACTCACCACTCAAACAACTATTTTCATGGACGGAGTGCGGAAGACGGCCTCGTGCCATTGCTTCGTGTTCTCTGACTTCTGATTCAAGTGTTCCTCGTTTTCATTGAATCCTGACCGTGACGTCGTGCGGTGATAGAAGAACCCCCTGAGCCGCTGGTTGAGTTTTGACTCGGTAAATGAGAACCTCGGTACTTTAGGTGATCGTATTTTCGGAGACTTCCTGGCCAATGTTCGTAGCAGCGTGTCCGGCAAAATTGGCGCGATGCATGCGGTCTTCAGCTACCTGTCCTCGTCACCAGGCTTTTGGCGCCATACTGGCGTGGACTGGAGCCGAGCATGACGGCGTATGCCTGCCTCGTATGCAACATGTGGAGTCACTTCTCGTTGCATGTGTAGGGGTGTTTACTGCCGCAGCGAAGCCCAAAAGGCACTGAGTCACCGTCTTCTCGGAAGCGGCAAGTTTTCCTACATTCCCAGATAGCCCGGGATGCCCAAGTTAATGTGCTCAGTTTTGGGCAGCGCCAAAGGAAGAAATATAACGCGGCTCCGGATGCGAGCCTTTCGCGATAGCAGGCGAAGTGAAACATGGATGATACATCGGGCATGGCCTGAGAATAAACATACTTGTCCCAGTGTGTGTGTAAGCCTAAAAACTAGAGTCCGGTTATGGTGAACCTATGCAAACCGTTGTTATCTTCACCGTGGCTACCTGCCTTCTAAGCTGTTTTTTTTCCTCTGGCAAGCGGCGTTTTAGGTTTGGCAGATGAGGGACTCCGTGTGTGGCGCTAGAGTCGGGCGCTTAAGCTTGATATCAAGGTGAGAACATGATTCCTACTCCGAAAAATCGAAGATGGGCAACCTCCACATCCACACCGAGCCCACTTATTGAACCGGTGGATTACAGTAACTTGAAGGTTGTGGTGGCTTGATATTCATAGAATTGCTGGTGTCGAAACCCAGGGATCTGGCGTTGGCCCAAGCGGCGGAAGATATTCCGCATTTAGTAAAACGATGAAGGTCATCCACCCAAAATTATTGTACTCATTTTTGCCGGCATTGGCCTCAATCAAGAGTCATGACAGCTGAGATGCGAAGGCAGGCTCTGAGACTGACAAGAGATGAATTCGCCGCCAAACTGAGTTCATTGATTGTCACTGCCAATCTCGGCGCTGACATTGAGCGTCAAGGCCGACAACGATTCCAAGGGACGCCAATGGCCTCCTCACCAATCTTGTCCCGAAAAAAAATACGCCATCGTGCACCACAACTTGACGCGACTGGCACTGTATCAATTAGTTTGCACCACCTCTACGAGAGTTAAGCCGGAACGACGTCGAGGATGGAAGGAAGAAGTATGTATTACGTAATTATCAACTGTACTCAGCTTTCTCCTCCCATACTGGAATTCTTCGTGAGTTCCATGTGAGTTCCATTATTGATTTGCATTAAATTTGCCAGAAGGGCCTCGCTCGATGGAATAGTCAAGATGAAGGAAATTAGTGTAGACACAGTGAGGTGCGACCATAAACCACTGTTGTGCACTAATTGTTGGGCTCCGACTCGGACTGCTCGACCATCATTTGATCGTGGCAGTATTCTGCCCATGTGAGAGAACTGCACATCAGTACAGGGCAGGACATTTGTTGACGTGCGTCAGTGGTGTGCCAAGGGATTGTTGCCCTTGCCGGCCAAACAGTTCACGATCACCAAATTTCCAGGGGAATCAGGGGATAGACAGGACCAAAAGTCAATAAAGACGGTGAGATGCGATGGGGTGCCCACCTACTGACACCCGTCAGGCATATTAACTCCGAGAATGAAAATGATTCCCAACTGGGCTCACAGGACCACGACGAAGTTACTTTACTGTAACTGGTTATTTACATATGTCCTAGATTTCAATCTGAGAACCAAAACCCCATAAAATCATCTCCTATGAAAGTCCCACGAGGCGCGAAGTCTGGAGGGGTGATCTACACAGCGTGCACAGCATGCACGTTGCATCCGCGCAACGACGCCGTATGGCGTCTGGGGCGTGTTCAAACTGCTTTCCGGCGACACGCAGGGAGAGACCAGGCCTGGAAGGCGCCCAGGAATGGGGCGGTCCGGCGGAGAACAAAGGCCATGATTTAGGGAGCAATCGAGGCAAACAGCAGCGTTGCACCCCTGACTGACGTTGTCAATTACTGGCAGCCATGAACTCTCCATTTGAGGGGCGTTGCACTGGCCAGGCAAGCCATGCGCGCTTGCGTGAGGCAGAAGGGGATGAAAGGGTCTTCTATATATAGGCAATAGCGGGTTACTCGGAATGGTTGCGAGGGATAGCGTTTGATGACAGCACAGGAGAATGAAAGAGAGAGCTCAGCAACAGGTGGGTGTGCGTGCAAGTATGCGCAGCGCGACAACGCGAAGCCCACGTTGTTTAAGTTAGAAAAGGGGGAGGGTGTGGGTATGTCATGTAGAATGATGAATGATAGCCATGCGTTGGCGGTGCAACAAATTGCAGGCTGTGCTGCGGCAAGATAACATATGGAGGACAAGAGGACAAAGGATACTGGGAGACACGTGGCACGGCGACAGGACCGAAAGTAGGAGGAGTGTACAAAAAAGGCGTTATTGCTCCGGCTGCCGGGACAATTCGCAGGGAAAACAGATCTCATAAAATTTGACGAGAGGGGAACGGCCCGTCAAGAAGGAGAAGATGGGGATTGGGTGGACAGACGCTGGAGGAAATAAATTTGAATTTGCAAAGGATCTGATGGAGGGGATTCTGAAGAGAAATTCTGGAAGGGGAATGCGAATGACGTTTTGTCAGCGACGGAAGGGAACACGGAGACCCGGGATCTGGGCGGATATGTGATTGGAGGCAGGGAAGAGCGATCTCGAATCTCAAAGATGGCAAGAGAAGCGCATGTCGCGAAAAGGGAACGAATCAGGTGCTTCTCTGTGGTGGCTGGCACAGAACGCCCGCCCATAAGCATTCGGATATGTATAGCTCTCGTCCTGTCTCGGCTGCTTCTTCCTTGCCCTCTGTCTTTTCTCCCCTTGGGTACTCTGCTTGATGCTACTCCTCCGACATAACTCTTCGCTCCCCGATCTGGACGCTTCATCACGCCTTCGTTCGTCGTCCTATCCAAGCTACAACACCATTCCACCTAAACAGTTGACGCATTGTCCTTCCGAGGAATTGTCCAACTATGTACATACAACTCTCCCGTCACAACCTCCTTTTTCCATGTACTCATCATTACACGATCAGCGTGAGGACTCTCTGCCAGTGGTAGACCCCTGGTCACCCTCCGCCCCCGGTGCCTCCGCCGATGTCTCCCAGCCCGCCGACGTCTCCTCCATCCCCAAGTCTACCTATTCGCCCTCACATGGTGTGAGCTCTACCACTCCCCTCAACGACCCGACGCGTCATGCCCGCTTTCATCATGCACCCGGCGGTAGCCCGTCTGCTCGTCACCAATCGTTGTTCGCCCCTCAGCAGCACCCCGCTTCACTCAACCGTCATCTTTCCGAACCCAACATACGATCGGCTGCAGCTCAACCTGCTCCTCACCACCCCTTGGCAGAGACACGCTATCATCAGCAACAGCGGCGGCAACAACACCGTCAAAGCTTCCAACATAGCGTCACTCCTGCCATACCGTCTCCGAGTTCAGCGTCGTTTTCGGTCGGTCGAAGGCCCAGCACGGCCAGTTCTGCTGCCAGCTCAGGTTGGGAGCCCCGAGGGGCAGAAACGTTGCAGGAAGCGTCTATGACACCAACGCACGGTGCGTGTGCTTCTATTGGGATCCTCGTCGATCCTTCTAAATGGGCTTCCTTCCTTCTAGATCTGCCTCCAGGGGACCAAAGTGCTTCCCCATACCATTCTGCGTTTTCCAATCCGTTCAATGAACATAACGTGGCGACTCGATCTAGATCGTCGGGTGTCGGCGGCGTTGATCCTCTTCTTCACTCTGAGGCGGTGCAGACCCACATGCACTCACCTCCTTCGTCCTTTGTCCCAATCGCCCGTGGGGTCGCCTCAGATGAAGAACAAGACGCTGTCCCTCCTGACCCCTCTGTATCCAAGACATATTCGTTTGTTTCTCTTCCTGGAAATGCAGTCAGAAAGCGTCCCCGCCGTCGTTATGATGAGATTGAGCGTCTGTATCACTGCTCTTGGACCGGCTGTACAAAAAGCTACGGTACCCTTAATCACCTCAATGCTCATATCGTCATGCAGCGCCACGGGAGTAAACGCACTCCGGCCGGTGAGATTCACGGCATTTTTTGTGACTAAAACTGGACCATCTAATCTTCGGCAATCGGGACAGAATTCAAGGAGCTTAGGAAGCAATGGCGCAAGGCTAAGAAAGATGAATCAGAACGTATCGCGCGGCTTGAGCGGGCTGAGGAACGCTTCAGTATGCGCTCAGAGCAAGGCTTGCAGTACCCCCCTCAATCCTACGAGCGGCAGCCCAGGTCCCTGTCTTATGGAAGACAACAGCTTTACGGACCAGGTATGCCCGGCCATGAGATGGACCAACAGCTTGCTGCTGGCGAAGCAATGCCGAGATACCCGTCAAGCACAGAAACGTCGTCAACGCGTGCACAACCACTACAGCCACAGCAGTATGGTTACACTATCTCTGGCGCAGCTCATTCGCTCTACTCCGTCGTGCCTACTACTACGCCCATGCCATCTTCATGGCCTGAGCAGTCCACACAATACGAGGGCGCCCAAGCTGCCACGCCTCCCCAGCAGGGCGGTCCTACACCGGGCCATGCTCATTTACCGGCGCAGGCTGCTTATGACTATGAGAGGGAGCGTCAGGGACAATCCTGGACTCCGCCATCTATTCCGCACTCCTCAGTCCCGGTAGCATATGAGGTATCCCCCTCGTATCCGCAACCTCAGGCTCAGCAACGTGTGAACACTCTTCCCCCAGACAGTACCCTTCTGACACCTCTTCCAGGCTACCAGCCATCAACCGTTGAACCTGAGTATGAGGAAGAATATGATAGCAAGCAGCAATTCTGGACCGAGCAGCAGCAACAGCAGCAGCATTAATTGTGTCCCCCCCGCCTTCGCCTTAACTCGTGCACCAACTCGTGTACTCGATTATTTTGCATCATTCCCATTACCATCCGGTTTGCCCTCCATTGACGGGCTATGTGGGCCACACAGCTATTTTTTGGGCTTCCCAAATACAACCTAACACCCTCGCAAGACCCCCTACAATCCATATTCTACTGTTCGTTCAATTCGTGCGCCGACTACTGTACCTTATTGCCATTTAAACTGCACGCATCGCTCTCATCACAAGTTCATCGTCTCCCTTGCGCAACTTTATGTTATGGTATGCTGCACATAGTTCTCGTCTATACACTCCATTACACTTACTCGCCCTATAACTTCCTGGCTGAGCCGTTGTTGTCATGTATATTAATTATTATTCATTGATTCATTGCCTCGCGTGCTGACAGAGAAATACACATTCATCTTGTAGAAGTAAACCCTTGATCGCGGCGACGTCATTTGTTGTGTGACTTGTTAATATCGACTCGGAGATAAGTGAATCCATCTAAGTGATACAACCACGAGTTCGATATCACAACTGAGAATGTTACATCTCGACGTGGGACGGCGCGTGGCGCGTGAAGAGAGACTGAGGTGCGTATACATCGTGCATGTGGCGAGCGCGAGCGAGACGCGTCCGAGTCCCCCTCGCGCTGTCCACGTCATTCAGTGTGCCAACTGTCAAAAAAGACGCGAGCAGCGTGGAAAAAAAAAACTTTCACATACCGCCGCGCCGCCGCCCAGCTCCCTAGAAAGGGGGTAGGGTGGGACTGGGACACAGTACGATGAATTGACATTGGGGATTTTCCACCCTCCTACTGTATCTTTGATTTGAAAAAACGGTACTGTAAACTCCGCTGCTGCGAGGGACGCGTTCCTCCTGTCGTTTACACAATTCAGTAACGTCATGTTCTTTGGGTTTGGTTTGGCTGAGTCTGGACGTCCAAGATCGGAGCCACGTTCTGGGACTGGGAGGAGTGTTTTTTATTATTATTATTTACTGGATTCTGGATCGAGCGAGCGCACAGCCCATCATGCATGCAATCATCCCTCAATCCGCAGGGTTGTCTTGCGATTTGCGAATTTTTTCGGTGTCATCCCTGTATGTAACGTAAAGGAACACGAAGGAAGGAGGGAAGGAAGGCAGGAAGCAGAACACATGCATGCAAGCATGCATGTGGCAGAATAGAATCCATCCCGGTGTCCCGTTTCTGAACTCTTTTTTTTTTTTCAAACAATAAATTCGACGACGGATTCGAACGAATGCGGACTGCCAATATCTTTGTTATTTATTTTATGTTGTGTTCCGACTCGGACCACCATAAATTCCAACTGACGAATTGACGCTGTCTGTCGGATGTCGAGATAGATGGATGATGGCGCCACTGGTACAAGTACAAGAGAATGAAGGGGAGGAACGGGGGTGAACGGGCGGCTGCAAATTCGATCGGTGCTGATCGTGGCGCGTGCATTGTCGACCCATCCTTGGCAGGCCGCTGATAAGCTCCGGACAGATGGGCGGGAGCATCAATCAAGAGGGCGAAGCCGAATCCGTGCGAGCCCATTTGGCAGGCAGACGTCGATCAGTGACATGGCGGACGTGGGGCAGAGGATGCCGAGTTTTTTTTTAATGTTCCAGCTGCATTCCAAAGGAGTTACGAAAGATTGCCTGGACAGTTGGGAGGGGAGAGCGTAAAATTGCACGCGGTTTTTGATGGCAGGGCGTAATGGCAGTTGCGTACCCCAACAGGCTTCAATGAACTTTCTTCGAGCAACTGGTGATCAAGCTCAAGGCTGAGATGCCGTCTTCGGAATGTGGCTCGTATAGAATCAAATATGATAGTAGAATTGAATAGAAAAGGTACGTAAGGAATGGCAGTTCTCGTCACTCTCCATATCGAATAAATTAGGATTTGTGGAGGCCACAGAGCCGGGGCGCTTGACCGACATGGGAGTTCGACGTTGACTGCTGATGACGTAGGAAGAAAGGACGTTCAAGAAATGAGGATAAAATGGGGGTGGTAGATATGATAGTTCAGAGCCACAGATGAATGCAAGTGGAAAGGTAGGATCAAACACCCTGAAACACATCTCTGATGAAGGCAGGGGCCGCTGTGCCGATGGGGGGCGCCAAGGCAAGGTTGGCCGGACCGGGGAGAAACAAAAGATGGCCTCGAAAAAGGAATGATGAAAGCCAGACTGTCGATCTCTCATGCCGGCATATCCCTGGACCAGTTGTCCCGTTGTCCTGGAGTCTTCTTTCTAATTCAGACGCGTGTTTTCGCTCCTAAGCGAAAGTCCGACCCGTTTATGGCAAGCCACGCGGCAAAATTTACCGTTTGAGGAAACCGGGCTTGCGCAGCGTTGTGACGGCGCGGAAAAATAAAAAAAATAAAAAAAAAAAAAAGAGGGCTGGAGGGATGATATTAGGGAATGGGAGGTGCGAGTGGGCGCTGAAGCCGAAGGTTGTGTTACTGTAAGCGCCGTACTGCGTTCGAGGGATCATGACACACAAAAGAAGACAATCCCACTCCGCCGAGTCCGCTTGTGCCGGCAACTCATCCATCTACAGAAGGCAGACCTCGATGCCATGCCCCCGAGCGGGGGATCTTACATCCAGGGCGCTACCATACCACGACTCGTGGCTCTCCCGATCCGAATAAGAAGGGACAAGTCGAACCCATGAGATAGTCAACCTGAAAGGCGGCCAAATCCAGAACTCCCCTTCTGTACTGTAAATAATATTATTTAAAAAAAGTATAAAAGGCATTGCGCTGCTTTACTTCCTCTTGCAGATTGAACCCGACCGGCCGTTGCAAGGTGCAGGGAGAAGAAGAACGAAGGGGCAGTTGCCTCGATCGTAGCGGCATGTCACGTAAACCCAAGCAACCCGTAAGCGGAGACAAGGTTTCGAAGTATGGTGCATCATGGTCCAGTGGTGGTGCCCAATATTGCTACAGTTGGCTCTGTGTTACCACGGGGTGCGAGTCATGAGGTGACCGAGATATCCAGTATCCCAGACAGGTGATGATGATCCAGAACCCAGGGCCTCGCAAAGCACTGCACACGCATTTTCAACAGCCGCTACTGCTATCAACCTCTTTTCCTTCCCTTTCAGATCATCTGATTTTCCCGCGGTTCTCCCGTACTTGTCTTTCTGATGAAAATCACTGGCGTCCAGGCTGGCCCACTGCTGTGGGAAGCGAGGTAAATAGAGCGCCCTCGACACCCGAAGTTGTCAACTTCGTGGTGCAGGCAGATGGCTCCCGAATTTGTCACTTGCTGTCGATCCACTGGCCCCTTCCTAGCCTGCGTTCTCTGCTTCTAGGCTCTCGCTTCGCCCAAGTCCATCAAAATATAAACCACATCTAGATTCCCCATATCTCTACGCGGGCGGCAGCAACAGCGTCTATGATCTCTGATCACGATCAAAGTGTATTTTGCCTGGTCAATCGGATTGTTTCTCATGTGTTTTTTTAATGACCTACGTCAACCAAGCCCGCCAAGCACGACAGACAAATTTTTCGCACAATGCATGTCGTCATGGAACGGAGTATGGGAATGGGACTCGATGGCGCGCTGGTGACTGTGAACAATTGTACATCAAAATGGGACAGCAATTACGGAAATACGGAAAGCGCGGGTTGTGGGCACCCTGTCAATCACGTAATGCACTGCTTCGCTGGTCATCTGCAACTTGCACCCCTGCGTGTTCGGCTCCGCTCCCGTGCTCTGCACGCTGCATCTGTTCACGCGGCCACGCCTCTCCACTCATGTGACGGCTAGTTGGCGCCGGCAGTGATTCGGACGTCCAGGCCCAGCGCCGGCGAGTGCGACATCGCCGACGGTACGTCTCGACCGCTCTGACTTTGACTGACTGTCAATCACGCAGTAACCCCTCGCTCCTGATCTTCGGACACGCGAGCCCGTAGACGGGCACCGAACAAATCAGAGAATGGGTGCTTTCCCACTCCGCGCTTGTAATGGCAGCGCGCTGAGTTCTGTGCAGTAGGTGGAGTGGCGGCGTGAGAGCGAGCGCCGCATGATTGATGGACTCGTGCGGCTGGGAGTTGACCCCGTGAGATCACCAGGAAATTGGTAGTTTCCGGCACGCAGGTCGTGCACCATAGTTGAGGCGTATCCCATCCATCGTGGGGACGAAGAGATCACTTATGAAAGTCAGAAGCATGGAGTGAGTACCCTGTACGTACGTGGCTGTATGATCGTCATATGACGGTTGGGATCGGAAGTGCGATGGGTGACATAAATTCGGAATCATCGCCACGCCGAACTATGCCTCCCCTTTGATTACGCAGACTTTGGCATCGTGCAACGGCTGGACGTCCAAAAATGCATCTACGTCATCACACCTGTTGCGTACGGAGGTGCACATTGGTACTTGAGTAAAAGGGGGCAAAATCCTGGATCAAAAAAATTCTGGCTGTCAAAACTCGTTCGTGTGAGTGCTGCACTGGGTGAAGCGCTGATAGAGGACCGGTCCAAGACAGAGGTGATTTTCGGAGTAGAAACCTCCATGCATCAGTCCGATCTTATATGCCAATTGTCTGATTGCGCTCATCAAGTCCGCATGGATGATCGAGAGCCGGGGACGCTGGAATGATAGGTCTTTTGCAGTGTGAAGTGTATGGGGAAGACGATCCTAAGGTTTGTTCATGCCGCAGTTGAAACGATCGTGGGCCAAATAGACAATAGCAGTATCGCCGCTCTGCAAGGAGTTATTCGGATCCAATCACGAAGCACTCCTGTTGGTACAAGCTGAGGCCAACGACTGGATGGGGTATGTATAGCGCTGTGTTTCGGAACTGTGCAAAGTAGAACGTATGTGTTCCTACAGAAATTGCCGGAAACATGCCTCCCCAATTCTCCTCTGGGTTTGTTTTGATGTGGATGCGGCGGCGCACTGGCGCGCATAACATCCCAAACGCCCGATCCCCAAGGGCCACGCGTTGTTGTCGCCAGTACAGGATGATCGGGTTCCAGACTTCTGCAGGAGAGTTAATTAAGGGTCGGATGATTGAGGACCCTGATACACTGGGCAGCTGGTCCCTAAGTTCAATCTGTTGAGAGGAGACGAAAGCGCCCGGAGTGGGTTACTGGAGGTCATGCGAGAATAAAGTTTGGGGATGCCGGGGACGGGCATCGTGGAATATTCGGCTGGGCCCTGCACGTTTGCGGTTGGGTAATGGGACATACACAGTATCAGCAATCAAGGGGCTCCCTGTCCTTTCATTATAACATCCCCTCCCAAGAGAGGGATCCAGGTGACGGAAGAAATGCGCGAAGGAACGAACAACTGTTCAGGCACAGCGTCCGAGAACAGCAGGGCATACAATATTGGTTCCGTCCGTTCCGTAGTATCATAACGTTCAGGGCGAGGGCGAGGGCCCAGGCACGGGGAGAGCCACTGACAGACCCACCCATTTTGGTTGTGAACGCTCTTCCGCCACTCGTCGTCCCACGCCGGCGTGAGCTCGTTGTCAACACCAAATGACTTAGTTCAATTTTCCTCGATCTTTTTGATAATGCGAAAAAAAAAAGCAAGAGGCAAACAGGAAAAAAAAACTTTAGGGTACTTTGGGGTACCGTATGATGATCAGGAAAAGCGTGAATGATTGATCCGACCGATGAATGGATAATAAACCAGAAATGGGAAGATAAGACGGCACATAAGTCCGGAGTTGGTTATTTAACATTACTGAATTCCCAGGAATCTGAATGACGTAGCAGATGGCGCGGAGCGCAGTAATCGATCTCTACATCGTCGACGATGCATATCGCGGATATCCCAGTTGAAGTCCTTCTTGATAACCTGTTCCCCTTAGCAGAAGTGCGCGATGTTTTAAACCTGGGATCTACAAGCAAGCTCTTTGCCACGCTCTGCGCGGATGAGATGTTCTGGAAGAGGAGGTGCCAGGCAGACTTTAACTTCACCAGCCAAGAGACAGCACGCCAATCGGGATGGAAGAACCTATACAGGGGTCTGAGGCATCCAAGGGTCTTTGTCTGGGGGTCTGTTACATCAAGCTTGTACCACTGCTCCCAGGTCGTGACACCGTTTCCTTTGCAGTCAGCGCGCGAATGGTAGACTTGGCTTGAAACACCCTCCGCAGGGCCTTGGACATGGAGTCCCGTACCCGATAGAAGTGAAGATCCCCGGATCCCGGATTGTGAGCCTAGTCGCGGGTGGCATGTAAGTTCTTGATTCGCCCTCCAGGGCCATTAGAGTCTCCAATATGCCCACAGGTCCTTCCACGCAATCGACTCGGAAGGATCATTGTATGTTTGGGGTAAGCCGAGTTGATGCGGTTATACGGGCGCGAGTCCTAACGTGTTCCAAGGTACTTTGGACGGAGAAAGCCCAGGTCTCAATAGCGAGGGCTTCGCCGTGAAGCACAAAACGGCATCTGAACCCTTTAAGATCCTCATGCCGAATCCCATTCGCACTGTCAGGTGCGTCTATCTGCGTACCTGCAACACACCACTCGTTCTCTGATGAGACTTGTCCTAGCTGTGGGAGGCTGCACACTATGGCACTTGACTCGAAGAATCAAATATGGACTTTGTTAGCTGGGGCCGCCCATTCAGACTCGATACCCCTATGCTAGACTGCACATCACCGGAAACTACACCTATACAGGCGGAGAGCGGCTGGTCGTTTTCTTCCATCTTGACCCAGTCCGGTGATGTTCTCGTCTTTTGGCCTTCCTCGGGCGAGATCGGCCGTATTTTTGAGGAAGAAGATGTGCTATGGATGAAAGGGGAATTGCAACGCCTATGGCACCGAGGACCACTGCATTCCTCCTGTCGCCTGGTCTCTGCAAGCTGATCCTCTGAGGATACCCCGTATACCTGACTGCCTGAGCTCGAAAGCACGGGGGCTCACAGGAGGAGAGGTCGAAGGCGACGACCTTGATCAAGATAGCGGCATTCGATAATCATCTCATCGGTCTGACCAACAAGGGACATGTCCTGAAGTTCGGAGACCTGTCAAATGAAAACAGCTTCAACAGGACGACGCCCTGGAAATACGTTAGGTCGTCCCGTATCTGGGTCATGCTCAAGCTGACATGTGATGCAGTTGAAGAGTTTCAGCGAACTTTCTAAAGTCGCAGCGCACCCCGCTTTCCGAGACGAGAACGCTGGTTTGGAGGCTCCGAAATCTTTGTTAATCACCATGTAATACATGGCACATTCCTGTTGATGTTCTTTGACCTGACACGAATCCTCAGATTACGGCACACTTTGAAACCTTCGTCGCGTATTCAACCGGTTCAAGCTCAATTATATTGATGGGCGACGTACGTACCGACGAGGATTCCCAGCCAAAGATTATTCCTGAACTACAGAATCGCTCTGTCATTTCTGTCCCGCTTGGAGACTATCATTATGGTGCCCTCACCGCTGACGGACAGCTGCTTACATGGGGACAATACTCTCATGGGGCACTGGGGCTTGGAGTGCCCACTGAGCTCCCCTTGGGTGCGCCCGGTGGATATAGCTCAGAGTCGCAACTTAGCGAATCCCGTCGGTCGTCGTGGGGCCCTCTTATACCCCCGAAAGTGGCCGCACCCTCCCTGGTAAATTTTAATCATGGGAAGAACCCAGGTGGTCGAAGGTTCTGCTTCGCTGCCACTGCGGCGGGGTGGCATACCGGCGCGTTGGTCGTTTGCTTGGAGGTTAGCTTCCCCCCTTGATGATCGTGGTACAGTACGATTGATGTACGGCTTTTCTAGCCTGAGAAAGAGGTATATGATGACAACGTCTCTACCGAAGATCATGAACCTTCCTGGCCTAGGTTTGGACAGTTTGGACGTGGTAATGGAGCGCCATCAGGAAGCCAGAATCAGCCATCCCCGTCACACGCGGGCGCACTCGGATTTGGCAGCAGAATATTCAGGATCGGCTTTGCGGGGGGTGGGTGGAGGGGAGCACGGGGGACATGAAAACAATAAGATTGCGGTGTGTCTGTACTGTACGTATTGTAACATACTACGAAACCGAAAGTTACCGTGTGGAGTTATCGTTGTCTTTTTTTAAAGTGCGTCCTGATTCGATTAGAGTTACAGTAATGTACGTTAATGCGTTGATGATGGGCGGCTCGAATAATGGGGCTTTTTTATTCATGTCCGGAAGAAGTATACGTACAGTTCAGACATACGAATAAGGAAACCCCGTCAAACAATAAGCAGGATGGTTTGAAGGAAATGAGCGCAGAATCCATCATCCATCATCGATTCGATGATTTATGAAATTGATCAATTTTATTTCACCCCCCCAAAATTCTAGAAAAACCCAAAGTTGGAAAGATAAAGGGGGTGATAGGGATCGAAAGTGATTTGGTAACTTGAAAGTTTGCCCGAAGAGGACCTCCACGGTTCAGTTCCCATATCGGGGGCCTCCTACGTTTAAAGAAGGGGGCTATGTGGTCTCAAGTTGTATCCACCCATCAAGGCCTGGTGGTCTAGTAGTATGATTCCTTCTTAGGGATGCAAGTTGGAGGAGGTCCCGGGTTCAATTCCCGGTCAGGCCCAAGTTTAGGCCTGATGGTCTAGTAGCATGATTCCTTCTTCGGGCAGAATTTGGAGGAGGTCCCGGGTTCAATTCCCGGCCAGGCCCTATCTTTTTTTATTTACTGTCAGTATAATTGTATATTGACAAAGTTTCGTTCGCCCTCAGCATCGTTCGGTTCACGACTACACCGGTGTTTGTTGAACTTGTTTATTGTGTACACAAAAATGGAAATACAGGGGTAAGAATCACGAAGCGAGCGCAGGACAATCTAGATAGCAAATAACAGATAACGGAAAGAGATATAGACCTGACAAGGCATCTCCCCGATGGGGATGCACGGTTACCAGAACGCGCACCTAATTCTCGGGGGTCAGTACGACAAGCTGAATCTAGTACAAGGATCATACCATCCCGAGAAGCACTGGCAAAGGTTTTCCAGCGAGGTTGCTTGTAAGATCAGTTTGTCGACCTGAGCTTGGACCGTAAGCACAACGTTTGGATTGAAATCGCGACCTAAAGACCTGTTACTCTTAAATTCTATCGCAGAATAAAAAGATACGAACCTGTTAGTTTGTGTTGTACTCGATTCAACACCGCCAATGCCCGGTCGTTGCGCTCTTGGGCCTCTGTAGTGCAGGATCGAGAGTAAGCAAAACAAAATAATCATCACAATATATCCTGCGTACCGTTGAGGATAGTGTTCTCGTCAGCCTTCAGCTTGCGAAGGGGTGCTTGCACGTATGCATTGACGCGAGATAAATCTGATGTCCGTGACGAGTCACCTGCCTCTCATGTCAGAAAAGTGATATTTCCGTTGAATCGAAAGCTGCTCACCAGTGGGCCGCCGATTGTCGCCCTTCGTTGGCATCAACCTCCAGTTGATTAGAGGGTCATAGACGAATGCCTCCAGGACTGCCATCAGAGATTCTTTGTTGTCCCGCAGGACTCGCATGGATATCTCGCAAGTGTTTCTATAGCTGCCCTCTATGCCGCTGACCTGTGGGGACTCAGTCGTGTCCCCGCCATCGGGTAAGAACGTGCAACCTACCTCCATTGCGTGTGTGAGCATCCGCGTCAGTCGGAATGGTATTTTTTCGGGGAACTTCTCGCGATGCATCGCACCTCAAAGCAGTCGCCAAAATCAATATGCACCACCTTTCCTGTCTTGCGCTCCAGCATGAGATTTGACGGATGGCGGTCACCTAGTCCTAGAATGTGGCCGACCATGCTATTGACCGCCAGAGATCGGGTGAACGTCGCACGACGCTCGAGCCAGTGCTCGGAGTTGATACTCTTCAGCCACAGAACTCGATACAAGTCTTGGCCCGTAGTGTTCTCAAGGGCGTACTCGAACACTTCGATCTTCTGTAAAAGCATGAGGTTTTCATAGTCTGGCGCCATCTATGAGGATTATTAGATATGCGATGAGTACCTAACAAAATTAACTTGCCTGCAGCATCAGTCGGTATTCGATATTCAAAAGCACCTTGCGTGATTCACGATAGTCGCGAACCAAGACGTGTAGCGTGTCACTATCGTGGACCCAACCAAGAAGGCCAGCATGGGGCCCCAGCGGTATGACAGGGAACGGTTGGATGTGGAGATGGCGCTTGAAGCTATCCGTGTCCTCCGACAGGAGCGTATTCACAAGACTAAACAATTGCATGACACGTTCGTCCTGGCGAAGATCTTCGTGACCTGTAGAACATTATGTGCCATAGGCCTACTATGGGACGAATACTTCACGAATCGTACGCACCCTTCAAGAGGTATTGATATTCCTTTCCGTCGCTGCCTTTGAGATAGAGGCGGCGGGGTCGCTGCTTCGATATGATGATTGATAGCTTAGGGGCAAAGTTCAAATCGTAATTGTTTCCTTTCCACTCTGGTATGTCCCTGTAATCCGGGAAAAGCTTGAATGAGGAAAACTTCGTTTCCTTGACAGCACTTACCTGGCACAGCTAGTTCTAGATTACGCGCCTTTAAGAGCTCCGGTGAAACATATTGCAGGTCGAGCGTAGTCAATTGCGGAAGTTGCTTCTCAACCTTCTTGAAAACCTTCACAAAAAGTGAATACGTCGCGTAGCGCTGAATGAGAGATTTCTCACAGCAAAATAGATGTCCCAGGCGTTGTCAAGGTCTTTGATTTCGCCATATTTCTGGTATCGACGAGTTGCTTCTCTCGCCTCATGAAGCTCACGACCAAATGCTTGTATGAACGAAGTTTCCCGCGCAGTTTGGGGTCCCTATAGTGTATGGGTAAGTAGCCCATCGTCAGGTGTTTCCAAGCGAAAACCAACCCTCTCTAACTCTTCATGAAGTGGCTCGAGTGCGGCAATCATGCCCTCTGGGTTGTGCTCAGTATAGTACTGACGAGAGGCCTCTTCCAGTTTCTCATGCCATTGTTCATGCCACAGAATAGCGACACGTATTAGCTCGTGACTAACGACGCGAGCCTATCCAAAAGAAATTCATCGATGATTTCGCTCGAATGCCTGAACGCACCTGCTCAACAATGATTGGGCTATGTTGCTTCATGCGGTCCATGATGGCGAGCGCTGCATCCTTTCGTAAAGCACTTGGGGACTTGGACGCCACAGTGAGGGGATAAATCAGTGCCTGCGGATGATGCTTGCCGACATCCGTAAGTAGACTTGTGATGTTCCTCCGGATGTTTGTGTTAGGGGTCTGGATGCGCGCAATGATCTGCACAGAACAGGTGAGGAGGATCGGGAAACGGTATAGTCGATAAAATACCTGTGGGATCACTTCAAGCCATGTGTCCACTTCGACTGTGCTGAACCCGCCGGCGATCGCATGGCTAACTTCGTCTTGTGCACCAAATTTGAACCACAAAGTCAAGAGTCGAAGGGTGTCCTGTAAAGAATTCTCGCTGCGTAGCGCGATAGAACGGAAGAAACCTTGGACGCAAGGTTTGATCAGTGCAAAATGAACCCGCAAATAAGCGCTTACCTTGAACCGCAGGGATGATGTGTGGGACTAGAGTAGTACCCATGACGTCCGCAGCCTTGGCTTCGGCTTGGTTGAGAAGATGGTTGACAACTTCGAAGTTCGCTAAAGCCCAGGTATGCCACGCCTTGTACCAGTTGGGGTCGAAATGCGTGGCAAGGAGGTATGAGTGAAGGATGTCTTTGACATTCCGCTGTGAGCGTATATGAGTTGACACCAGAATCAAAGCGCGTGTTTCACGAACCGTGGCCCAACTGTCCGAAGTTCCATTTGCCACTCGCCTTGCTTGAAATAGCAGCGCGCCAGAAGCCGTGCAAGCTCATCGAGCTTCTGTTTTGATACACTCAATCGTTGTCCTCGCTGCGTCGTCTCGGCCTCCAAGTCTCTTGAAAGATTGGTTGCAAACGAGCGGAGGAAGTTCAAGCTTTCCTCTTTGGATCCCGAAGCCCACATATATTTGAGCTGGGCGTAAACCACGTTTGGAGGAGCTTTCTGGTGCTGGACATAGAAAGGACAGTCAGCGAATTTGCTTTGGCTTACGGAAATGCGCACCCTTTCTTGAGATAGCAGCGAATTGATTGTCTTTTCGGCGAGCAGCATGCGTTCAGACTTTCGACAAAGGTTGGCGAATTTAATCCACATAGCTGGGTCATCATCCGGGCTTAAAACTAGCGTTCGCACTTGCAGAATTCTTTGCCAGACCTCTACATCAGGCTGACATCCCTGAAGTCTGGGCTACTTGAGCAGAGAGACATGTATAGATAAGAGAGCAAACCTCTTGACCCAAGTTTTCCTGATAGTCTGTTGACGCTCTGGCTGGTCGGCGAACTGTTTGTAGGCAATAATCTCTTCTAGCTCCGAGAGCATCTGAGCCCTGACCATCACGCTATAACAAAGTTAGATGTAGAAATCACATTTCAAGTTCGTCAGGCTCACTTATATGACCGCCCATAACTTTCGCCTATAAGACCAGTGAGCTCCGGGTCGAGCAGGTCGCGTGCCTTGGTAATCTGCGTGAGAGCCTTTGGGAACTGGTTCTGATGCACCGACAGAATGGCACGATAAAATGCACGGTCTGTCGACTCGGCTTTCATGGTGGCGATGTAATTGTCCATAGAGTCCCAGTCATTCAGCGACCACGCAGCAGCCGCAGCCATCGGCGCGATCTCACGGCGCTCTTCTGGTGTCGCACTCGCCCAGTACTCCTCACTTGTCCTGAGAGTTGGTCCCACTCGCCAAGCGCATGCAGGCACTTCATTCGGCCAATTGCGATATCCGGATTTCCTGGGTCTTCTTGCTCCCTGCGCTCGTAGGTGCGGAGGGCTTCCTGCCACCGACCGAGTCTTTCGTACCATTGGTCGTGCTTTGTGATATCGTATTGTTCGCGCGCAACAAGGAGAGTACCCCATGCGGCATCCGACTGCTGCAGCTTTGTGTTGATACCAATTAAGGCCTCAATGATCGATGGCGATGTCTCGGTGAAAAACTCCAGTTCCTTGTAATGCAGTGCCTTGGCGTAGGCATGGTACTTGAGCGCATACTCTCCGAGGATGCTGTTCTCGATTGGGAGCCGCTGGTCTTCGTGTTCCATAAACTCGCACAAGTTCAACAACCTGTGTATCAGCTCTGATGGTGCTGTCGGCGACGTTATAGCATAATCAATCGCGCGAACGAGATCTTCCTGTGACGATGTTGGGAATCGCACTTTTGGAATGGTATGTAACAACGCACCTGGTATTGCTCATAAAGATCCCGCCAGCATGAGATGAAAGCTGCGTTGAATAATTCCTTTGCCAAAGGCGGATGGACATCAACGAGGCTCATGCAAGCGCGTAAAGCATGAGAAGGTGATTCCTTCATAAATTCTACCGAGAGGCGATGCATCCATCCCAACCAGTCTTCTCTGGTAGAGACCTGCGATGTGTCCCATGCCTGTTTCAAATGTTGTTGGTTGACTGTCATCTTGGCAGCCTCTGCAGGCGCAGAAAACTCTGGTGCTTTGTTGCTCTCGTTCATGCTACAACAAATTTAAGTGATAATTACTCAGCTAGAAATGTCACCTACATATACTCTAATGTTCCTAGCTCTTGCGGCAAGCGCTCTCCGTTGAGCAGCTTAGACACGAGACTCTCATACTTGGGGTGAGGGATTCTGTGACGTAGTAGTGCCTGTACGTCTCATCAGCACATACAAAGTCAGCCCGGCGATGCAAAAACGGTACCTTGTTTATGGTGGGCACAAATATGGCAAAATCTGATCCCAGTTGAACAAGCAGTGAACACAGGGTGTCGAGCACGGCCATCCTCAATTCGTTGTTTGAAGAAGTTAGCACTCGCACAAGCGGGTGGATGATACGCGACGCGTGGTCCGAGAAATTAACCCGACTCGAAAGTCCATCTATCGTGACGATCGCGCGCTTACGCAGCGCTGTTGACGCGTCAGATCGCTCATACGTTCTCACGATGATAGGGATGACAAGGTGCAGATATTCCTCGATGTTCGAGCCAAACGTCAAGAATGCATCAAATACTTTGATTTGCGTTGACGAGCGCTTGTCGTTCAATTCCCCGTCAAACACCTTCAAGATTAGGGGCAGGATCGTTGGCAAGAATGGCCTGAACTCCGCGTCGAGGGCTTTGCCGAGTGATTCGATGAGCGACACAAGTGGAAGTTGTAACAACTGGTTTTCCCAGAGGTCCGTCACGAGCGCAAAGATATCAGGCATATACTTGCGGACATGTTGCTTGATGATACCAATGAGGATGGCGAGTTGCTGCAAGTGAAACTCTTGCAAGCGCGCAGCAGAACTGCGAGTCACAGCCGCAAACTCCGGAATGATCTAGCCGAATCGTGAGTCAAACCGGCTCTTATGTTGTATGCTCTTACCTGGGGCAAAAATGTCACACATTTGAGGCCTTGGGTCTTGAATATCGACATTATAGCTTCAATGACGGTGTGGTGCTGGCTGCTCAGTGACTGGTCCTTTAGTATGCCAAGCAGTGCGTTGATGACCACCGTCTGATAGTAGTCATCCGAAGCTGAGGACGTCGTATATGTAAGATTAATCGCCGCTGCAGCGGGCGTTTGGGCCTCGTTCGGCTCCTCATCGGGCTTGGTCTGTGGTATGGTATCAAATTTCCATTCTCTCTGCTTGAGTACAATATGGCGTACCTTGCGTCTGTAAGGATCAAGTGCGCCAATGATACCAAGTACCTTTATGACTCCCGTCGTACTGACGAATTTGATTCGCTCTTCAATATCCGTCCAAAGATCTGTAACAGCTGCGGATACTCTACTAGCGGTTGTATGACATATCCCGCACTAGAGCACACCTGCCCAAGTGCGTGCAGGGCAGCATCGCGCTTCGCAATACTCGGGTCGGCTAGCTTCGTGAGAATGATTTCCATTAATTCAGGGACGTGCGGATTCACGTCCTCTCCGCCAACACAGGCCAGCTCGCCAAGACACATCAGCACGTTGGCGGCAACAGTGGAGTTGAGATCGTTGGCTTTGAGTAGAAGCACACGGAGCATAGGGAGCGCATAGGGCTTGATTAAGCGCTGTGTCGCGCTCACGAGAAGTGTCAATAACCTGGTGCATTCTTCGCGATTGCGCCTGCGCGTCGTGTCTTCAACTGTGACCGGGTACAATGGAAAAGAGACGAAACTCACGTAACGGTTGAGTATTCAAGTTCTGTGAGTAATTGTATGAGGGATTCCGAAGCGAAGGCATGACATAAGCCGGGTTGTGCAGTGCGAGGCGACCAATGAGGCCGACCGCTGTCTCTCGGTTCTCGAAGACCTCGTCGTTCAGCGCTATGAAAAGGGAGCGGACATTTTCTGCCTGAGCGAGGTGCTTATCGAATTGTTCATGCAGATTTGCCAGAACAGCTTGTCGGATTGTTGCATCTGAATATGGGCGATCAGCTTATCCATAACACCATCGCAAATGGAGACAAACCCGGGTCAGCGATACCCACTGTGAGCAGCTTGTCGATGACGTCGCTGATGATCTCGATGGAGTTATTGCTGCCTTGGAAGCCGATGGGATCACGTCTGAAGACACTGCAGCATGTAAGGGCTGCTGCCTTCCGCACTTCTAGATGGTCTTCTTCGAGATATGGAAGTGCACAGTTACGCACGAATTCATTGAGAACGTGCCCTGTGACTCAGCTAAATATCTCCAAAAACTGATACCTACTAGGAACGAACATACCAGTGAAATCAAATTCGCCGAGAATAGTGAGCGCAAGCGTAATCAACTCAGGGCTTTTTGTTGTCCCAGCGTTCTAGCAATCGTATTAGCCAGTCGTTGACGTCTAGCAAAGCGCATCCTACCTGAGACGCATTAAGATCCCGAGAAATAGTAGAAACATTTCCTCGCATGAGAACTGGTGGTGCACCAAGGGGTTTGTAAGGACTGTCACTGAGGATCATCGATAGCATATCCAGGAGGCGATCTAAGGAATGAGTTAGATCACAGCGAACAGGTATGTACGGGAATTTGCCTTGTATAGTCTTCAAAAGAGGGGGAATATTCTTGGCAATTTCTATGAGTGCATGATGAAGAGGTTCACTCAGTCCGCACGCAAACATCAGGTCGAGCTGGTCATGCAAGAGCTTCGTTAAGTTCGGGCCAACGGCGGCAGCCAACATTCCAACGCATTGGAACATAGGCTCTTCGGATGGTGCTTTCTTCCTAGCATATAATGAGGAAAGACAGACATAAGAGTGGATATCTGTAGCCTACCCTCGGTTCTGCAGGCCAAGTTTGACCTGTTGCATGATAGAATCAAGGAATGGTTTCATGTCACTGCCGACGGCCTTTGCGATGTGTCCAATGGCGATGAATGCTTCAACAAATGCGGTCAGAGTCGGAGTAGGAATAATGGGCCGACGAATCAGACACACCAAACGAACGTTCATTAGATTGCTCAAAAGAGTAAGGAGATGGCCCATCGCTTTGTGGAGAAAGTGCTCGCTAAGGTTTGCGTGTCGTATACGGCAAGGGTAGGAATAAGGGTAATAACCATTTTCCGCACCAAGGGATCCCGGGAGGTCCGAAAGCGCAAGATACTCTCCGCTGTATCCATGAAGTTTTCACGCATGAACTAAGACGGCTGAGAATTGGGGAGAATTGCATACAATAGATGGGCTCACCATGCCGCCATGAAGTAGCAGTTCCCTGTATGTAAGCAATGAACCGTGAGTGATCTCGGGTTGATTCGTCTTGAGTCCGGCCTGTGCGTCGGTGAGGATCTTGGAGAGATGGAGACTCCTCCCCTGACGTTCTCTCTGGGCAATAATCTCGAGACATGCGGCGAGAAGTTCCGCTGCACCCTCTCTGACAATCACACGCGGGTCTCGGAGAGGCATAAGAATCTTGTCAAAGACGAGGTCAATGTTAGAATGAAAGTAGATTGGACTATTCCGGGCAAGTTCCTTCAAAATGAGCACGCCGGCATACCGGCCAGGTTCCTGTTTGTCCCCTTGCAGCAAGCCGATGGCAGCAGGCACTTCGTAGTCCATGAAATGTTCCCCAAAAGTCGCGCCTCCAATTTCAGCAATCTGTCCGAGGGTCTTGGAAGCAGCAAGCATGATATTGAGGTCGCTATTGGGCAAAAGAGATTTGACATAATTGTAGAAGCGAAAAAGGTTTTGTTTAAATTTGATTGTTTCTTCCTCGTCCACGTCAAGGAGATGATCTAAGACAATGAGGGTTCGTAGGGTCGAAGAAGACCGAAGACACGCACCGATGGCTAGGATACCCCCCAACTTATCGTGATTATGGGGGCTATGGACGAGATCAAACAACCTTTGATTGATGGAGTCCTCCCACAGTTTCTCTGCTGCGTCCGAGGACATGTCGACAACCTTAGTCGCGACCTAGGAGGGGGTCCTTTGAATAGAGGAGCGAAGCATCTGGGTGGGCGATGACATACATATCTGCGCAGGTCGAGAGCAGATTGAAGACGAGTCTCTGGTACTTTGCTCTTAAGACCGAGAAAAATAGAATTGAGTATGTCCGTCTGTTGTGAGACAGACGGAGTCGCCATTGTGAGGGACGCGACCGGGAATGGGAAGAGATGAGTCGAATCGTAACGTAATGGGCGGAGAGGCGGACCGGACCGGAAATGAAACAAGTTCACACGGACTTGAAATTCGCGGCTTGGTTCTGTGACACATGGCCTCACATACGAATGGTCTCGGAGACGCCCTCCGTTCGCGCGCGGCCGCCAACGGTGCTTCTTCAAAGACACTGATTCCCACAAACAGCGTTACTACCAAGGATGGCGTCGTCAAAGTCAGGATTGACCCAACCCTAATGGTAGCAGACGTCGTGAAGCAGCTTGTGGCGAACCTCCAGATAAAGCAGCCCCCTTCCAACTTCGCGCTTCGAGACGATGATGACGAGTTAGTCACAAACGAAAACTTGAGGAGGATGATCAGGTCCAAGGCCAAGTTGAAGTATGTGATGAATATTCCAGTGCCTGATCCACGTTTCATCCCCATCGCCTTCAGGCTCGTCAATTCTGCGGCCGTGGAGGCACAAGAGATCTACGACAAACTTCTCCTTCGCGAGGAAAAGAGCTATCGGCTTGCCCTTTTCTCCCTTCAACGCTACCTTCGCGTAGGCTGTCGTCATCTCCCTATTCCTGTGTAACATCCCTGAAGAGACTTCCAGGAGGAGGATTTTGCCAACGAGTTTCTCAAGCGCGACGGTGTTCACGTATTAGTTGATGTCATCACAACTAGCCATGGGAACACTCTCGCAGTACGTACTTCTGCCCTGGCCGTTGTTCGGCCTGTCTTATTTCGGCGATAGTACGCGCTCACGGCAATGAAAAACCTGATGGATCTCGAGTATGGTTGGGCGACGCTGGATAGCAGTTTTATCTTTAGAGTGGTCCAAATCATAGCGGCACCCCAGTCTCTTATTAACGTCTGCCGTCCTGCCACTGCCATCCTTAAACGCCTTGTCGAAGCAGACCCTGCGAGCGCACCGGGTCCACTTGTAGCGAGCTCGAGCCGTGCACCGCCAGCGGCACCCCCCGGCTCTGTCTACCGCTATGGTTTCGACGTAGTTTTTGAACAGATGCGCAAGGAACCGAGTCTCCTCGAAACCGTCGTCAGTCGCTTGGGCACAGCAGACACGGCGCTTGTGCTGAATAGGTACGCGCCTGTAGCTAATTTGGTGGCTTCAACATAGGCTAAGAATTGCTCTAGTGTCATGTTGATTAATTCTCTCTTGGCGCACGCTACAGATACTTGGTGGGAGGTCTTCATTTCGCAGCTAGAGCGGCTTAATACACGCAAGGCGATCATCGTGAGTCCTGTCGTGCCCTGTGGCGCGACGTATGCTCACGGGCATCCTTACCCAGCGCCTGATGAGCTCGCACACAGTTGAAGACCTGACTTCATGCGTTCTCGACTTTCAAGGTAACATGGCACGGGTGATTTATCGCAAGAAGACGACACTTGTTGAGCCAAATGTTGAGGAAACTCATGCTACGGCGCTCGATTATATCTGGACAAATTCGCGTTTGCAAGTCGAGACTGCGCCAGATGGCGCAACACTGAAATGGCGGCAGCTCGGCTTCGCGTCAGAGAACCTCAGTCACGAGTTCACCGAAGTAGGAATACTGGGGCTCGATTGTCTGGTGAGTTCTGCAATTCGGCACCAAGGAGCACCGTTGACACGCTCCGCAAAAGAAACATTTTGTGCAGAGTGACCCAGATTTTTTTCGAAAGTCGTACAGGAGCAAAACTCTCGGTCGCCACAGCGGCGATGTCCTCTCGCACGTGCATCGAACGAGGTCGTCGAGCTTCTATCGAGTATTGGGGTGTCTTGGCTCCTGGATGCACGTTTCCCCTGCCGATACGATTCTGAAGATGTCCTAATGATGTTGTGACCTCGTAGATGCGACTTCTCCTGTCTTCCAGCCATTCTTCTCAACTTTTACAAGGTCCATGCACTCGCTACCAATTTTTTCCTCCAAATGTGGAACGAGAGTGGCGCTGCAATAGGGGACTTCTCCAGGGTAGTTGCCCTTGTACGAAGCCAGTAAGTCTTCCTGGGCGCCACAAGAAGTCACATTTACGCATATACGTACGCAGAGTGAAGGTCGCGCTGCGCCAGGAACATTTGCGCCCTGGCATGAGATGGAGCAAGACTTCTCCGAATGTGAGTATCGCGGTGTGCGGGATCGACAGATGAAGGAGCTCGAGGACGAAGACGATCTGCCAAGTAAAATACCCGTGCGGAACTTACGCGCGAAGCTTTACAAGGAATCAAAAGAGTTCGTTCGCCAGCAGCGCATCCACTGCCTCCTTCAAGGCTCATGGTTCCTCAACGCGGTCCCGTCTCGCGCCAGCGCCACGGCGGCTAGCGCGGCAGTGGCGATTTTTGCGTCTCGTGCGTTGTTTTCACCCTCACCCTTCCTGCCTACAATGCGTATCCCCGAGTCCTGACAAACAAACAATGCAATTGTGCAGGACAACAGCCTGAAGCACGTGCATTACGTTGACAGCCAGTCCAAGTTCCAAGTCCGCAGCGGGCTCGAGGACCTGCCATACCACTTCGATATCGCACTCATCACAGAAATCGCCACGGCGAATTGCGCCCCGCCGTCGGACGGCACGGTGGGCGCCGGCGCCGGGCCACTCATAGCGTCGCCTCTGTCCTTTTCGTTGATCACGCCGGAGGGCTCGCTCACCGACGCGATCGCCCCGGACGTCTCGCACTGGGCGGACTGGACTGACGGGTTGAACATGCTTAGGCGGGATAGCGGGCACGTTGCGTCGAAGGAAACGGCGGATTTCATCCAAGCGTTGACGGAGATTGGGCTCAAAATCAAGCTGCTCGGTGCGTGCAAACTCGCCTGGCACCGCTTAGCCAGCAAGAGCTTACCCCTTTTTCTCCCCCTAGATCTGTCTGGAGATAAAGTGGAGATACCCAGTGGGCTAGCAACCGGATCGCCACCTACGAACAACGACTTTTTCTTCTCGGACTTGTATGAACCACAGTAATCTGCACATGTTTTTAATCTAGACGGTTGCGCGCCGGTGTATTTAGGCTCTATATGAATATTTACTAACCATGTTACCCTTTCTTTCTCATTGTTTTCTCGCAAAAGTCGTTATAGGGAGAGTTAGTCTGGCGTCTAGAGCTCATATCTGTTAGCTCTCTAGAATGAGCTCTGTGGAGCTCGCTAAGCTGTGGCTGGTAAAATACAAGAAACGTTTTATTGTAAGGAATGCAGTTGATGCAGAGGAAGTAAGGGGTTACGGCGTGCAACACTGCAAAGAGCGTAAGTAATAGAAATAACGGGGGTTGAACCCGAATGGTGCAGTAGTAGCAGTTCCAACATATATAATGATGGTGATAATAACCGTTAGTAAGGACGGCATGAGGGTCAGGTCAGTTTGCATGACCGTTGGCGTAGCCGTTGGGGGCAATGATGGCCTTTGCGCCAAGCTCTTCCTCCAGGCTGAAGAAAGGCTGGAAGATCTTCTCACGATCATGGAAATCGTTGTGCACGATGTTGACGAGCACCGCGTCATCCATTACGTCAGAGATGAGCTTGCGTGACGGTGAGCCGCTTCATAGATCTTGGCCCACTGATAGCCAAGCTCATATGCCTCGTCCTGTACGCAATAGTCAATGACCTGATACCGTGGCTGACGTAGGGAGCGGAAGTACCTTCCATGCCATGAACTGATAGCCTCCACTATTGTGGGCTGAATAACCTCCTTCCTGGGAAGACGCCCCATGTAACAGCATTTGGACCATCGCTCGTCGAGTTTGTGCGTAAATCCCCGCGTTTGTTAATTACATAATAAATGATTCCAGGGTCGCGCTCGATGTGGGTAATCAGGGCATCCAACAGCTCGGGTGCGGCGAAAAACTCCATGTACGCTTTCTGGTAAATGTACCCGTTGCTTGGACCCCAACCGAACGTCTTGTCATCGCTGCGTATGCCATTCACTGCTGGTTGGGAGTTGATCGTAAGGAAACCAAGAGCATTGATTCTTGCAAGTTGCTCAGCGATGACGGTCGTTTCGCTGAGCACAGGCTGGTCTGACCAGGGTAATGCGGAGAGCTGGTTCAAACAAAATTTCTGGAAAAGGGAGGTAATATCCTTGAAGGTTGTTGGGTGGTCCCAAAGTTTGATCGCGTCCTCTTTCTGTATGATAGAAACCACTAAGTAGGTAGGAGTACTACGACGTGCAAGGGACCCATACCGTTTGTTTAAGTGAGACGCCGTAGCCATCTAGCTCTCCGTAGGCGGGACTGCGAGAGTCTCCAAATCGACCGTTAGGGTACTCATCCCAGTTTTCTGTACGTGAAAGGTAAGACTTTGTACGATTCGCCCAAAAGATTGGGCGAATGGTTTCCGACCTCCGCGCGGGCGTGAGAGACTGCAGTTACGAATCAGAACAAACGAAAGCAAGGAAACAAGGGATTATCTGACTTGACGCCAAGGGAGGGGCTTGAGTGTTTCGACGCGTGGAACGAGGTTCAGTTCTTCTAGGAGCAAGCGTGACCCGCGCTCCAGATTCATAGTATAAAAATGGAGACCCTGGACCCCAATGGGGGCCGCCAGGATTTTCCGACACATATCCGCAACGAGTTTGGTACCAATCTCGCGCACCTTCTCGTCATTATTTTTGTATGGCTCGAGAGCGTCGAGGTACGACTGGGGTATAATGGTTTTTGCAATGGCCGTGGCCGCACGTAGGAACCCATTCCATGTCTGAATGGGCATAATGCCGGGCACAATGGGTGCTGTTATGCCAGCAGCACGGACGGCATGGACCCAGTCGATGAACATGTCCGCATCGTAAAACATCTGCGTGAAGATGAAGTTTGCACCCGCGTCGACCTTCTCTTTTAGATATGTCATCTCCTGGGCCCGCTCCTCTGGTGGGAGCATGTGGGTTTGTGGGTAGCCAGCAACAGCAATGTCAAAATAATCGCCATGCTCCTTCCGGATGTGCCGTACAAGATCGACCCCGTGCTCGAAACCACCATCGACTGCTTCCCAGTCGTCCTTCCCTGCGGGCGGGTCGCCGCGCAGGGCGAGGATATTCCGACAACCGGACAGCTTCGCTTCCTGCAGAGGCATAAGTCGTGTATTTGACGAACGAAAAAGACATACGCGCAAGGCAATGTCCACCTTCTCCGAGGGCATATTCGTACAGGTCAGGTGCATGCATGTCTCGATCCCAATCGTACTCTGGCACGTCTTGACTATCTCGACTGTCAGATCAGACGTCCGTCCCCCAGCATTCCTATAGTCTAAAGTTAAAGCTTGAAACAAAATCCCGAAAGTCGCGGGGCGCACCAAGTAATGTCGATGAATCCCGGTCCTAACGCTCGCATGCGCTCGATACGATCAAGGAGATTCTGAAGACCCTAGAAAAATAAATTGAGGAACAGACAGCCTTGCAGCCGAGGGACCGGAAACGTACCTGGTCCGTACGGGGAGGAAAATACTCGAACGACCACCAGACCTTGCCCTCCTTTGTGGATTGCTGTATTTTTTGGCTTATCTTCATGATTGTGCGACGTCGTTAATGTGACCGGGAGGAAAAAGAGACGTTGAAATACAAGAGGGTGAGGGGAAAAACAGAAATGAGGAAACCGTCCCACTTTGAGGATCGCCGTCCGTCAGGACCGGAACAAAATGCAAGCATTTTTTCTGATTTCCGCTTTGGATTTACAATTCTACACACCTCGAGGGCGCCTTTACCCCAACGGTTATGACACAATACTATACACATCCGTGCACTAAACTGCGCCAATACGATCAGGCATGGGAATTTCCTGTTATACCCTCCCACGTGTACCCCACAGTCATGAGCCAATCTCCCCCTCACTAGCGAGCAAAATGATGCATATTGTGGATACCACAGCTGCAATAACCACCATAATGATGAAGTGAGGGCTTTCTCACAAAAATGAGCACCACTCAAAGCTTTGCATGGAAGACATGCACTGCCAAGTTGGGGGGATCAGGTTGTCTGTGATCTCAGGCCACTTAGGACTGGTGGTCAGTCACAGTGACTATGACCACCAATCCTAAGTGGCCTGAGATCACAGACAACCTGCTCCATGGACAGACTACTTCTGATCGCCCCAACTGGGCAGTGCGTGAATTGTGGTGTGATAGGTAATGCTCACTCATTAGAAAGTAGGAAGGCTCGTCGTGCATACATATCACGGATGCCAGACTCGTACTCCCAGCAGCCCGCACCGATCACAATGAGCGCTGCAGCAACTTGGATGGATGCCAATGGAATCCCAAGTCCATGATTTGGATGATCTTCGTGGTCCTTTGGGCGGTCGGGACCAGGGAGGCGTGCCTTGAGTAAGACCGAGGATGTAAGAAGCATCAAGACTAGCCCAAGCCTCGCATGAGAAAGAAAATTTCTCTCGAGCATGCAGTGGTCGCGTGCTGTGCTGCCATGATTCCTCAACAAAGTCGGCATCAAAGAAGCAAAGTCTTTTCCGATCACATGACTCTTCTCTCCAGCGCGTCTTCCGTGTTTGTCCCTTGTTTGGTCAAAGTTCGCGTCCTTTGCTTCTTCCCTTCCTGGCGTCCAACCTCACGCTTTCCTTCACGACAATCTTTTGCTCTACGACCCCTCACGATTTTGGTTACTATACTATGGGCTTCTTTCAAAAATTTCTCTCCTTGGAAGCAGGAAGAGCAAGAAACGCCGTGCTGAGACACGTTCTAAACACCCTTTAAGTAGAGAAGACGCGCGCAAGCAGCAGGAAGAGCAAGAAGAGATTGCAACCGTATTTTGCGGTCCTCTTCTCTTCGGTATGCGGTGGTCAATGAAGTTGATTATTCTTCCCTGCCACCTCTACGTGAGTACCGTCTGGCTCGTCAGTGAACAAGATCACCTCTAACCCCGCGTGAATTTGTGTATCCAGCACACCCGGTGAACAGCCTAGGTCACATGCCAGTGGCACCCCCGAGCCGTTCTGCGAGCGTTCAGACACGTCGGACGTACACTGTCACAATTCGCGACAGGAAGGTTGAGGCACTACGGAGTTCCCAAATGCAAACCCACCTCTTGACACGCCCACACACCCTCCTCACTATCGGGATGATCGACCTGGTGAAATGTCAACGCTGCAACCTGTCACCCCGAAAGACAAAAACCGGTTGCGTATGCTGAGACAGGACCCTCAGTCGCAAGTTTGCTGGATATCTACGACAATAAAGGGCGTCTTGACGGCAATGCATTTTCGAATTCACCGTCCTCTGGCGAAAAGGAACCTTCCAAAGATGGTCGCCCTCAGCTCAAGCGCGGTGGATCGACCCTCCGCCAGCTGCTCGGTAATCCTGAATCGACAAGTGGCTCCGCAGAGGGTGATATATCGTGGGCGGAAGGGTTTCTCCAGTACGGCCATTTTGTGTCCCGACATTAGCTGTCTGCTGATCGTCCTGTATACAGGGAAAGGGCTCTAAGTGATGGCCAATCCACAGAGTCTTCGTTCCATCTGGAGACCCCCAAGGATATGGTTCCCGACAATGGCGCTTTTCGTGAAACAATTCTGACACCACCTTTCCTGACAGTCCCGATACCGTTGATTTTGACCCCCATTCTTCCATATCCTCGGTGACAGTAGAGCTTAGCTACACCTCCGATGACAAACCTGCACCGCCCCCGAAGCACACTACCGAGTCCGAGCTGCGGCCCGCCGCAGAAGTTTTCGGGTTTCTATTGGAAAAGCGGCGCTCGCACAGATCGGTTTCAATGAACAGCGAATTGCCCTTGTCTGCCTTCTCCCCCTGCCCAGCCACGCCTTCAAACGCCAAACACTTGACATCTGATTTACGGCCAGCAGAGGTGTCTGCTTGGGCCGACACGCCATCTACTATAGGATCTATCCTAGTCGATCCCCCACACATGGCAACCATCCTCAACCATACACGCATACCCGTCTTACATGAGCGACCACATAAAGGTTCCAATGCAGAACAACCTATTGCCATGGCGATTACTACTCGTGCAAGACGTGGACATCGTAACCTTCAACTTCCAAGCGGGAGGCGGGCATCAACGTCCGACACTTACTTGTCTCCCGTGTCCCCCACGGAGCCTGTTAAGCCGGCTCTGGCCCCAGCATACCACAATGGCTCCCTACTTTCATCGACCAATACTGCCAATCGACCATCCATCGTTGCCCCGCATCTTATCCCCAAGGAGGATGGCACGTTAGCTCCAGTATCAAAGCGGAATGCACACCGCCGCAGTGCGTCATATGGCTCGAGCAGACCTCCCATTCCTGGTATCTGGGATGCGGGTCTCGACTCTATTAGAAAGGCACGGATCAGGGGGTTGAAGTCGGACAAGGAAAACATTATTAGTACGTTGGAGAACGCTGGGATGCGTATGTTGTCTTCCTTTACCTCAATGTAAACTCTGCTCACTCGTGCACAGGTTCTTCCGGTCATCCGAAGCCCTGTCTACCAATGACCCCTTCTCGTGAGCGGGCGTTACTCTCATCCGATCCGTCGCCCGCATCATCGTCGGAGCTGTCACCCCTTGGCCAAAAGATGATGGCAGACCTGCGTCGCAGGAAGAGTCGATTCGCTGAGGCGGCCGTTACGCACGTATGATAACAACCACATCTTGTCCCGACTCATTATCTCTCTTACGCATATAACTTATTCGTTCTGGGTTTCCCAACGATGGCTTCCCTAGTTTTGGACGATCGCTTGTTTCCCGTCATCCTGTATCCCCTTCGCATCTGGGTTCTTACTCTTGCATGCAGATTATGGTTGTTATCTTTTCGTAAATTGGTGTACGCGCTTTCAATGGAGACTTGACGCTGGAAGCCCAGTCTCATCAACTTGTAGCTGATAAGGCCGATAAGGCTTTGATGATGGCTTGTTCCGATGACGGCGTATCAGTCAGTAAGTTACTATCGTCGTACTCAGTCGTCATTCTGTGCCGGGCCGGGTCTGCCGCTATCCCTATTTAACCACGGGTCACCATACCGTAGTCCCTCTCACACTCCGGATCACCCCTCTCCTTCGCAATCATAACCATTCCTTCAGATAGCGAAGAGGAGGAGCACTACGAGATGGTGCAAGCATACCACGCGGTGCCGGTGTCGGTAGAATACGAAGACGCTGATAATGGTCGCCCGACCGACCATGAAGGGAGCGCACTGCTTGGAAGCAGAGCGTCAGGTGCCGGGATAGCAAAGAGCGAGGTGCCAAAGGAGGGTCACGCGACACTCACGAGCAGCGTAGGCAACCTGGCGAATACAATCATTGGCAGTGGTGCGTTCGCACACCCTCTTCCCCTCTTTCATCGTCGTATCTTGCAGCTTACGGTGTATGGTTATGGCCTTAAGGCATGCTCACCTTTCCTCGGGTACGTTCCCCTCGTCTCTCTGAGTGCCTTTTGTTGGTAATTGACCCTGTCTGTGTAATGTTGTAGGCCCTCGCGTCTTCCGGGATCATCCCCGGCATGTTGACTTGCGCGTTCTGTGGTGTAGTTAGTGCATTTAGTCTATATCTCCTTTCTACTTGTGGGCGACACGCACCGCACCGCCGCTCGTCTTTCTTCGCTATCGCAAGCCTCACATTCCCTCGCGCGGCCGTGTTCTTCGACGCGGCCATTGCTATCAAATGCTTTGGGGTATCTATCAGGTGCGCCTGTACTGTCCTACGTGCGACAAGCAACGTCGGCTAATGAAGCGGACAGCTATCTTATCATCATAAAGTCGCTCCTTCCCAATGTTGTCGCTTCGTTATATCATGACCTGTCATCCCCTGATACGAACCCACCAGCGTGGGCGCTCAGTGGGCGTATTTGGATCAGCCTTGTCATGGTTGTACTTATACCACTGTCGTATCTTCGCCGTCTAGACAGCCTTAGACATACCAGCTACATTGCTCTCTTCTCCTGCGGTGAGTACCACAGTTCCTTAGGTCATAAAAGTGAAAGAACCTGGCTTAATTGGCTGTTTCCTCGGAAGCGTACCTTGTTTTGATAGTAATTATGTGCTATTTTCGCCCCATAGAGGGCACGACACCACGTGGGGAGGTCCATCTCATCAAGTTTACGCCCAGCTTTCTCTCGACATTCCCTATACAGGTTTTCGCCTTTACCTGCGCTCAAAATGTGAAGACCACAGTTTTTTACGATTCCACGTCAGTGACTGACTTTAGGGACGGACAGCTGTTTCCCATCTACAATGAACTCAAGTCCAACTCGCAGAAGCGCATGAACATCGTCATCGGAACGGCCATCGGCTCCACAACTCTCACCTACGAAATCATCGCCGTGTTTGGCTACCTCACATTTGGCTCTCACGTACGTTCTGCATGTATATAGTTGATTTTTTATTCAGATATGTCCTCCAGGTGGGCGCGAACATTATCGCAATGTACCCTTCGACTTCGCTCTTCATCGCCGTAGGGCAGCTTGCCATAGCGATCCTCGTCATCTTCTCGTACCCGCTACAGGTCCACCCATGTAGGAACAGCCTCGACAAGGTTTTCAATTTCGATTCGGCAAATGACAAGCTTGACGATGAAGCTGTTGTGGATGAGCATGTGGCAGGCGATTTGACTCCGCTAAAGCATACGTTGCTCACGGCCGCGGTGGTCAGTTGCGGGTTCACAATCGCATACTTTGTTGATAACCTTGAGATGGGTACACCCTTTTCTCGGTTGTGCATGTTCCAGAGAGCTAATTGTGCGCAGTGTTGTCCTTTGTGGGAGCCACGGGTCGACGACTATTTCGTTCATCCTTCCTGGACTGTTGTATTGGAAGGTAATTATTTATAACCAGCTGCTCTCTGGGTGTTCGCCCTGGCTGAGACTGTTCATGACAGTTGACAAAGGACGATCCAAACAAGAATAAGCTTCTCAATCTAAGTGCGCTTGCGCTAGCATGCTATGGCTTCCTCATTCTCGTGTTCTGGTGGGTTGTCGTTTTATTCCTGTTCATGCCTCGTCTTTTTCTGACCGGGCCGTGATAGCCTGAGCTATAATATTTATAACGTCGTTCATCCCGTCATAAGGAATGGCCTTGCGTAAAGGCGAGACTTTTAGACATTATATGCCTACTATTCACTGTCTTTCGTTGGATACTTGTAGACGTACCAATAATTGTCGCTCGTTGGGATAATATAGCAGACGCACGAATGGATAACGGAGACGTGATATCACATTATCTACAGTACAACCGATACAAGCCAAAAACCGACTCTAGAAACTCAAAAGCAGAAATTAAAGGGTCCATCCATTCGCAAATCGAAGAGGGCCTCATGATGTCCACTATCGTGGAAGACACAAGCCAAAAAAATCTCAGACAAGAAAGATAAGAGCAGAAAAACACGGAAGAGAAGGGGGGTAACATGATGCAGACAATTCAACGTCTATCCTTTAGGGTATGAGAGAAAACAATTCAAGATCGCTTATTCGCCTTCTTGCCCTTCGTCGCCCGTCCGCGTGCCGCAGGCTTGGGTACAGCTGCTGCTGCCGATGCGCGCGTAACGCGCGTAGAACGTCTGGGCTGCTGTCCCTGGCCGATTTCTTGCCCGTCACCATCGGAACTGGTGTTCCGCTTCGGGGAGGGTTTGCGACGTTTGCGAGCAGGCTCCGCTCCCTCCTCGTCTTCTTTCTCTTGGTTGGTCTCGGCCCAGGGTTGTGAGATGTTGATGTCGCCGTCCGCGTCGGTGTCAGAGCCGCCGGCGGTGGTGGTGGCATCATCGAGTTCGGCGGTTCCGCGTCCACGCTTGAGCGTTGCGGCGTGCTTTGGCTGCTCCGGGGCGGTAGAAGAGGAGGAGGGTGGGGACGGGGACGGGCGTGCGGCTGTCTTCGTTCGAGTGTCGCGTTGCTTGCCGCTCAGTTGTTTCTTCTTGGCTTTGGATTTAGATTTGGTGGTGGTGGTGGTGGTGAGGAGGGATGAAAGGTCGGGCTCAGAGCCGATTGTGGCTGTGGTTGAGACTCTGCTGAGTGAGGAGACTTCACTGGTTGTGGATCCGATGGTGGCCATGGTTGAGGTTCTGCGGAGCGACGAGGTCCTGGGGGCGTTGTTGGATGTGGACTCGATGTCGGAGATGGCGTAGGTTCTGAAGAGTGCGCGGCGCATGGGAGGAGTCGATGAGGAGGAGGGGGTGGAGGATGGGGGTGGACGCGCGGCCGGCGTCGTCATATTAAATGGACTAGTACCTACGGGGGCCACGTCTGGCACATCCGAGTGCCCCGTCCCTGCGCCGGGGCTCGACGAAGACGAAGCAGCGCCTATCCCCAGCGGATCGGCACCCTGCTCGATAAGCTTCCACATCGGGCGCTTCAACTGCTTCGCGTGCCGTTGATACAGCTGTTGAGCTTTCTTCTCCACCGGTAGGGCAACCACGCCATCCCACGCCGCCGTGCCCGGGATCCCATGCTCCTCTAGGCCTTGCATGGCACGCCAACGCGGAGCGTTGAGGCCAAAAAGGGGGTTCGATGCATGCATCGGATCTTCTTTCTTCCCGCCGCCGCTCATGGAGGGGTGGTCCGGGAAGTCGTGAAATGAGAGTGGTACGCCGATTTGACGTGCGCTCATGCCTGCCTCTTTGACGAGAGCCGCGCTCACTGCGGCGCGCTCCGCGGGAGTCGCTTTGGAGATTGGGGTAAATTGCGGTATCAACCGAGGGTCTGCTGGGACGGGCTCGCGCAGGTTGGTCCCCATGGTCGGATGCTGCCAAGGGTCAAAGCCAAGCACACCCGAGACCTTGAAACTGTGAGGTGGATCGGTTAGTAGCGCGATCAGGAGGGACATTGAATGCGCACTTGATGGACTGTTCAAGGTCGCGAATGTTCTCCATCCTGGTCATTTGGTAGTCATTAACATTGTGATTGTGCTTGAGCAGCGCGATATGAGTTAGGAGTGTCTGTTGTTGTGCTGCAAGCTCTGTGACGATGGGCTTGAGCTGTTCTTTGATCAGAGAAGTAACTTTAGCCTGAATACATCAGAGAGGGGGCCAGAATTCGCGCTGGGAGGCAACATGTGTACGAATGGCCTTGGTAGCGTGAAAATGTTGGGGTGCAATAAGAGAGTATAAGAGAGTAGTCAAGTTTGGGCCACGACCGTGCACAACCTCTTATACTACTGAGGACATCAAAGCGCCCGATCACAATGCGATGTGGCTAGCAAGTGCCCGCCACAGAGCCGCCACATTTGGCCACAAATGCTTGTGGTTGTCAGACGTCGCATTGTCCTTATCGGCCAGAGCTTGGACCACGACAATCTCGGGTGCTTGCATTGATTCTGTACAATAGGGCCAAGATGCCAGTGACTCGAGACGAGTGAATAAGACGGAAACCGCGGCCCGTAGAAACGCTGGCTGGAGGCCCCTTATATTAAGTGCAAGACGCCAATAGAGCTGACGAGACGTGGTTAAAAGAGGCCATGTACATCCTTATGGCATGCACTCCGGTTGATGTACCACGGGACTGGATATCTGCACAGGCCAAACACAAAAGGGATCTCACCGCACGCTGGTTATCACGAGACCCCACCATGCGCGTGACAAACTGATATTAGTGTACTGAGGTCATGACAGTGGGAGATAAATAATTCATACCATCGGGCACTAAGTCGCGTCGGATAGGGGTACCAAGAATGATGTATTCTTATTGTTTGACAGAGTCGTGTGCACGGTGTGTCTTAATCGTGAGAAGTCATGATCCGATACTTCTATGCATAGTGTGCAGCAGGTGAGGAGTAATTGTAGTGAGAGAGGAGAAGAGGCTGCGGCGGGTGACCACCAAAGGGGTCGGTCGACCCCACTAATGAGCGAGACTATGAAGAGGTCTGTAGAAAAGGCAAAAATGGAGGGAAATCGGGGCTGTGCTGAGACGGGGAAGGGGGTGTGAGCGGTTTGAGCGACTGTGACAGTACCCTCGACCTCGTCCGTTACTAACCACTCGCATCGCATTTCATCCCCGTCCCGTTCATGCATCTCTGCTCTCCCCATTAGAACTTTCCCTTCTGTTAGTTCAGGCCTGTAGCAATGTCACTAGGTAATGTATTTTCACCCACACAACCAGCGTGCCCTTCATGCCCTTCACACTTTCCTTTTTCTTTCCCCAGTTTCTCCTTGCTCACTCACTTTTCTTTTCTTCCTCGCTCTCCTCTATAGAAGCATCAACCCGGACCGTCTCAATCACCGTCCTTTCCTCCAAGTTGCCTTCATCTTCCTCATCGCTCCCAGCCGACGCCACCCGTTCTTCCTCCCTTACGACTACCCTCTCCCCACAAGCAGAACCTTTCACAATGCCGACGGTCTTATCTTCGTTTCCAATCACCGATGGCCAGGTCCCCTCCCCCTTTCTAGCATCCAGCCCGGCTCCCGCAGAGAATGACAATAAAATCGAGGACCAAATCGAAGCAGACCCATCAATCATCGAGGCGCTTAAAAGCAAAGAGAGGCTGTTTGTGCTCCGTGTTGGCGAGGACATGGAACGAATCATAAACGAGTGCAAGTGAGTATGGCTTCATTGCAATCCGCCACCCAGATGTCTGTACCAATATCAGACTTTTCTTCACTCTCGTCATGTAGCGACTAAATCGCTTCTTATCTTCTTCGAATCGCTGCTGACTACCTCCAATTTGTTAGGGGCCGTATCGAAATTCCGACAGCCACGTCGTACCAGAGACTCCTTGTCCACAGGTGTTCCGCATATTATAAAGTCATTCCCGAAAGTGACGCAAGCTCAAAGAGCATATGGATCTCTTATTCTCTCGAGAGCAGAATGTGTGTCAGATCAATCATTATTCTTCCTTCTACCTTTAATCCCCCACCGCTCCTCTAGTCCTTCCAAACGGATTTGTGAGCTCGTTCCCTTGGAACAGACGAAGCAACCTGCTATCAAAATCATGAGCCGCGCTGTCCACGACCGTATCCGAGCACAATCACAATCTCGGACCGGTTCGGTCAATGGTGAAGACGCCGAATCTTCGGATGTCGAACCGTCTGAAGCTGGCAGCCTGGGCGGACGCAGTAGCGCTCCAATTCGTCTAAAGAAAGCCCTTACCTTGGAGGAACGTGAAGCTGCTTACAATGAGGCGCGATCACGTATCTTCCTGGACTTTGAGAAGAAAGCAAAAGAAAAGGACAACGACATGAGCGCGAGCTCGTCCACATTCAGTCTTGTCTCGGGTTCGGCATCTACCAGCGGAGGTGGGAGCAGTAGCGCGGGTGATATTGATGATTCGATTAGTACTGCTCCGACCGAGAGTGAGTTTTCTGGCCCTGTTGTGCGTGATACCAAGAACGAGCGGCGAAATGGATCTGGAGCAAACTCCGCAGGCTCATCGAGATCAATGCTCCCCCACAAACATCCCTCCAGCTCTCGTGGCTCTCGCGCTCCGTCACCCTCGCTTACCTATGCCTCCATCTACGATCCTACCTCAAATGCTGTCTCTTACGATGCGAGCCAAGCGCCACCGATGCAACAGCCCTACCCACAGCAGTTCATGTATCACTACCCGCCTCCTCCCCAGAGCAAGGTCCTGGGCAGGGTTTCGTGCCACCCTTACCGTACTATCCATATGGCTACCCTCAGCTACCCCCGATGCCGCCGCCACCCCCACCACCACATCACGCATCGAACTCTGATCCCCCGGGTCCTACGACTGATCAAACTCCTGGGCTCTTTCTCCCGCATGCACACCCACAGCAGATGATATACATGGGGCCGTACTCGTGGGCTCCGAACTCGGCGCCTGGCCCTCCCGCTCCTCTTTCAGGAACGCCCTCGCTACCACCCCCTCACCCACAATACTCGTTTGGGCCTCCGTCTACCCCGCAATACGGTAGTTACAACATGCCTCCATACTTTCCCCCGATGGGTCCCATGCACACACCTGCACACGGGCAACAGCCTCTTCCACAACCACCCCACCCTGTTGGTATGTCACCACTGCCGCAAGGCAATGACCTTGGCATCCGTGTGATGCCACCAATAACGATGAACAATGATCATGGTGACCCCAGAGGGAGGAAAAGGGGCAACTCACGCAATGGTAGTGGCTCATTGAACCATGGCCCTATGTTCGGATACTCCTTCGGCGTATCAGGAGGGTCTTCGCCTATTGAGAACAATGCGAACGTAGTCGGCCCGCGCCTTAATAACGCGATGCGACGAACATCGGGCACGTCCAATGGGAGCAGGACTCCAGGAGATGAAGCGTCTAGCGTTGCGGTGAGTATCATCTTTACATCTTTGCTTTAATGAACGTCGACTCATGCTGGGCCTTTACTCCGTTCTTGACCGTACGCGTGATTTGCTGTACCTTCTATTCTCCCCACGCTTGTCCTCATCTTACCTTTCCCTCGCTTCAAAATCTTACAAACTAGTCATCCACATCTTCGTCCTCCCGTACCACCTCTTCACAACATCCGCTCCCAGCGCGTCCTGACTGGGCCGTCGGTCTTAAGCCAAACCCGACGTTGCACCCGACGCGCCCACCTGGGCGTAACGGTGGTCAACGTAACCACTCTACGAATGCACCGGCAGTATTATTACAACCGGCGGACTTCCCTCCTCTCGGCGGGGCACGCACGATACCGGTGCCAACCGGCGTGTGGACAAGCGGTGCTGGGAAGGCCCGCGAGCCAGGGGCAGGTGTGCATCGGGATAGTGGAAGTAATGCCGGCCCTTTTCTACGAGTAGTGGTGTGGAAGGAGTGGAGCGTTCACCATCGAAAGGCCAGGGACTGACTCCGGGCTCAGGGTGCCACGCGTGGTGTCTGCTCCTCCATCGACATCTGTGCCTGTGAGTAGCGAAGATACCTGTATACCGGACTTGACGGATGGGGTAAACGCACTCGCTCTTAACAAAGAGCAGTCATGATACATGCTGACTGCCTAGGCTCACCAGTACGAGGGATGGTTGAGCCAGTGTTTCTCTTCGGTTGTCAGTGGTGTTGGTGTTTCCACTTCATTCGTCTTAATTGGTCATTCGCTCCCAATCCTCAGTACTATCCCCTGTTCTCTTTTATTTCCTCATTGGTAGAGCGAATATAGTTGTGTGTATCCCTAGTGGGAATGAGTAATGTACGCTTGCTCAAGTGCGATGTCTCAGACTTCTAAGGTATGATGAAACCACGAGTACCACGGCCATAAACTCAGTTTAGAGTGGGTGATATAATAGTCAAACGGCGTCGTAAATTTGATAGATGATGCCTCTCGACTGACTGGCTTCTTCCTCTAGCGCCGAAGGATTTCTACATGGGGAACAATTAACTCCATACGTCCCAGAGGGAATCTTCGATCTACTTCCTCTCGTTTATAAGCACAAATACTGTAGCTTTTTGGACCAATGGCGGTGCCACCAAAGAACCAGCCGAGTGCGGCAGGGCGGTCGGCCCTCGGGCCTGGGCCAGCCAGCGTACAAATTCAATCCGACGGGCGTTCAGTTCACGCAAGCGCGTTCGTCATGTCTTTGCCGGCTCCTGTACTGTACTGACATTATGATCCGAGGACATAGAGGAACATAGCTTAGCCGGGGAGGGGGGCCTTTACTAAGTAAGCGCGAGGTGGGGGCCTTGCGCCGTCATCATCGATCGTCATCATCATGGGGTTGGCTGACAGTGAGTGTTCTTGCTGTGCTTATCGTCGCCTCGCCTGCACGAGCACTGCACCGGGGACGTCACGCCGTCAGAGCGAGAAGAGGCGAGGCCCTGCTTACTACGCTATTGTTGATTAGTGATTTACCAGACTCGGACTGCCAGTGTTGGCTGTGCCGCCGGGCCCAACTGATAGCCCGTTATGCCCAACCCCCAGCCTTGGTCTCGGTCTCGGTCCAGCCCAAGCCCAAGCGTCGGGCAAAGCACGGCCTTTGTTATTGAGCCTGAGCCAAGCCCCGGCCCAGCACATCACCGGTGCCAGTCCAAACGCCCATGCTCGCTTCCTCGGCGGCATCTTTAATCCTTATCAAACCAGCGAGCCTAAATCGGCACCCCCGGCGCCTCCTACCGCATAGATTGTGCTTTTGATATATTGGCCTGGCCCGACTGTCGCACTGTTCACGAGAAAAGAGGGGTTTCGTGTCCTTTAAGTGGTTCAACCGGCCTGGAGTGATGATGGTGATGGAAGTATTTCCTCGCGCAGCGATCCCTTGTCGCACATTGGCAGAGAATGAACAATTTGTTTCGTATCGCCAAGAATAAAATAAATCCGTTAGAGCCACCAGTCGAGGAGCAAAGCCAGCATGCACGATGCAAGTCCGACTGAGACCACGAGATCAAAAAAGAATGCATACGTTAGCTAACGCAACGCCACGGTCCACGGATGCACAGGGATAAGCATCCGAAATTCCAGCTCACCTCATACTCGTTCATTCCTTGGGTGTCTGTATATGGTGCGATGCCCAGAACCTTGCCCAGAAGATGAGTGTGACTTCGACAGCAATTGTACGGACGGACTTGAGGCTTTGGACGGACACACTGCAGGACATCGGCACAAACTACAGGAAGACCTTCTGGAAATTATGATCGCGCTTCCGTGTCAGTTACACATCTTGATCAATCAGCCCTCCCCCTTCCCCCCAAAAAAAATATGGGTGAGGAGAGCGCACATAGACATGCACACAGTGCCACAGTTGGAGCCTAGGGATAAGATGGCCAACGACATCGACGAGATGACATGGCCCGATTTCATCATTGGTTGGCCTTGGGTATGCTGATCGACATCTGGATAATATACAGGTAATAATAATGACCGGCTTTCCGTACTATGACCATCACATAGAAGGGTCAGCGCGTACAGGCAGTGCGGGTAATAACTGCTATCTGAACCCAGTTCGCTCGCTCAGGCAGTCAAATAAGTACTTGCCAGATTGACTACAGCGTTACTGTGAACTCCGGAATGGGATCTGATGAATGACGAAGGCGGCAGAAGTTACACCATAAATACTTACTGTACGAGATATCTCCACCATATCATGTTCGCCCAATTAGCCCTCCATCTCAGCCAGCTCTGTCTTATTCATTACAACGTCCTGCTCGTCCCCATCGTCTTCTGCTTCGTCCACTTCAATCTTACTGTTCTCCGGAAAGTCTGTAACATCGAAGCGCCTTTTCTCGCGGAATGGGTTTTTCCTTCGCTCGCTTCTCTTGACCACGGCGGCCGCGGGTATGACACCTTTCGGATTGAGATAGAGAAGATCATCACCCGAGTACGCGTCCGTCGAGCGTACCCAGGCGTCGAATCTAGACAGTCGTGTCAAAGAATGTGGCACGGAACTTCACGACGACACATACACAGCCTTGCGGTCTTCAGCATCTCGCATTCTGTCATATATATGCGTTTGTTTGAATTCCTCAATCTCCTCGCGATAAATGTCGAAGTCAATTGGTGGTCGGAATTCTACGTCTTCTGGGGATAGATCCTCATTTATACCTGCAACCTTACGATTGTATGACTCAAAGATGGGATGCTCGAGCAACAGGCCAAGAGATGGCATCTTGGGGATAAAAACTTGTCGCGGGCCGTACAGCTTGGGGAGGGTGTGTCAGCCCTGTGATGACCCTAGAGGTATAACGTACTTCTTCAATGATCTGCGGGGGTGTACCCGTGCGACAGCATAAGACTAATGCGGAGACCATCTTACGCTGTGGGACAAAGCACAATGAGTGTGTGGGTGACGCGGTTTGCTGAGCAAACGCACGATCTATCGAGAGGGTAAGTAGTGAAACCACATCCTGCGACGACCAGGTACCTGGTGAAGCATGAAACTCTGGCCATGAAGCATAACACTGATCCACTCTGTGCTGCCGTAGACAACTGGGTCGGATATCTACTCACCCATCGTATTAGTCAATACCAACCCTTTCAGCAAGCAACTCACCTCAATCTTTTTCATATGTCTCTGCGTGCTTCTATCACTAAATTCACGACCTACGGTGAAGTTGTGGAAATTGCGAGTACCTTCGAACTTGTTGGCGATTTCTCGTAATCTCTGAACGTCCTCTGGTCCAGCGCTCCACCGACGCTTCCTCTGTAATCATCGTCCTTTGATGACCCGGGGGGTGTCTCGGCCCAGAATGAATGAAGTGGTTAGTGGATGCACCAGCATCGCCTAAGCTGTTCGATGATGGGACTACCTGGCGGCGGAAAGTTTCGTACAGGCCACTGCCAGGCTTTGGGGTATAAGAAGGTAGGAAGGAAAGAAGTACGTGTATTTGCGACTATCACAAGATCTATATTTTGGATGAGGATGAGGATGCATTTTAGATAAAGAGGGCGTACGTTCTGGCATTGAATGAGTTTTGTACACGGACGATACCCCAAACGCGGATCTCTGGTGGTAGTAGCTTATTGGTTGCGGCAACCACGTCTGGCACACCAGGATCTGAGTAATCAACTTGAGGGATACGAGATTTCCTGCCGCGTGTACGCCTGCGTCCGTACGAGCCGCACGTCCAAGGTTGACTTTGGTAGCGTCATCCGCATTATCTGAGGACACGGCACCAACGCGCACGAGTGCATCGAATAACACTCCTTCGATCGTCCGCGCATCTGGTTGGCTGCAAAGCCTTGTCAGAATAGGGGTGCTTTTTACCAGCACGATAGTCAGGACACCCACATTTGCATACCCGCGCACCCCGTCCCACAAAACCCGAGAAGAAGTGCAGATTGCCGTTTCGGTAGACGGGGGGCCTTCTCTGGTCCATCTTGAGGATCAGCCTCAGTCGCCTCTGCGCCCGCTTCATTCCTCTCGGGATGATCACGATCACGACGTCTCCGCCCCACATTTCTGCTGTACTTCTCCTTTCCATGACGCGACTTCGGGTATCCGGCAGCATCGCGTCTCTTTGGGGACGTCTTGCTGCTCTGGGGGATGTCTGTGGTTGACTCTGGAGTATTGGCGCCCATTGTTGGTTGTGGGTCTACTTTGACGCGTTTGGGGCTGGACTGGGGTGTGTCCTGAACGCAATGGCGCTTGGTAGGTATACCTGATGTAGCGGTGCCTATATCCTCTGCCATTTGGTTACAGTTGTCAGAAGCGGCGCTACGGATGGGCCATCGGACTGTCGATTTTGACGAGTTCGGTTAACGCCCGGTAAGTAAAGTCGGGCCGAGGATGATACAATTATCCCGACTACAACATCGACGTCGTATACTGTATGCTTTGACTTGACCAAATATCCCTATCTCTTTATCTGGCGCTGCAACAGGCTTTATCCTTCCAAATTCACCAGCGCGCGTTTCTTCAGGACCCTCACATGCTTGGAGGAGAGGTTTATTATCTTTACAAGACTTAAGTAACGCCCGTCAGATTCGTGTAGCTTGCATCTCGAGATGGGGGTGATGGGCCCTCGAAAAAGCGAAGGTAACAAATAAGGAGACGAGCGATATTCTAGCCGTCATAGGGTCTCTTTGTTCGGATCTAGAGTTACGTCTTGCTTGGGTCTGAAATGGACAAGGACCTTCCTAATATGTGTCCCTGTAAACCGTCGGTGCGTACGATTGCCCCTTGAGGCCTGCAAGTGCGTGAGGACCACCAGTGATGCCCTCAAGTTTACAGCATTTGTGTGTCGTCGTTGGCAGGTCTTGCTAAATGGGTGGCTTGTAAATGGAGAACGCGTCACGACAGAGCTGCCAGATTGACGTCTCCGAATGGTCCCTTACAGGGGTGAGTACCGGTGAGTCCTTATCATATCTAACTGCAAGGTCATGCACGACTACAGCGTTCTCATTGATGGGAGCGCCTTCAACTGTTGGGTTGACAGGCCAAGTCCCGGGAGAGGCACAGACATGGCAATCGATGACCACAGGCCGCATAGACCACTATCATGATGGCGGGGTCAAGATATCTGATCCGATCGATTTAAATATCCTTGGCTGGAGGATAGAAACCGTGAATAGAGTAACTCATTCGGAAAGACGGTCCAGAAGTGAAGCGCGGATGGAGACCTACTGTACAATGCCCACCGAAGACATGTACATCTTTCCTTTCACATACATTTGGATGGCCTCTACTACGCCACGTCAGCGCCATGTATGCAACCAAGGTGGATCCAGTCGTTAGAATGCGTTACGATTATATGATCACAGGCGCGTAAGATTGCCGAATATAATACATAGGTATGTGTGAGTCGATGAAGCTGCGATGCGGTCAGTAACAATGGTTACGAAATCTGGACGAGATTCATAGCTGGATGACATCGTCATCCGAGTCTTCGACTAAGATTGGACCGTCAAACGTCTCTAACTTTGCGCTCCACTCCTTGACCTTTTCATGAACGAACACCTGGGCAGCACGGTGAGTAAAACGCAGAGGAGATGTATCGACCGTCTTGCCTTGTTGGGGCTGAAGTTGAGGACCTGCAAACCTTCAAGAGACGTAGCGCGAGAAAGAGCCACATAGGCTTGACCTGACCCAGGTTCACATGGATGGTCAGATCAAGGGAGAAATCGAAAACGTAAAAACTGTACCTTTTTCAAAGACTTTGGCGAGATCCACTTTCACCCTATCAAGTGTCTGACCCTGTGATTTGTGTATAGACATCGCCCATGCTAAGATGAGAGGATACTGCAGCGTCGGGGTGTCTGTGAGATGGGTAGGTATAAAAGTCGCTGAGGCGCACCTGCGTCCGTGACGCCTGGATGTCACCGTTCGGTAGTTCGATTTTCCATGTCTCTGGTTCAATCATTACCTGACGTATCCCCCCTCCAGGGATGTTGAAATCGACGACTGGCCTCTTCCTTCTTGCTTCGTCGAGTGTCAGAGCCTTGATAACGCCGACCTTTGGAGCTTCTTCCAACTCCGAAGGTGGGACGTCGGCATAACGTCGTTCTTGAAGTTTGTAGACATTTTCGTTTCGCGGTCGGTCCCGAGAGAACTCTCCGCCGAAATCCCCGAAGGGTTCCTGAAATGAAACCACGATGCCCATGCTTCCGTTGACAAGCGTCTCGTCGATGTTCTTGATGAGCATAACTTGAGCGCCAACAGTTAGATGTACGACTTCTTGGGCCATAAAATTATCAAGCAGCTTCTGTCGCTGGACACCAGAGGCCAATCCGCCGTCCTTGGCATAATACGTTTTGCTCTCGCCGCGAAGGCGGCTCATTCGCAAGTTATTGGAGTTATCAACATCTTGACGGCGCGGGAAACTAAAACCAGGTCAGAGAAGGAGGTCCTGGATATTGAGGGATAGCTTACAGCTCAGTTGGCCCGATGCCGTCTTCGTATGTGATATCTCTTGATAACTGACGAAATCTTGCGATTGATTTTGGGGACAGTGTCCCGTACCGCATTTCATTCAACATGTTCACAAACTCTAAATTCTTTTAACCAGTCGAACAAGGATTTGTGGTGCCTGGTTCGTACCCTCATCTTTTTGCCGAAAGACTTTGGTAAGTTTGATGGCTCTCTCGAGTGTCTGCTCCCAAGCAACAGCCTCGAAAGCAAACCGCACTGGTGTGCTTCCCTTGCTAACAGGGGGCAGCTGAAAGAAATCGCCAGTAATGACGACCTACCTCTTTGCGTTAGTGCAGAGGACAACAAGTGCATAGATCAATACATACCTGAATGCCTCCGAAGGGTTCAGGTTTATCCCTAATGATACTACCGATCTCAGCAAGCTTGTCGAAGAGTCCGCCGTCGACCATCGAGACTAGAAGAACTGTCACATACGGTGTGCGCAAAAGTGACGCACTAACCTTCGTCGATGATAAGGACTTGAGTCCGACGCCACCTTGAGCTGGCTTTCCTGTTTGTCCTGATCTTCTCGACAAGCTTGTCAACATTCTCTACCCCCAAGCCAATACCAGCAAATGAATGAATCGTCACTCCACCAATATTACAGGCAGCAATGCCTATAGGAATATCCTGATGTTACAGTCTCCCAGAGTAAAAGTAAAGTATAAATACCGGTAGATGCAGTTACTGCCACTGCATCGGGCGATTTTACATATTTTTTACGAAGGGTTTTAATAATCTCGCGTAGGAGAACAGATTTGCCCGTTCCTAGACGCATGTCAGCCCTCCTCGAAAACAGAAAATAAGGGAGTATATGCGGTAACAGTAAGCTTAGAACAGACATCGCAGCAATGTCTGTCTTTCAACGCACGGCACAGAAGACCAAACAATGGTAGGATTGGCAAAAGCCAAGGAAAGCTAGACACACCTGCACTTCCGGTATAGAAAATATTTTTCCTCTGCATGACCAGCTCCAGAATATTCTTTTGCTCGTCACTCAATGAAATTGCGGGTCGCTGGGCAGGCTTTGGTTCGGAAGAAGTGGCCGAAGGGCATTCGGGGCCCTCCTGATTGCCATGTGACAACATATCAAGTGGCAGAACACTACTCGTAGAAGAGCGCGATCTAAAATATACCGAGGACTGAGAAGACCCCCGCGTAAACGATGCGGAAGACGACTCGAAGTCACTCCATGAGCTTGGAAGCTGGCGCTTTTTGGTAGATGGCGCTGCCCCAGGTGAAAGTGGGCGTTTTTGTGAAGCGGTCAACGATGACAAAGCAGGAGATGCCTTGTCAACTTCGCGGCTGGCGATGCCATCCTGGATGGCCTTCCTAAGAGAGTCCGAAAGTGTGCTCCGCTTGGTGGCAGCAGCAGCAGGTACAGAAGCATGGGGGGAATTGTTATGTTATTTGACGTGAAATCGCGCTTAACGGTGGCAAGACCTGAGCGGGGTTGTCGATCGAGCTGCATTATTTCCGGTGACGATGAAAGGAAAGTCTGTGACGCGTCGAACACGTTGATCACCGCTGCATTCAGTTCACTGTCTAGGCGAGCGTGCCTGGTCACTTGCCTGGTCACGTGGACGCGCTACTGCCAAACAGGCAGCACGCACACCGGATCACGTCCGACTCCATGTCCTTCCTCTCGGCCGCGCGGCCGCGCGCATCACTCAGTGCTTTTCGAGAAGCAGGGCTGTCACTTCATTCACGTTTATATGCGGCCCAAGCCAAGGGTGGCCCCATGAAGCGAAATGGTAAGTGCCTCACTAGCAATGTCTTCCCGTCCGCCTATATAAAACCGAGCACCACGGGACTCGCTCAGCCCAGGGGTACAAGGGAAACAAAGCTCAGAAGTTAACTAAGAAGCAGCGGCGAATGGAGATCATGCAGAAATATAAATCACCTGGTGTGCGTGGCCAATGCATGGGTGCAATGGTTGTATTGCTGACTGTGTCTTAGGCTTTGTACCGCTCCCCGCCGGCCAACTAAGACATGAGTTATTTCAAAGCGAGCGCTTGGACGAACTTGATAAACTACCTAACTTCAATGCCGTCCGTGAACGAGTATTGTAACCATAAAGTGGACGACTCTGATGCGAAATTTACAGGAAGACCTTACAGAGCGAAACCTAGGCAATGCACTGGCTTTTCCGCTCGCAGAGAATGACGCAATTCGAGTTTTTGGTATGCCACGCAATGTGCTCTTGGACGTGAGTGACTTCCATGCCGGTTCGTTCCTGACCCGAATCCGTTTTTCCAGTTTCGCATTCTTTCGAAAGCTGCGTCGGTCGTGCGTGACGTGACAATAAAACTGGTGGATCAGCTACAAGCTGCGAGCCAGGAGTCGAGCCAAGGAAACAGATATGTCTTGTGTTCGTTCATTCGCTTGATTGTCGAGTGGGTGTAATTCATATAGTATCCTCATAGCCGGTCCCACGGGTTGCGGCAAGAGCTTCCTGTTGATCCAAGGAGTAGAGTACGCTGCGTCTGCAGGCTGGGTAGTGATGTATATCCGCGTGGTGCGTTCAATTGCTTGTGCGTGAACAAAGTATCCTAACACTTTCTAAGCTATCAACCTCGTGAATTCATCGACGCCGTATTCGTATGACCTGCGCACGCAGACGTATCTCCAACCTGTCTTTGCCCAACAAACACTTGAGCGCTTTCGCACCGTAAATAACCACGCCCTGGATTCGCTCGTCACGGAGGACATAATTGAATTGGACGCTGGTTCATCGCTACCTCAAGGCACCCCTCTTCTCAAGTTGATCGATGTTGGACTGAAAGATCAGATGTCCGCACCTACTGTTTTGGTTGCGCTGCTTGAGGCTCTTGGGAAACAGACAACGTAAGCATCTCTGTGTTTGTTGTTTCGCCATGAAAGTCATGACCCCATTGTAGAGTACCTGTATTGCTTGCCATCGACGACTTCCAAGCACTCTTCACGAAGACAGCATACAAAACCCCACATTTCCAGACGATTCGTGCGTGGCACTTGTCCATGCCTCGCCTCCTTCTCGAATATGCGAGCGGTCGTAAAGCATTTGTAAGTTATTTTTTTTTACTCTACTCGTGTTTAACAAATTAACACTCTCTAATCAAACCAAAAAGGCGCGCGGTGCCGTCGTTGGAGCCTTGTCCCTCTCGGATAAGACTTATGGTCTCTCACAAGAACTCCGTTACGCCTTGGGCTTGCAACCAGGGCTGCGACCGTCACCATACCTCAAAACTACACCTGAAATTTCAGCATTCACGAGAGGCATTCAGCTTGTGGATGTCCCAGAAAAACTAAATGTAAATGAGGCAGCGTCATTATTCGAGGTCTGGAATAAGAACAAGTCGATCCATACTCGTGAGTTTATGAGTTGGTTTTTAGCTGAATTGTAGTTGACTGCCCTCAGCGGGAAATGATGAGCTTTTCTTAGCAAAATACACGGAATCTGGAGGGAACCCGAGGGATTTTGTTTGGAAAGGGTTGCTCTCCACGCTCCAGACGTAGAATTAGACTACAGTACCATCTGCTTACCTTATCGCGTGCTTTCAATTTTCACGTGACTGACGCGTCAGACGTGACGCGAACCTACACGAAGACACGAAGCTGGTCATCGACGCCACCGACACCAGCACGGGCGAGTGCTCTCAAGTTAGTTGACCGTCTGACTTTGAGTATCCCGGGATAAAATGCCAGCCTCGTTCTCCTCGTCTCTTCCTGCTTCGACGTCTCTTAAACGCAAACTTCTCAGCGACACTGACGACGACCATGAGTCCACCCACCCATCCAAACTCCCTACCATTGCTGAAGCAGGCACAGGCAGACCAACACGGCCTCTTGGACAGAATATCTCAGCTACGAATGCTGGCGGTACTCGCAGACTGGGCTTTGGACCACCGCCTCTTACCAAGCCGCGCCCTCCTGCGCTGTCCGGCCCCCCACCCACTACCATCACCACGCGTCCGACTCGTGCAACAAGCGCGCCGCCTAAATCAGTTTCTTCTCGATGCGTCTCTCAGCCAATGGCTCTCCCACGCCCTGTCGGGGTGCGGACGGTATCTGGTCCGCAAAGGACAGCTTTGAACGGCATCAGTACGCATGATTTCCGCCTCCAGGTTTCACAGAGCCAGATGGACCCAGTTGTGTCACGGACGGTGGAAAATGCGAGATTGGTGGCGGACATGAATGCAGAGCGTACGAAAGTTGCAGCTTTGCAGGCGGAACAATTCACTCGCACGCGGGAGCTGGCCGCCGCACGCACGCAAGATATCAGCCACAGGCGCGAGTTGATACCCAAAACGGACGAGCTCGAGGCCCTGCGCAAATGGCACGCACGTGAACTCCTCGAGCTCGAGGCGGACGCTCGCCGGCGCGAGCGCGAACTCCACGACGTCAATTTCGACCTCACAACTACGCGCGAGGACCTCGAACGGGAGCGTAATACTGCCGTATCGCTCAAAGAAGCACTCGCTCAGCAGGGCGCCGCGCAGAAATCTCTGCAGTCGCAGAACTCGACGCTGCACGCGCAGCTTGCTACTCTCCGTGCGGCCAATGATGGAACCGCCGAGACGGTATCGACTCTCCGACATGACCTCGAAGCGGCGCGAGGCCGCATCGATGAACTGGAGGTAGAAGTACGCGAGGCAGAGATGGTGCGCCGGCGGCTGCATAATATGGTGCAGGAGCTCAAGGGCAACATACGTGTTTTCGCACGCGTACGACCAATGCTGTCGTCGGATGTCTCGGGCACGAACAACGAGAAGGCACGGATCGCGGCACTGGCAAATATGTCGTTTCCTGATTCGAGGGACCATCGGGAGATTGTGCTTGGTTCTACAAGTGAGAGTGCGACGGGCCAGGAGCGGAAGGACACCTGGAACTTCAGTTTCGATCGGGTGATTTCCTCATAATTATCCCGCGCTTCACATACCCGTACTAAGGTAACAACTTTAGGTATTTGAGCCGCAAAGCACACAGGAAGAAGTCTTTGAGGAAATATCGCAACTTGCGCAGAGCTGCACGGATGGCTACAACGTTTGCATCTTTGCCTATGGCCAGACTGGATCTGGGAAGTCATTTACTATGGAAGGAGGCTCGGTGAGTACTCTTCTATAATACTAACATGACCCCGACCAAAGGTATTGTCTTAAGACACAGGAGACCGTGGGTATGATTCCCCGTGCCGTAGACCAGGTTTTTCAAGTCACAGAAGAACTGAAAAGCAAGGGGTGGGAATACGCCCTCGAAGGGCAATTCCTTGAGATTGTGCGTGTCTCGTTGTGCCCTTGATATGGTTCTTAGACCCGACACAGTATAACGAAACCATCAATGACCTCCTCGGAAAGGGTGAATTCGACAAGAAGAAACACGAGATCAAGCACGAGAAGGGATCAACGCGCGTCACAGACACCGTAGTCCAACAACTTCGTTCGCCAGCCCAGGTTCGCTCTCTCCTTGCAGTAGCAAACTCGCGGCGCACGGTCGCGGCGACTCTGATGAACGAACGCTCCTCGCGGTCGCATTCCGTGTTCACGTTGCGCATCCGCGGCACGAACACGCACACCGGCCAGGTGTGCGAGGGCGCGCTGAATCTGGTCGACCTCGCTGGCAGCGAGCGGTTGAACTCAAGCGGCGCCGGGAAGGACAAGGAACGGCTGCGAGAGACGCAGAACATCAACAAGAGCCTGAGCGCGCTGGGAGATGTCATTGCTGCCCTTGGAGAGAAGAGCGACAAGAGCGACAAGCATATCCCGTATCGGAACTCAAAGGTTAGTGAAAACAAATGAGTTATGTTGCTTTGGACGCAAGTTGACGGTATGCGCAGTTGACGTACCTGCTGCAAAACTCGCTGAGTGGGAATTCTAAGACGCTGGTAAGTATCGAATTCGGATTGGCTCTGCTTTCATCGAGAAGGGTACGCGCGGTTGCTGACATCCCGAACAGATGTTCCTGAATCTTTCGCCGCTGGCGGCCCACCTTAACGAGTCGCTCTGTTCACTGCGTTTCGCTACCAAGGCAAGTATACAAAGGCCTGGATGGCGAGAGATAATGTGCTGCTGATGCTTTATGCTGGAACAGGTCAACAACACCCAAATTGGAACTGCAAAAAAGCAAGTCAAGAGTACCTCATGAGCTCTTTGCATGGTAGGCATGGTCCCCCACAGGCACCTTGCTCTTGAAGATGTAATCCTTTGTTTGTCTGGTATTTATTTTGTCACCTGTTGCATCCATGACTTTTTGCTAGCTAAGCATGTCTTCTATTTGTAATTATAATGAACTTTCCCCTTCCTTGGAGATATTGCCAGTGTTGTAAAGGGTGATTACAGTCCATGGACAATATATTATACACAGGTTGTAAGTTGTAACATACAATGTTAATGTGAAATGTATGGTATATATCTGTCATCTTGCCCCTCACTGGCACATCTTGGAGGTGTAGTACAGTGGCGATCAAAAGTACTGCACGACTGTACGGAAAATGTTTGATTACGTCGCAACACTTAGATATTGACATACCAAACCAATAAATGATTGTACATCGTGTCTTTAGATGTAAAGGCCATAAATTCAATGACTCATAACCAGAAAACATGCTACTGAAAAAAATGTAATCAGATTACCCGAAAAGACTGCGTGCAGTACTTTTGAACATGAGGCACCACTTATGTTTTTGCATAAATGCCGAAAGAAAAACATCAAAAACTTAGTTCCAACTCATCGCCACTCTTTCATATTATGGTCTACACCTCCCCAAGCAAGGTTGCTCAGATCGTTGAGCTCAAAAACCTTGGCCAATCAGATTTTGAGATCGCGCGTCGGTTTAATCTCCATCGCACCACCATTCCCCGAGTCATCAAACGCTTCGTGGAATCTGGCGATCCTTACTTCCGGAAACACAAGCCTGGTCGCCCCCGCAAGCTCCAGGAGCGTGATGTTCGTCATGCTGCCATTCTACTTGCTCGCACTGAAGCTGCCAATGTCACTGAACTCACCCAAAAGGCCTTCCCTCAAGTCTCTTGCATCACAGTTTCCAGGGCATTACATGAGTACGGACTCATCTCACGGGTCCGTAGATCTAAGCCCTGGATCTCCCCGGCCAATGTGGCCAAGCGCAAGGCATGGGCAACTGCACATGCCGCTTGGACTGTCAAGGACTGGAAGCAGGTGGTTTTCTCCGATGAGTCCAAATTCATGCTATTCAAGTCAGATGGGCGCCAGTATTGTTGGATGAAGCCCGGACAGGCACTGGACCCTCGTTTCATGAAGAAGACAGTCAAACATGGAGGTGGAAATGTGATGGTGTGGGGTTGCATCACCGGGCAGGGGATGGGAAGGCTTCATCGCATCGAGGGAATCATGAATGGGCCTGGGTATGTCGAGATCCTTCAAAAAAGTCTTCTGGGCACACTCAAGGATCGAAATTTGAAGAAAGCGGGCAAGGACAAGGTCATTTTCCAGCAAGACAACGACCCGAAGCACACTTCTCATGTCGCGAGAGACTGGTTCCAAAATAGGAAGGTCACTGTACTCCCTTGGCCCCCTTCGTCGCCCGACATGAACATCATAGAACATGTATGGGATCAGCTGGACCACCTTATTCGTGCTTGTAACCCCCTTCCTCGCAACAAGGACGAGATGTGGCAAGCTCTTCAAGAAGAGTGGAACAACTTTCCGAAGGAGGCCCTGGACAAGCTTTATGAAAGCATGCCCCATCGTGTTGCCACTCTGAAGGAGGCTCGAGGTTACCATACCAAATACTGATACCCAGTAAGCGTCACTCCTTTTCAATCTTTGATGATTCTCATCTTACTCGGAAACAGGGTCTGCGCTCAAAAGAACTGCACACAAACTTTTTCGTAGAACACTTCCCATCCTTCACACATTCGTTTTAAAGCCCTGAAACACTCATATTCTCGTAGTACACTCAATTAGCTACTATTTGGACCCTAATACATACAAGTTTGATGGTGGATTCGGAAAATCGTGAGCCTTGAGATTTGTTTGCATGTGTTGTGTATTACTTTTGAGCGCCACTGTAGGTTCAATGTGAGGTAGTATAAGTACACTTCTCTACATGTCTAGCTTTAATTATTGTTGAGCTTTAGCACTTCTCACATTTCATCATAGGCTTCTATGTTTCAGTATTTTATAATGTGCTCCCACTTTTTTCATTTCTATGCCCAGAAAACACCTTCATGACAGTAGTAATAATGGAATGCAATATATAGTATGGTTAGAGTGATTATTATAGGCTCCTCTTCTGAAATTTGACCCTTGATTTGACCATGACTGTATTGAGGGCTGAGACATTGTCAGTTGGACCTTCTGTAACACCCTAGTAAGCCTCCAATTACCCACTTATCTCCATTTCTATGCCCATTTTACCACCAGTGCAACTACAACTAAATCCAAGGCAATGTAAATTAATGGTTTGACTATTTAACTAGATTAGACTGAATTATATAATTACAGTAATGTAAATACACATATGGAATGCAAGGTTACATAGGTCATTTATGTAAAGTCTTTCTGTCAGTGACTAAATAATGGACTGCCAGAATAAATTATATAGAAAAAGAAAAACACAACAAGTGCTTCTAATGTATAAAAGCCATCTGGTGGACATTTAGATAAAAAAGATATATATAAAATAAATAGTCACCATCTATAATATTTTTTGCTATATAGGTCATTTATGAATGGCCTGGCCAAAGGGTAATAATAAAAAAGTGGGCCATTGGCCTGCACAGATATGAAAGCAAACTCTAATTAATAGAAACAAGTTCTAATATAGCAGTTTACAGAGATAAGGACAAAATCAGATGACTATGTTGAAAACTTAGCATTTTCAACATTTTCACACCATTTCACTCCAAGTTTAGGTAGATTTGATTAAACTGCCCATCTGGATAGACCTGAGCCTTAATACCATCAGTTATGTCACACTGACAGTTTACAATCTTAGACATAAAATCTAAAAAGACTATTATTTGAGACTCTAAGGCTATATTCTTTACACACTTTACACTACACTACTTGCTACACTACAAACTTGCTGCTGCCAAGATCTGGAGTCTTTTTGTTGATGTTCCCACCCATTGGTTGGTTCAAGGCTCCCAAGTGGTTGTTGGCCTTTTGTGCATTTAAATTTTGTATGTTGTGCATAGTCATGGGGAAGGCATTATGGTAATGTCTTCACCAGTAGTTGCATTTACCAGTGGTAAGATGTGGTTTTCTAAAGAGTGAGATAATGAGTTATGGAGTCTCACAATGTGGTTTGCATTAGAAGCCCTGGTTTGGGTTTTGAGTACAAGTATGTGAGCCTCAATCTCACCCAGTCTCCCTTGAATGCCACCCAGTTGCTCTTCCACCCCATTCAGTTGAGCAGTCATGGTTTGCAGGACTTCTGTAAGAGCTCTACCATTCACCCTGGCTGGTATGTTAGTAAGCTTTGTCAGTTCCCCTATCAGTTGAGCAATTGCATTTGTCATCACGACAATGTTCAGTTGCAGTCTACTTGCAGAAGAGGTTCACCGTCCATAGATGGACAAAGATGCTTAGAACCAGGAAAATGTCAAATGCTAACCAAGACCCTATTGCTAGTGTTGCCTTTCTTGTCCTTGTTCTCATGAAAGAAAAACAAAATGCTCCTATAAACATCCTTTACCACTTCCTTAGCAGTGATGGGCATGCCAAGAGCAGTAGTCAGAAAGCAATAATGGTAGTGGGTGGGGTCAGTGTTGGGGGTGACATGCAGAAGGGGTAGACCAGACAGGTTCTCCACATACCATTCAGCTATGGCTCCCTCAACTCCATTAGCTTGAGAAGAGAGAGAATTGCTGGGGAAACACTGCACACGCATGTTCTTAGCAGTTGTTGTAGTAGAAGAATGAGTCACAATCCAAATAACAATCGGCCAGAGTTTGTTGTTCCCATTATTATTATGGGTGTTGAAATGAGCTGTTGTAATAGCCAAGTAATGAATTTTGTGATCATGCTGTTTATCAAGCCCTCCACCCTTTTTGGATACTTATGACACAGATAATACAATTGCTTGCTTTGCCAGGCAATCAGCCAGAAGCCTGCTAAGGGCATATAACAAAGGGCTAGGAAATATCTCTGTCACGAGTATTACCGCGCGACTGGTGGGGACACAACAAGATGAGAATGTATTGAGGTAATACAAAATATCACTGACCTGGTGGGGACACAACAAGATGAGAATGTGTCCGCACCAGGGTTACTTAGTATATACATGCGCTATGGTTACTTAGTATATACATGTGCTATGTCAGCACCCTAATGCGGTAGGCGGGATCAAACCCTCAACACCCCCCTTGAGCGCAACTACCGCGTTTATGCTAATGAAGAGCTTTTGATTGGTCAACGTCCAGTCGGATACGTTGAAGCCATTTTCGGTGAACAGTTTTGTCAAGCGGTTTTGTGAGAAGATCTGCCGGGTTTTCGACTCCTGGAATATGTGTAACATCTATGACACCGTCGTTGACACAGTCCCGGATGAAGTGAGCGCGAATGTCGATGTGTTTCATGCGCGAGTGAGAGTGTGGGTCGTGACTACAAGCGACCGTGCCTTGATTGTCGCAGTGAAGGATCGTCGCAGTGGGTTGTTTGAAACCGAGTTCGTCGAAAAGAGAGCGCAGCCAAATAATTTGCCGAGTGCAATGCGAGCAAGAAAGATATTCGGCTTCACATGACGATAATGCGACAATAGTTTGTTGTTTGGAGCTCCAGGCTATAGGTCCTCCTCCGCATTCTATAATGTAACTGGAGACAGACTTGCGGTTATCAGCCATGCCCCAATCAGAGTCAGTAAATGAAATGAAGATTGGAGTCAAGTCAGCAACGTCTCCGTAGATTATGCCGTGATAACGGGTTCCTTGAAGATATCGAAGGAGGTGTTTGGCGGCTTCGAAATGACGTTGGCCGTAATTAGACATGAAGCGTGCAAGTTCGCGAACGGTGTACACGATGTCGGGTCTGGTGCAAGTGGCTAGATACATGCATTTTCCGACTATAGCGCAGTAAGGTAAGGACGAGGCTGCCTTTCGTTCTGTATCCGTAGTGGGACACATGTCAGCGCTGAGGCGCCATTTAGGGCAGGGGGTAGTGACCGAATTGCACTCGTCCATTTTGAATTGACGAAGGATGGATGTGATGAATTGGGTTTGATCGATCATGAGGAGACGTTTTGATCGATTTCGCGTGATCCTGCATCCAAGGATCCATTCGGTGTTTCCACCGTCAGTGACCGTGAACTTGTCATTAATCTCTTGAGAGGCATGATCAGACTCAGATTTGGAATCGGATGCAAGGATGATATCATCAACACTGGTCGCGGACATAGTAAAACCGGAGGATGATTGACGAGTGTAAACACTCCAATCGGATTCACAACGCATGTAACCGAGATTAGTGTAAGCGTCATGGAGTGTTAGGTACCACTGTCTGCCGGCCTGGCGGAGTCCATAAAGGCCTTTACGAAGACGCCAGAAGGGGGAAGAGAAGTCAAACCCATCAGGGGCCTTCATGTAAATTTCTTCTTCGAGTGGACCATTTAAATAGGCTGTTTTGACGTCCAACTGACGTATCTCGAAGTCGTTAATTGTGGCGATGCAGAGGAGTGACCGAATGGAATCCCAGCGCGCGACAGGGGTGAACGTGAAAGTGAAGTCTTGACCGGGAATTTGGGTAAAGCCTTTCGCAACGAGACGCGCTTTGAAACGAGAGATGGTTCCGTCTTTGTCTCGTTTAATGTGTAAGACCCATTTACACTGTACGGGTTTTCTGTGTGGGGGCAAAGTGTGGACCTCCTCATAAACGCCCTTGGCTTTGAGCGACTCCAACTCGGAGTTTATTGCGGAAAGCCATTCAGCCCAATAAACGGACCGTTTGGCTTCCAAAACGGTTTGTGGGTCTGAGGCGTCATCGTCTCGAAGAGAGCAAATGATGGCCTCTGTAGACGAGATAGTGTCAACAACAGATGTGAAAGGTCTGTCATGATCAATAGGGACGATGATATCGTCATCGTCTACAGCAAGTAATTGCTGAACTAATGTATCAGAATGTACGAAGTCGTCATATTTAGGTGGTAAGCAAATATTCCGCCGCGGACGATGAGATAGATTATCGTCACTGTTAATGTCCACGTTTGAATTGGTGCAAGGCACATTTCGGTGGACAGAAGTGGCGTAAGGTGTACGTTCGCTAAAGCGAAACATTAATATAGCAATGTGGGATATAGCCACATAAGCATACGGAAATAGATTATCACCGTTGGTTTCCCCCACGTTATTATCCGTGCAAAGCGCGGTGTCATGGGTGGAAGCGGTGTAAGGTGTACGTTCGCTGAATGATTTTGGGCGAAGCGTTAACAAAATGAAGATGTCTGCGTTGTTATGCAACATACGCAGTTTGGGTGGGTGGTGACGCGGGCGTGAAAATTTCATCCCATAGGGGAAGAGGATTGTCGGGTGGAGTTGATGATGGAAAGTCATGGAAAACAACATCCCGACGGGTTTTGAGTGTGCCGCCGTGACCGCCAAGGTTTGGTACCCATATATGATACCCTTTGGCATCTCGGGCATATCCTACGAAGCGACCGGATTCACCTCGTGGATCGAATTTGGAGAGCGTATTAGATAATATGCGGGAGGTGCAAGGTGTGCCGAAAGGACGCAAGTGTGAGAGATTTGGTTTGTACCGATGCCAGAACTCAAATGGAGTTTTGCCTGGTGGAAGGTTTGAATGCGGTACACGGTTTTTTAGATGAACGGCAGTAAGGATGGCGAATGGCCAGAACCATTCAGTAAGGCCGGCGTCAAGCAATAATGCTCTGGCCATGGAGGCAAGAGTTAGATTGCAGCGTTCGGCGACGCCGTTTTGATTAGGGGTGTCAGGGACAGTTTTCTCATACGTTATTCCCGAAGTTTTGCAATGTTCTTCGAGTTTGCCCCTAACAAGTTCAGGAGCATTATCAACGCGTAAAATAGAAATTGTTTGTTGTGAGAATGTCTGTGCAAGTGATTTGAACTCAATGAAATGTTGAGGTGCTTCCTCGCGAGTTTTCATAAGGGAAACGAAGATGTATCGAGAGTGACAACAAATGAAAAGGATGAAGTATCGGAAGGCACCGTAGCAGGGTGGGAGGGGTCCGCAGATGTCGCAATGAACGCGTTCAAGAATACGAGTAGCACGATGGGAAGCGCGTGAGGGAAAAGGGGTTCGTTTAATATTGGCTTTGGCACAAATGATACAAGATTGGTGAGTCGAGTCGTCGAAATCAATACCCTCAACGGCGGAGCGGAGCCCTTTAACGCCGATGTGCCCCATCAGGCGATGTAAAAACCCGCTTTATCTGAGTCAACAGCTGCGGCAAATGGGGCAATTCTCGGGAGTAGAGGTGGATTCTCGATGCGGGAAAGTAAAGATCGTTGGGCAGATGGACGGATGATGGTGAGATTGAGACGGAACATGTCGTTATAAATTGTGCCGTCAAATATCTTCTGACCACGAAAAGAAAGAGTGGCCGTGTCGTCACCTAAGATCGCAGTAACTCCGACTTTGTTCAGGCGAACGCCGCTTATGAGATTGGAGCGAGCAGCAGGGATATGTAGGACATGGGTGAGGAGAATGGTCGTCAAACGATTTTCACATTGTCCTTGGACACGCACAGTTCCACAATCGATGGCAAGAGTGGAGGTATCATGACCGAAACCACTGACAAGAACAGGTTGGATTCTGTGATATGTTTCAAAAGCGGTTTGGTCATTAAATACATGGCGGTTCGCACCAGAATCGTAATGGCAATGATCAGTGTGAAGGTCGCCGTGTTTGAGGACGGGTAATGTGGCGATGATGACTTCATCGTCAAGGTGGGTGTCAAAAGATGGAAGTTCCGAAGCCATAACGGCGAGGATGTGTGCATCGCTGTCCGTAGTTGACGCGGACGGAATGACGGTAGAATCTGCATGGTCAGGCACTGTACATGTTGCTGCCTGGGCGGCAGCGATGAATCTGGCATATGCGGGATGAGAGGTGGGCGGGACGTTATTAGCTCGTGAGCGTTGTCCAATGGGAAGATGGAGGTTCCAGGGCCCTCTCCACCAAGTGGCATACTTCCCTGGATTACCACCGCCGTATGTAACGCACTCGGAAATATCATGTCCTTTTCGACCGCAATTTGGGTTTGTGCATGTTTTGTCAACACGAGAGCGTTTAACAGAACCTTGGACAGCGGATTCTGATGCACGAGGACGTTTGAAGTTCCTCTTATCAGTGTCAGCATGGGCGGAGAAACGTGCATGGAGGATTGGAGGTCGTTTTTGGTTCGGTACCGTGCTTCGTCACGAATACTGGTGAAGAAATGTTTGGAGCAGATTGGGGTGGGAGGATTTCAAGCGTCGTACTCGGCAATACGAGCTCGTAGACCGGAGGTGAAGACTCGCCATTCGGCATCCTGAGGGAGATTGTCGATGACAGCGCAAGTGAATTCGCGGTCAGGTAGTGTGCTGTTAGTATCCATATCGCCCAGTAGACTGTACAGGCGTTGCATGTCGGTGAGCCAACGTGTGACATCTGCGTTCGAGCTACATTGGGTCGAAAAAATGTCTTTTTTGATCGTTTGAGAGCGTGAGGAATTATGTGGCTGATAATAGTCACGCAGGCAGATCCAGGCCTGCGCTGCATATGCCGCGTTTTGGATTAAATAAATTTGATCGCTAGGAACTGCACTGGCAATCTTGGAGAGCGCGGTGTTGTTTGCCGCCATCCATGGTGCCCTATTGAGGGTTGGAAGTGTGGACTCGGGACCTTCAACGTACTTCCACAGATCCCAGCTGAGGAGTTTAAGATGGGATTTGAAAACCCATTCGCCATAATTGTTGTTGATGTTGTCGTCATAATTTTGGGAAGTTCCCCACTGGTGTCATCTGGCATAATAGGGGTTATTTGGGGTGTAACGATAAATTTGATTATTCAGCGGCTACCGGGGCCCATAACCTGTCACGAGTATTACCGCGCGACTGGTGGGACACAACAAGATGAGAATGTATTGAGGTAATACAAAATATCACTGACCTGGTGGGACACAACAAGATGAGAATGTGTCCACACCAGGGTTACTTAGTATATACATGCGCTATGTCAGCACCCTAATGCGGTAGGCGGGATCAAACCCTCAACAATCTCGTTCCCCTTCTTATCTCTACATTATAAAGTGCTTCTTACTTTGCTTTAATTGGATACCATGTTCCTTTCAGCTGGCCCAATAGAGTCCATTACAGTGGGGACTCACACTAGAAATCTACATCTGAGCCAGTAACTATATAGTAGGTTGTCATCATGTCAGCATTCATAATCATGCCAATGTGTCTCCTTTATAGTCCTTTAACTTTCCAGCCTTACTGTATTAGTATCATATTGGACTCATTGTGAGCCTTTGCATAAAAGGGGAAGCTACCCTTGCCAGCCTGTAGCACATCCTATGGTTTGTAACATTTGTTTTTTCTGCTATTATCAGTGGCTCTGTCACCAGTCTCTGTTCTCAGGAAAGGACACCCCCCCAGGCCCTGGGACATTCCATGATTCCCTCTCCCCTCTATTTCCATCTTGCCCAACATAACCTGGGCTTACTGCACCACACCACCGTGTGCCAGTGGTTGCAAGATCAGCTAGGAACATAATTGCACCAACTCTGGTCGCAATGCACTCCATCACTTATCCTCCTCGGCTTTCCCAGTACGACCTCACTTGCACATCCCTTGTCTCGCTACACCTGCCGCACCACCGCCGCCCCGGCGGCGCGCATAACCTCGCGCTTAGCATCGCTCGCCCACATGAAGAAATTGCATTTGTACTGGTGGTCGACCTCCTCGCGTAGCCTCTCATGGCGGCCCTTGTCATACCCAGGCCCGACCGGCCGCGCACAAAGATAAATGTCTTGCCCTTATTAGGTCCGGGCTTATTCACGCGGAACTCCTTCGCCGGCTCCTGGTGGACGGTGCAGAGCGGCGGCGGGATGGGCATGAAGACCGCGGACCAGGAGGACGCCGCGCCGCCCGCCTTTCCATTTCCATTTCGTTCTCCCTGCTGCTTCGGCTGGACGTGGGGCTGTTGTTGTTGTCCGCGGGCAGACGTATCTCTGACGTGATGGTGGGCAGTGGCGACGGTTGCATTTCTTCGCTGTCCTCGCAGAGGTCGATAATCTCTGCCGAAGACCACGAGGTAGCTCGGTCGGATGGCGGTGCATTTGCCAGTGCTATGGAGGCAGTGGTTGGCTTGATAAAAAACGAGGAGAGTTTCGATTGTCCCGCCTTGAGCTTTTTTGGCTTCGATGCTTCTGCCGTAGTTGAAGTGCCGTGGATGGAGTCCGATGACGTTTGTGGGACTTTTCACGAGACTCCTGCGACGGTTTGAAAGAAGCCTGAGTCAAGACGGGCGACGTCGGGGACGGCGATAATGAGGGCTCTGTATCAGGTTGGCTTGAAGAAGACACTTGGGGAGCCTTTGATGTAGATTGTTCTTCTACAAAAATCGGTTGAACCTGCTTATTCAGAGCATCGAACGCAGTCGCCAGAGGGGACAGCGCATTAGATGGTGTTGCTGGAGGCGGCGATGGCACTTCCGCACCACGCTTGGTGAAGAAGTTCGACATAAGCGTCTGCTTTCCCTGAAACTCGGACCAATACTTGACCGCCAGTCTTGGGAGCTCGCGCTTCACACTCTCCACACCCATATGCATTAAGTCACATAAGACGAGCTTTTCACCAGCGTCAGTGGTAATCTGGTCGTAAAGGTCGATGAATACAGGGCAGTGATCTGAGCCTTTGATGGACGCCTGGATGTCGGCGGCCTTGATCCAAGGGATCAGACCCGGCGTAACGAGCACATAGTCAATGCGCGTGCCATAGTTGGTTTCGCGTGCGCTGATCTTCGTATTCCAGCCTGGGTGAATCGTACCATCCGGCGATGTGATAAGTACCACTACCACCACAGTCCGTCAGATGCGGCACGTACAGGTAAACATTCCCTTGCGGTCTGGCCAGAACCGCCTGAGCACGTCGATCAAAGGTCCGTTCGGTGCCAGCCAGTCCCGCATCCATACGCGTGCCGGGTAGTCCCAAAAGGTGGACGCATTGCTTGGCAGGTGCCCATCACAGTGGTCAATCGGTGCCGCGCACACGTTCAGATCGCCCACTACGACCACCTCCCGCCCCGCCGCGATCAACCCCCGCACGCGCTCCTGCAGCATCAGATGGTAGTTCATCTTGTACGGGAATCGCGCGTCGGACCCTTCGTTCGGGCAGTATAGGTTGATCAGCACAAACAGGCCAAAGTCGAGCACGAGTGCGCGTCCTTCGAGGTCCAGAGCGAGGAGGTCGTTTGGGGTCTGTTCGTCGGCGTCGGGGACGAGGTCGAGTTCGTGCGCGACTGGGTAGGACGTCGAGATGCGCTCCTCTGGACTTAGAGGAGGCTTCGGTTGCAGGCCCCCGGAGAGACCCTCCTCGGCTTTCAGGGGCGTTGCTGTACGCGTGTCAGTGTAGACTGCGACACCACTGTAGCCTCCTTTCGTGGCGGGAAAGGAGAAGAACGAATGGAAGGAGTCTGGCAGCGCAATGTCACGGCCAATTGCTGCGCGACTGCTCTTTATTTCTAGAGGGTGGCAATGTGTGAAGCTGTGAACAAAGCACGTCGAGGGGCAGCCGTGGCGGGATATCGCACCTTGAAAGCAGATAATGTCTGCTCGGAGTTCCTTCAGAATGGCATCCCAGGTCTTGAAGGTATTCCATCTACCCCGTCCATTAGACTACATAGGCCCACAGGAAGCAAGATGCCAGGGTTGCTCACGGATGGTATTGAGGTATTGTCCGGACTCCGTTCTAATTCCAAGGGTGCATGCTTCAGGACGGAAGCTGATACGAACGAACGGTGCAACGATAAAGGATACGCACAAGGTTCCAAGACAGGATTCGCATCCGTTCTCGCTAACTAAGGGCTGTTTTGTGTTCGTCGAGCGGCGTTTCGAAATGTCAAGGATGTCACTGTAAAGATTCAGGTCATCACGTTTACTCTATCTGTCACCTCCCGCGACTGTACCACTGGCCGTGCCCCCTACACTCGCGCGATAAACACCTCTTCTATTGGGATGTCTCGTTATCGAAGGTCACGAACACATAAGGCGCAGCGAGATGTGCATCGTGCCAGCCGTACGCGAGTAAGCCTCTCTCTCGGCACCAATGATATCCTTGCAGACGAAAACTTCCCTTGCTTGCAGGCACGTACAAAAGACATCGATCAGATACAGCTCATCGACCTAGACCCCAAGGTTTGTCACTCAGAACCCCCGCTGTGCCTAGTCTTGATGTGGAAGCTTTCTTATAGAATCGGACAAAGCTGGAAGCACAGGAACTAGACTACGAGAAGCCTGGCCTCGCACAGCACTACTGCGTCGAATGCGCAAAGTTCGTCTCTTGTCCCAAATTCTGCTTTGTGCTGAATGTACATATCAGATACTACGAAACGGATTCTGCGCTACAGTCACACTGGAGGAGTAAAGTTCATAAACGACGGTGCAAGGCTCTCAAAGAACCAGCGTATACGATTGAAGAATCTGAGCGAGCCGCAGGGTTGGGCAGGGATAACAAACGCGTAGGTGCAGCTGTCGCAAAATCCGACATTGCCCTGTCGCCAGCATAGTCGCATCCTGTTGCAGGAGGATTGTCGTACGCTGTAGCTTATTTGTCACACCCAGTGTACATCCAAATTATCCGGTCGGGGTATATGAGTATGCAGAGAAGGGACAGACAGATCGATGATTGCACCAAACAAGGATCATGTATTCATGCGGGAACGCATGCTGACCATGGTAGCATATCATAATGCAATAGAGCAGAGTGGTAATGCGACAGAATACAGTATTCAGATGTTCGAGGGGTACAGCATCTAAAAAACGTTGAGTATCGCAACCACAACTGCAGCAGATGAGTTAGACATACGACGCGGACGCTCGCGCCAAAGGCATGTGGAGGCAAGTTGGACCTAAATTTTGATTTGACGACACCGCTATTGCCATGCGGGCGAGTTACGCGTCTACAAGACCTTGAACGATGCGCAACATGTGAAGATTACGAGGACCTTACCCCCAAATAACGCGAACATTCGACCCTGCGATTTCCCGCTTGGCACGGTATACGTATGCTACACGCTGTGGGAGTGCATGAGGTCAGCACAGAGTACCAAGGATCGGAAATTCGCCAGGGTGCGTACCTTTCCGAGGTAGAACTGTGCGTCCTCCTTAGTCGAAACACCCTCGATCTGAAGGAGGGAAGTGTTGGGGCGGGTGTTACGCTTGCCACGTTTATGACCGAGTACGCGCCCTTTGCTGTAGAGTCTGTAAATAAGAGGCAGATTTAGTATTTCGTTGCGCGATGTCATCCAAGGGGGCCAGACACGTCATCCCAGTCCAACTGGGTCCATCCACCCCCTCTCTCGCTATCCCAACCCACATCCACTATGCAGTAGATGACTGGAAAGTGTACATACCGTGTCGATGCCATTCTGTGTCCCTGTAGTCGTCCGCTGGCCGTCGTCTAATCTGTTGCTGGTGTGGGTGAGTTTGGTGATTCCTAAACTTTGGCTGTGACAAGTGACAGTGACAACATGTCACGGGATATATCGGCGTGACCCACTGGACTGATCCAATTTGCCATTGACGCAGTTTTCTGAAGCTGCACTCGACAGCCGCGCACTTTCGGCGCGTTCGAGTAACGGAGCAATGGCAGAGTGACCTCTCCTATGATGTGCGTCCTGTTGTAGGAAGCTATTTTGTGTGGGGCTCTACTGTACACTTAATTTAATCCCTCAGTTGAGTCCCCGTGGTCAAGGAAATACACTTTCTTTTCTTTTGCTCCCACTGCACAGTCAACGCTTGATCTCAAAAATCAAAGGACTTTTGGCACTTTTGAGCTTGAGCGTATTACAATACTAGTGTCATGGCGCAGCCCCCAGCGTGGAGGCGACTCGCCTCAACAACATCGACATTCACCGCCAAATCCGCCCCGTCCAAAGCACACCTCCATAAACCGATACCCGACGACCTCTTCCCTCGCGGCTACCTCCTAGGCGGCATACACAGCGGCGTAAAAAAGGACGCATCCATCCTCGACCTCGCCGTCCTCCTCTCAACCTCATCTCGTCCGACATCGGCCGCAGCGAGCTTCACCCGCAATGCATTCCAAGCGGCCCCCATCACCGTCTCCAAAGCCGTCCTCGACCAGACCGCCGGCCGCGCGCGCGCCCTCGTCGTCAACAGCGGCTGCGCAAATGCCGTCACGGGTCGACAAGGCCTCTCCGATGCGTGGGCAATGGCCCGCGCAACCGACGCCCTCCTCGCACCTTCCTCCTCCTCCTCTTCTTCTTCTCACGCATCATCACCATCATCGGAGACGCTCGTCATGTCGACAGGCGTCATTGGCCAACCGCTCCCCATCTCCAAGATCCTCACCGCGCTGCGTCCGCACGGACCCCTGGCGCCACCTACGCTCGGGCACGGCTTCGCAGCATGGGAAGCAGCAGCGCGCGCGTTCATGACGACGGACACATTCCCGAAGCTGCGTGCGCGAACGCTCCCTCTCGGAGATGGACGCACGTACCGCATCGCGGGCATCGACAAGGGAGCAGGCATGATCCACCCCGACATGGTCGGCGTCCCACGACCACGACCAACCGCACCCCACGCCACGCTACTCGGGTGCATCGCGACAGATGCGCCCGTCGCGCCCGCGGCGCTCCAATCAGCGCTTGACTTTGCCGTGCAGCGTTCTTTCAACGCGATCAGCATCGACGGGGACATGTCCACGAACGACACCGTCGTCTTGTTCGCTAACGGTGCTGGTGCCAGTGTCGATAGTGGGGAGCTGTCGAGCACAATCCAGACGACCGAGGCTGAGATCGACGAGACAAGGGACCCGGGCGTGTTCGTTCAGTTCCGGGACGGCCTGACAGCTTTCATGCAGGAACTGGCGCAGCTCGTAGTACGTGATGGCGAAGGCGCGACCAAATTTGTGACGATCTCAGTTGAGGTGCGTGCGCGTTGGATACCCCTGATTCATGATCACAACACGCCCGCGTTCTCCGTGGATCTGATCTCGGACTGATTAATGTGATTGTCGTTGTGCAGGGCGCCCGGTCATACGAAGATGCGCACAAGATCGCGTCGAGAATCTCAACGTCCGCCCTCGTCAAAACAGCGCTTTATGGCGAAGACGCAAAGTACGTACGATCGATCGAGTCCCCCCTTTCCCCTCTCTTGTTGTTTGGGATCAGGACTAACTAACTTGATGCAGCTGGGGCCGCGTGTTAGCCGCAACCGGGTCCGTTCCCCTCTCAGCACCTCTCGATCCTGCTCGCGTGAACGTGTCTTTCATTCCTACTGATCGCTCCCCCATTCTACCTCTGCTCGTCAATGGCGAGCCAGAACAGGTGGATGAGGTGCGCGCCAAGGAGATTCTCAGCGCCGAGGATCTCGAAATCCGTATCGATCTCGGCCTGGGCTCGGAAAGCGCAAAGTACTGGACGTGCGACTTTAGCTACGTGAGTCCCTCTGCCTCTAGACTTGGCAAATGTGCATTTTCACTGATGTGTGCGACATATACAGGAGTACGTTAAAATCAATGGCGAATACCGCACTTGAGAAAAAGTAAAAGAGCGATCCCTCCAATAAACCATAACTAGAGCACACACGAATGAATAGAAAAACGGCGTGCATGAAAATAAAGCAGTTCAAGTATAAAGCTGATATCTTACACATAACAAGGGATGAGTAATGTAGTTTTGAAGCAAGCCCCCGACTTTTTCTCCCCGAACCTCCATGAACTTCCATGGCTCAGGCCAACGAATCGAAGCGAGATCCCGTACGTTTTGTAGTACCGACCTGCTCGGCTGCACGAGCATGTTCGAGTTCGCGCTTGTGTGTCACGAACGCAGCCTGCTGCTGCGCCTCTCGCTCTCGTTTCGCCTCCTTCAATGCCTCTCGTTTCTGCGCGTTCTGGCGCTGTTTCTTCGTCTGCGGCGATGCATCCGCGGCAGTAGCTGTAGCTCCTCCCTCCAACGCAGTCTTGTTGGGTTCTGTGAATAAGGGAATTAATTTCAGTTCAACAGACTAACAAGCGGGGAGGAGAAACTGACTGCGCCGGCGGACGACGCCCCAGCCACCATCATCCTCGTCCGACGCGTCCTCGTCAGCATGCACCCCTTCATAATCCTGCCACGTAAATCCTTTCGCGGGCTTCTCGCCTGGTGGCGGGCGCACGGGTACAATGGACGGTTGTGCGTCCTGAATCTCCGGCGCACTTCTGCACAAAAGAAATAAGCCAATCAGATATTTGCGACAAAAAGCGAGGGAGGGTAATAAAAATGACGCACTCATCAGGTTCAGACCGTAGCTCGTCCTCCGTCGTCCGCTCCGTCACAGGCGACGAGTTGCCCGTGACCGAAGTGGTGACGCCCGCATCGCTCGTCGTGACATCCGCGGCCGTTCCCTCCGCGGATTGCAGGTCAGCCAGGCCATCTCGCGGTGGCACGGTAACCTTCTTCTTCCGTGCCTCAACGCGTGTCCAGCGTTCGTCCTGCACATCTTCCGCAGCAGCAGCAGACGCGCCCGTCGCCAACGACGGAGAAGCGCCCACAGCGGACGCAGAAGACGGATCCGAGGATCCAGTGACCGCCGCGACCTTCTTCCCTTTCTTCTTTTTCGGCTTCTTCGTCGCCCCCACGGACACGTGCTGCTGCTGCTGCTGCACTTGTTGCAGTTCCAGTGGTGGTTGCGATTGCGATTGCTGCGTATCACGTGCATCGTCCACCGACGTGACAGTCCCATCAAAGCCACCAGGGACGACGTCCCGGGATGGCACATGCGCAGCTGGCGCTTCTCGTTGTTGTTGTTGTTGCTCCTGCTGCGGTGGTGGTGTTTGTCGTTGTCGTTCTCGGGTCTTCGATGCAGATGTGGAAACTGACAAAGCCCCAGGGACCGATGCATCAAGGATATCTAAGTTCTTGAGCGTCGCGTCACCGGGAAGCTGCAGCTTCCGCCCGCGCTTTTTCTGTCCGCGAAGGGTAGAAGTGGCTTTAAACGCGCCCACACTCGTGTCTGAGTACGCGTCCTCGTCGCCAGATTGTGCGGCGGGCCGGAAGTAGTGCACGTAGCCATATCCAAGGGCGCCTGCTACGGCGGCAACTGTGACGATGGGTTCTGCGGGGATACTGCTTGTAGCGGAGCCCATGGTGTTAGGAAGAGAAAGTTTTTGTTGTGGATTGAGAGAAAGAGGGAGAGTGGGGGAGAGAGGGAGATATGCAGTAGGTGTTCGGGAATGAAAGAGAACAGAACACGTCAATCGTCTCGGACAAGGGCAGTTGCCGAATAAGGGTATAATCATATTGGTATCCGGTTTCAAATACAAAAATAGGCGCATCTAACAACTTATCATACGAAAATAATCCTGACCCCACTACGTCTCCAGCTCAAGTGTCGTCGACGAAAATCGGATATTATCCGACGGAAGCAGCGAACTCCCCATCCCCAGATGCAGCGTCCCACCAGCCCGTGCACTCCTCTCCAAGAGGTCGTCCCATTTGTCCTCCTTTTCCTGCGACGTCAACGCCTGCCCCTGCGCGCTCCCAAGTTCACGGAATGTGAACTGCCCGGCCGTATTGCCCGCATTTGACCCCACCGAGGCCGGCGGCCGCAGAGTTGAGTCGCTGCCATGCGAATCGCGATTCTGTCCAGACGATACTGGTGCCAAGATGGGATCGAAGCGTCTGTGCTTGCGCATGGTACTACGCGCCTCGCTACCTGCACGACGCAATAGGGCCCCGCTGACCTCTCCAACGGGGGGAGGCTCAATCCTGGGAAGTGATCTGCCTGGCGCATGGCGCACTCGGTGGCGTGCCAGCGAAGGGCGACGTAACACGAAGTTATTCACGACGTCCGAGATAGAGAACGTCGGTATATCCGGCGAGCTGACCTTCCTCGACCGCTCGTGCGGTGAAATCGACCTCTCTGGTTCATCGTGCGAGGAACCGTGCGCCGATGAGGAATTGTTTTTTGTGCGCAGGCTTGTACTCCGCGCCAGTTTATGTATGGGTACCGGCGGCGGCGGTGGAGAGGTGCCGACGAATGAGGAGAACGAGGAGCGTGACGAATGAGAGCGAAAGAAGTGAATAGACGTGGTGGGCTCAGAGGATTGTGGTGATGAGGATATGCTCGACGACGCGGGTGCGAGCCCACGCCATTACCCTGCAATGAGATACGGGTCCCCGACGGTAGATAAGCCGCAGTTGACGAATGGCCGTTACTCTGGGGCGATACGTCGCTTGAATCAATACAGTGGCTCACTCCATTGCCACCGTCACCGTTATGGCTAATATCAGTACCTCCACCTCTACTTGTGCTTTTTGAGGGCGTCTGCACCTCGAGCATTGTACTTGGCAGCAGAGTCAATTCTTTCGGTATCGTTGGTACTGGCGGCGGTGGGGCACCGGCCATCTGAAAGCGCTCGCGCAGGCCCCCTGTGCTGATACGCTTTACGAGTCTCCAGAGTCTGCTGCCCGCGCCTGTGTCGCCCTTCTCCTGCACTTTTTCCTTGCCTTTACTCTGCGCAAGAACATTTGTCGAGTTCGACACCGATTCGCCCTGTGGAGGGTGACCCAAACGTTCTCCCAAAGAATCTCTACTGAGAAAGGGACCGTTTAATGATAGTCTAAGGGAGTCAGATTTGTGTATTGCTTTTTGTAGGCTCAACGACCGTTGGTGTTCACATTGATCGCCGTCGTCGTCGTTGCCTCGGAGACCGGTCTGCATGGATTCTTCATCAGCGTTCCCGCGCTCGGACCTCGCTGCCGCGCTAGTGGCAGCGGCCCGGCCCCGTTGGAGAGGCGCTGACAGTTTTCTTGTGAGCGATTTGGCCTGCCGGCCCGCAATCATAGAGACCGAATGGTCCCCAGAACCTGGGACGCATGGGTTATGTTCCATACCATAACAAAGCGCTTCTTGAGCGCTATCCACTAGGACGAAGCTTTCCGGAGATCCCCCAGATCCGGTAGAGCATGGTGTGCTCTTGACGTTTGCAGTTATGTTTTGTTCCAACGTGGCATGTTCGAATGTGTCGAGCAACGGGGCGCTTATTGGGATCATGGGCAGTATCGTATCGGCATTTGCAGCTGCAGCAAGAGCCTCACGACGGAAGTCCTGCTCCTTGTACGCTTGTACGATTGCGCCAGCCGGGGTCAGCCTGCCTGAACCAGAAGTCAGTGCAGAAGCGGCAGCGGCCGATCGGCTTCTGATCAAGCTTTGGAGACCAGTGGAGCGCTGACTACGTGATGGACCAGCGGCTGGAGCCTGGCTGGCGAATGGAGATGAGGTTGACGTGTCATTCCGAAGCGCGACCGACATAACCGTGCGGTTCTGCGTAGACTTTTTCCTAAGGAGCCTTGGCCGCTGTTGTAATGACGGCGGAGGCGTGATAAGGGATTGTCCAGGCTCAGGTGACTCGGACCCTGACGTTGCTGGCTGGCCGATTCTGGGATTAGGTTGAGCCTCGACCCTGGCCTTGCTCGGCCATGTCTTACTGGAGCTGAGCGGAAAGCGTGAGACAGTATGGCACTCCGGGTCTAGGTCTGACGCGATGGAAAGGGCAGATACGACACTTGGAGCAGCAGGCTTGCTGAGTAAACGTTTTACATCCAGGCGAGACGCATGGAGCGGGCTTGCTGAACGCTCAGAGATACAGCCATCAGAGAGATAGCCGGGTAAGAGGAGATTGGGCGAGCTGGGAGACGGGTGTCGCACGTCTAGGAGTGAAGGGCGCCCCTTATGTGCCAAAGAGACGTCAAGACAGCCAGATAAACGGGGTGTCCGCGAAGCTACACCAGAGTCAGAGACAGAGCCAGTCTCGAAAGTGGGTTTTGGGCGCGGAGAAGACGAGGAAGCGAGAGGCGAGTTGAGGGGCTGCTGTCGTCCGGATTTAGGGCGGAGCAGAGCATCCTGCTCATCACGCGCGCACGAAGCACCATCGGAGCGCTGTGCACTGCCCGAAGATGCAGACGCTTGCGATGACTCTGATGAAGATTGTAAATCTTGAATCGCTGAGCAAAGATAAAATGTCAATGAGGTAGTGATGGTGATAAAATGGCTCTCATACGATGCTTTCGTGCATATGGCAGAGTAGGGGATGGCGAGGGCGAGCTTGATCTGGGACGGGGGGTAAGGCAGTTTGGGAGGAGCTATATCGGGCGGAAGGGATATTGTCGGGTGTGGAGGCAGAGGGTAGTGGATGAGAAGGAGAGTTGTTGAGGGTCGTGATGAAGATTTTTGAGATCCAGATGGGCGACGCGAGCGATAACGAAGGCTTGTTGTCGAGGACGAACGCCTGAGGCGATGCTCAAAGAGTTCCTGTTGAGATGATGCAAAAAAGGCCATGGGAGAACTAATTGCAATCGTCAGCGGAAACGGAGAGGGTTAGCGTAAGAGGGACTGGCAAACATACTGCAAAAAAAAGAGGTGCTCGTGTCTAGACGTCAACTACGTGAATAATCCAAGGACAGCCTGTGGATCAAGTGAGCTGAGATCAGACGATGTGGATAATTGTACGTACAGATATATATCTATTAAACAGCAAGTTAGGGCAGGAAAGCGCTCGATGGGGATTATTTGGAACTGAGGGGGGCTGTAGGGATTAGTTAGATGTGAGAGATAAAGTTGAAGAGGGGACGTCTTCGGGGAAGCTGCGGACTATGAAAGAGGATTTGTGGAGAAATAGATCAGTCGAAACAGGATCCTGAAAGACGGCACACAGTGCGATGTTGGCTGGAAGGAAAGAGCGGAGGTCCGAAAGAGAAACCGAAAAAATGAGAGTTGGTAGGACACGTGGAGCGCGCTTGGGAAAGAATGAAGAGAAATGGAGAGAGACGGGGTCTGAGGACACCCTCGAATGCCTAAATGCGTTCGCTTCGGAGGGCAAGAACTCGTCACGCTCCGTCACCGCTTTGGCGTATCGATAGCAACGCTCCGGCCGATCAGTCACGTCACAGGCACGCTCCTCCCTCATTCACCACATGCGGCGTCACATAGACCTCGTACTCGTTTCAAAGCCGTTAACCCTTCGCCTTCCTCCCATTTCTCAAAGCAAGCTGCCAGAAAAGATGCTCAAGACGCCGAAGACCAGTATACCCGTCTCCTCAACACCCTTCGCAACGCCGGTCTTTATGCGGTAGGCAGGCGAGGCGAGCATCAGGGTCAACTGATCCTCCTCGTCTCCTGTTCGGGTCACCAACTCCAGCTGCTCATGCAACGTGAATGGCAAGATCTATCTTCAGCGCATAATCCATTCCTTTTTCTCAACTTGTCGTCTCTACAGCCATTCGGACGTCCTTCACGGCCTCTCAACATGTGTATCGGATATTGATCCGAGTGCCATCAGACCTGCCGAACGCCTGCGCCTCGTGTACACCTATGTTACAGCCATAACCTCAGAAGGTGGCCTTGGCATCCATCCAGACAACGATGTTTGGTCTCGCGTAGAATCCGTTATGGCCCTTCATGACCCTGAATATAACGACCGTTGGATTCGCTCGGTCACCAAAACACTCGATATTGGCCATGACCAACTCGATTTTATTCGTAATCAGGTACGCGCCTTTCATCCCGAACCACGTGGCATATTACCCTTACGCTTGCAGTTTGGCGAGGCAGTCGCTCTTTACTTCGCTTTTCTCGCCTCCTACACCCATAACCTCATCTTTATCTCAGTCGCTGGCCTTCTAGCTCACTACCTTGGGCATGCTTATTCAATCATCTACTCCTCCGTTCTCTTCCTCTGGTCTGTTGTCTTTGTTGAATATTGGCGCATACGCGAGCGCCTTATTTCTATCGCGTGGGGCTCGCTAGGCTCAGTTCGCGTCGAAAATCATCGCCCTAGTTATTATATTGAGGGGCATCGTTGGTGGAAGCGCGAGCTTAAGATTCTTGTTAGCGTCCCCGTCATCGTCCTCTTTGTGATCATCCTTACTGTCCTCCTCACGTCCATCTTCATATTCGAGGCCTTTGTCACCACCCTTTACACCGGTCCTGGCCAAGAATACATCGTAAGCCATTGTTTTTATGTGTTTTCACATCACATCTTACATAGCTCGTTTTTCAGTCATTCGCGCCAACAGTCATTTTCGCTCTGATCATTCCTCGCTACCTCTCGATTTATCAGTCACGCGCACAAAGACTGACTCAATGGGAGAATCACAAGCATCAGTCATCCTTTGATACGTCCCTCACCATAAAAACGTTTGCCCTCTCTTCTGTCGTCGCATACCTCGGTCTCGCCCTTTCCGCTTTCGTCTATGTCCCCTTTGGCGAGACTATCATGAACACCGTGCAGCAATCGATCGCCACTCGTACCATGCGCTCTCGTACCCCATCTTCTGAGTCCCAAAAGGGTGTCCATGCATTTTTTATGTCCGACACGAAAGCGGCGCGGGCCAAGCTTAGTCGTTCGCGTCTCGAGAAGGAGATGTTTGCATACACGGTCACAAACCAGGCGACCAACTTTTTCCTCGAAGTCGGCTTTCCCTTCCTCACCCGCGCATTCGACTCGGTCCGCTCGGGTAAACGTCGACCTTCCTTGTCCGGTTTAAACGTGGGAAACTCGAAGAAGAAGCGTGTCGGCTTCGAGGACGAGAAGAACGGGGCCGCGCGCGACGAACGCGAATTCCTCGAGCGCGTACGGAAGGAGGTATCCCTTCCTCAGTATGACCTCTTTGAGGACTACAACGAGATGGTCTCCCAGTTTGGCTACATCGCCCTCTGGTCAACGATTTGGCCCCTCGCGCCCTGTAAGTCTTCCGCTTCCCCTTCCACGTCTCCCCAAGAAAACAAACTGTCCGGCTGACCCCCCCCCCCCCCCCCCCTTTTTTTTTTTCCCTACCCACTCCGGCTTCACCAGTGATGTCCCTGCTCAACAATGTCGTCGAGTTTCCCTCAGACGCGTTCAAAATCGTCAAGCACTTCCGCCACCCGCTACCCCAGCGGACCGACACGATCGGTCCATGGCTAGACTGCCTCTCCTTCCTCACCTGGTTCTCAGCCCTGACCAACTCGGCCCTCGTATACCTCTTCCGCCCCCAAACAACAGCAACAATAAAAGAAACGTCGGCGGCGTCGGCGTCGGCGTCAGCAGCGGGACGTCTGGAGATCGAAAAGGCGGGCATGCAAGAAGTCCTCGCGCGTACACTGTTCATCGCGCTCGCTGCCAGCCACGGGTTTATTGTCTTGCGCGCGGTAGTGCGGCATGTGCTTGAGCGCGTTATGTGGTACGGGAGTGCGGAGAAGAAGAGTTTGGATGCTGCTGCGCGTGAAGTCAAGGAACGGTACTTTCAGAGCATTCAAGGTGGTAGTGGTGCCGGTGGTGCTCCACTTAGCGTAAGCGCAACTGGGACTGTGAATGCCAACTCGGAAGGAACCACAACAACAACTGCCCATCTTCCTCGTCCCGGTGAGGAGGGACAGGGACCAGAAGCCCATCCAGAAGACGAGTTCTGGCAATTCGATGAAGGTCTGGACGAGATCCGGAAGGGTATCAAAGATTCATGATAGAACTGATCTAGCCATGTTGGCCATCTATTCATTTTTGTCTGGCTTTTACTGTGTGGCCCCCAACGAGGCTTTCCACACTCATCCCACTTGTCTCATGTACACGTTTGTTTGGACTGTTTGCATACTATTCATGTTGTACATATGTTTTGTGTGGCAATAGATGGATGATGATCTAAACCGGCCAAATAACGAAAAGGACTAGGCAATTTAGACAGAACAATAAGAATAACGACTCTAATGAACCCCCCCAAAAAAAGAATAATTACAATAATTACAACAAGAGTTCATAACACAGCAAGAGCTTGAATGAGCTCAGCTAGCCGAAAAACTGTTCGCCACCGCCCATTCGTTCATTGTCTGGAATACGACGTAGGAAGATTCAGCCCCCCACCGCCTAGCCTTTCAGCACTACACTCGCTCGTTTTCACATTCTCAGACTCAAACACCCACCCGCCTCGGTGAAAACCCTCGTTGTAGCCTTGTAGGGTTGAATCCCCGGCGGCTTAAAATACAGATCATCATCCATCACCTTGATCCGCCCACCCCGATCATCACGCGCCGACACTGGGCTCGTCCACGTACATCTGGGCAAATTGACAAACTGTCCAGGCGGTGGCGTCTTCGCGGCCGAGCCCGAAAAAGACGTGGCTGACGTGGCTTGCTGTTGTTTCCGACGCTGTCCTTCTGCTCCCGGTCGCCGTACCGCCACGGTGGGCGAAGTGTGCGCGTTCGTGCCAGTGGTACCAGGAACCGAGATAGAGCACACCGACCCATCCTCATTGTAGCATTCTGCCCATACCTGCCCACTTGTGTCCTGATACGTCGTAGTCTTGTTGAGCACAATGGGCGGGCCCGCCGATGTCTGTTGCTTTTGTACCTGCGTCCGCGGCGGCGGCTGTGCCAAAGCGTGCGTTTCAACAGACGGATGCGATATCTGTGCCTGAGCTTGAAATTGTTGCTGCACCACTTTCTGCGTCTGTGCTCGAGGCTGCGTTTGAATCAGGGACTGAGACTGGGCGGGCCGGGAATGAGGCTGAGACTGGATCTGGGGCCGACTGGGAATTTAGTTCGTTTCGGCCGACGGGGAGCCCCTGCCTTTTCAAGTTGGGGCTGCGCCTTGGGATTACTCGATGCCCTCGAATTGTCCTGCGCCGGATATGGCTTCACGTACGCCGTCTGGGGCTGGGGTTGTGGGGCCTGTTGCACATGTTGTGACGGATGCTGGACTTGGGGTCGAGGCTGCGTTTGGAGTTGCCTTGCCACATCAGTGGCACTGATGCGCGGGTCCGCCATGACAGACTGGTGTTGTGAGAATGCCGGACGCTGTTTTTCATAAGCTATCAATGTTCCAACATTAGCGGGTTGGGGACAAACGAGAGAGAAACGGCCATTACATTCACTCTGACGGGCGATGGTCTCTTCTATCTTGCGCTCATATATTGTGTGCGCTTGGACAAACCTCTCATTCATCGATACTAGGTCAGCTGCAGACAGGGAAACGAAATCGTTAGTTCGTAAGAACCTCATTTTTTCACATAAGGACAACATACCGCGCTTCCGGCCGTACTGGTCAATTAACTTGACGATCTTCATGCGATGTGACATGCAGGAGCCATAAAGTCCCTGGATCTCCTCGTTATCAAAAAGGTTATCTTTTGCCGGGTCCAGAGCGTGTAGCATTGTCAATAGTAGATCAACATTGGCCGCCTGTGAAGACACGACGGCTTCCTGCCGTGTTTCGGCTGCCAGTTCAGCTGGTGTGGTTTCCGGAAGAGGTTCCTGAGCAAACACAGCCAGAGCATGAGCACGCGCAAGGGCAGACTTAGAGATTGGAACGAAAACGCACTACGTAGTTGGTCGGGAAAATTCCCGTGCGGCCGTTGTGTTGTCCCCGCCAGGGGTTCACGACATTGATTATATCCCCTTCCTCAGATGCCAATTCGTTGTCCTTAATAAGCTCAAATGAGCGTAGAGCGCGCACAGGCGTCATAGTGTGGACTTCCGCAGCAGAAGGTTTGAGGTTGACCAGGCTGTGGCTGGATCCTGATGTCGCATCCGTGCGAGATGTTGGGCGCGGAAGAGAATATGCCGGTCTGATAGAGGGTTTATCGGCGGTGGAGACATTCTTGGTACCAGAATTGCCTCCAAAAAGGTCATCATATAAAGGAGGGGGCGATTGGACAGCATCGACGGGATTTGGACTTGGACTGGGATCCGTGGTCGGACTGGGATCAATGGCCCAGGAATAAATCGGAGTGAAAAGCAGGGAAGCCTGAGCATCATCCTCAGCGGAGGAAAGGCTCAGAGAACGAAATTTCAGCTTCTGTGAACGGCGGTTGGATTCGGGCCCGCGGGTGGTGGATATAGTACTTTGGGATTGATTTTGGAGCCCAAAAGTGGATTTCTCGAGGAGGTAGAAGGATTTGTGATCAGATATAGAGGGAGCCTGGCCGTTGTGTGAGACGGGTGAAAGCCCAAACAGATCTTTGTAAAGGGACGCGGTAGGGCTATGGGCACTGGAATTTGATATAGATCCTTGATAGGACTGGGTACTAGTCGTCTCTTTGGAGGATTTATGGCGTAGTGCTCCTAGAGGTAGTACCTCCCTTTTCGAAGTGCGATTTGATGGACTCGATGGAGTCATTAGTGTGTAAGAGTTGACAGGCGCAGAGACTGGTACACCAGGAGCCATAGGCGAATGTCTATTTAATGTAGTTGGTTGCTGTGCACACCGTAGTAATCGATTGCTGTGCACTGTATTCAAAGTTGCACCGCAAAGTCCGCAAACCTGTCAACCTGAACACGTTCTGCAGATTCTGCACTGCCCACTCCAGTCATGATGGAAGACCCGGAGACTCGTTTTCGGCGTTCAGATAGCAATACAGTTGAGCTAGAGCACCGGCAATAGACAACGGTTAGGGAGGGGCTCCCCAGCAAGGTGGCCCCGGGGCGAGCACTGGCACTTGGTCTGGCAATGCGGCGACGGGCGACAGGTTGAGACTTGAGAGGACATTAGGAAAGGGCAATCTCGCGCGCAGTTGTGATCAACAGCGCGAGCGTCCGCAGTGGCACAGCGCTCAGCGCTCAGCCTTGGGCTTGGGCTCAATTGTCAAAAATGAATGATGTTGTAGAAGCTGTGTCGCATCTAGCCATTTTACAATATCAATGCATCAACACTAGCATCTTTGCAAGGTGCTAGCCATGGATGATGGAGCATTGATGACAAGTTCTCAAAATTGGAAATTGTTGGTGTTCCCCCATCAGCAAAAATTGCAAAATGTCATTTTGACCTGAAATTGACTTGAGTCACAATCAAGTGATTTCAAGTTAATTTCAAGTCAAATGATGTTTTGCTGATGCAGCCCCACTGTTCCATATGTTCTGCTCTTAGCTGGCAAAAAAATACAGTGCACTCAGTGGATTTTGACTTGGAGGGAAAATGGAGTTGAGAAAGTGGCAGCTTACAGTCATTAACACGTCAATGGACCAAATGGGTCAATGGACCAAATCACTCTGGTGACTGTAATATTGAGCAGAATCCCTCAAAATTTTGGAAGTATCCTAACATAGCCCACATGTACATATGTTCATAATTTATAGTGAGACAATGGGTAGATATTACAGGAGACCACATTGTAGGTGGTTGGGAGCAAAAACTGAAATTTAAGGAGCAGATAACGATGAGAAAAACACCGTTTGGGAGAAATAAAGTCAGCTATATTCACACTATACCTTGTCCCACAAGACTCAGATAGGAATTTCTGAGATATTTGTCTTGTGTCGCAAGGAATCTACAAAAAAGCTCTGAACAGGTGAAAACGCGAGAATCATGTCACTGCATGATCACGCTTTCCTGATTGGTAATGATCCTGATTTGGGAATTACATCTAGATTCATGACATCTGTCATCCAAATTCGGAAGTCACGTCACTGATGTGACTCTGGTCCATTGACCTGAAACAAGCTGATAGCGACATATTTTACTGATTGCCCTATCGTCCTTTTCAACATACACCGATAACAATTTTTATACTTCTGGAGGATAGTTTACAAACATGATTACAGAGTTGTGAATTTAAAATGGCTCTTTATTGCACGGAACAATTTCCCGAAGGCCAGGAAGATTTGCCTGGTCCAAAGATGTGTTAATGACTGTAGTGGCTTGAATAAGTTGAATCATATTCGACCTAGTTACAGAAAATTGCTATGGGGTTCTGCACCCCAGGTGCACCAATGGATCCCAAAAAATGACAACAAAAAGGCACAACAAGGCAGACTTGAACAAGCTCAGCTAGCAAAAATGCTGTTCGCCACCACCTGTACATCCATCATGTCCAGGTGTGGAAAGACTCAAACCTGACTGCCTTACCTCGTTTTCATACATTCACAAACTCAAACACTCTCCTGCCTCTGTAAAAACCCTTGTTGTACCTGTGTGTGGTTGAATCCCTGGCTCAAAGTAAACATCATCCCCACGATCACACGTAGACACTGGCCTTGCCCACGCATTTCTGCGGAAACTGACAAACTGCCCTGGCAGCGTCGTCGTCATCGTCGCGGTCGTCTTCTCACATGGCGTACGAGCCCCCACATCAGGACCTCCTGGTCCAGCACTCGCCGGGATAGCCGTCCTTCCGAGTCCATTCGTAATACTACTGCTTGGCCCAAACGGATTTGGCTGGCGGCTCTGTGCGAAGACGTGGCCAGGCAAAGCGCTCGCGCTCGCGCCCGACTCGGAGAAAGACGTGGCTGAACTGGGCTGTTGTTGTTGACGCCGTCCTGCTCCCAGCTGTAACGCCGCAGTGGGCGGAGAGCGCGCGTCTGTGATGCCAGGATCCGTCCCAGCCTGGCCCGGAGCATAGGATCGTGCCCACGCCTGCGTATTCACATGTGGATACGTCGCAGTCTGGTCGAACACAAAAGCTGGACCCGTCAACGTCTGCTTTTGTACATGCGGCTGCGGCTGTACTGATGCGTGCATTTCAACGGGCGAATGCGACATCTGTGCTCGAGCCTGTTGTTGCTGCACTACACTCTGCTTCTGTACTCGAGGCTGCGTTTGAATGAAGGGCTGATAGTGAGCGGGCCGAAAATGAGGCTGAGATTGGACCTGGGGCGGCTGCCAGATGTGGTGCTGACTGGGAGTTTGAGTTTGTTCCGGCTGAGGGGGACCCTCTACCTGTTTGGGCTGCGCCTGGGGGTAGCACGATGCCCTTGGATTGACCTGCCAGTGCGCATATGGCTGCACGTACGCCGTCTGGGGCTGGGGTTGTGGGCCTGTTGCGCATGCTGTGACGGATGCTGTATTTGGGGTCGAGGGCCTCGAGGCTGTGTTTGGAGTTGCCCTGCCACATAAGAGGCACTTCGACGTAGGTTGACACGTGGGTACGTAGACTGGCGTTGTGGGAAAGCCGGGCGCTGTTTTTCATAAACTATTGATGTTCCAACATTAGCGGGTTGAGACAGAGGGGGAAAAACGGCCATTACATTCACTCTGACGTGCGAGGGTCTCTTGCATCTTACGTTTATACATTGTACGCGCTCTGACAAAGCTCTCGTTCATCCACACTAGGTGAGCTGCAAACAGGGTAACCAAATCGTTAGTTCCCAAAGGACCTTATTTTTTACACAAGGATAACATACCACGCTTCTGGCTGTACTCATCAATTAGTTTGACGATCTTCGGGCGAAGGAACATGCAAGAGCGATAGAGTTCCTGGATTTCCTTGTTATCAAAAGATTCTCCTTTGCTGGGTCCAGAGCGCGCAGCATCGTCAACAGTAGATCAACATTGGCTGTCTGTGAGAACACGGCGGCTTCCCGCTGTGCTTCGGCTGCCAGCTCGGCCGGCGTGGGTTCTGGAAGAGGCTCCTAAACACCACCAGAACATAAGCACAGGAAAAACAGTCTTAGAGGTTGGAAGTTCCTGGAACGCAAACGCACGACATAGTCGACTGGGAAAATTCCCGTGCAGCCGTTGAGCTGTCCCCACCAATCCTTGTATTCTCGGTTCACGACCTTGATTATATCTCCTTTCTCAAATGCTAATTCGTTGACCTCATTGGGCTCAAATGAGCGTAGAGCGCGCACACGCGTCACAGTGTGGAGCCCTGCGGCTGAAGGTATTGGGTTGAGGCCATTAGTGGATTGGATATCCTTCCGAGATGTTGAACGTGGAAGAAAATAGGCAGGTCTGATAATGGAGGGTTTTTCGGCTGTGGAAATTTTCGTGGTAGCTAAGGGCTTAGAATCGCATTTAAATAGGTCATCATATAATGGAGGGGAGGAATGGACGGCAAGGAAGGGACGGGTGGCAGGGGAGGAACAGACAGCAGGGGAGGAACAGACAGCGGGGGAGGAAACGGCAGGGGAGAAAGGGACAGCATCGACAGGACTTGGACTTGGACTAGGATTTGTGATCAGAGTGGGAGCAATGGCCGGGGAAGAAAGTGGAGAGAAAAGCACGGAAGATTCGGCCTGAGCCTCATCCTCAGCAGACGAATGGCTCAGGGATCGAAATTTCAGCCTCTGTGAACTACAGTTGGATTCGGGCGAGCGGCTGGAGGGTGTAGTGTCCGGAGACTGATTTCGGAGACCACAAGTCGATTTCTCGAGAGAATGGGAAGATTTGTGGTCGGAAACAGAGGGAGATCGGCCGTTGTGCGAGACGATTGAATGATGCTTAAACTGATCTTTATGAATAGCAGCGACAACGCTATGAGTGCTAGAGTTTGATGTAGATCCTTGATACGGTTGGGTGGTTTCTTTGGAAGATTTATGACCTAGTACTCCTAAAGGTGCTTCCTTTTTGAAGTGCGACTTGGTGGTGAACCCGGTGGTGTGTAAGAGTGGAAAGTCGCGTTCCGTGAGGGAGATCTCATCGTAGCTAGAGATATGCAGGGATTGATACTGTAGCCACGGGCGAATGTTTATTTGTACTGTAGTCGGTTGCTGTGCACAGTATTTCATTTTTGGTATACAAAGTTGGCAGTTGCACCGCAACTTGCCAGTGAACCCTGAGCACGTGTCGGCCGAACTCCAGCCAAGATCAAAGAGACTCGTCTATAACGTTCAGATAGTACAGTTGAGCTAGAGCGATACATGTAGTGTTAAGGGCTTTGCAGTGTTGGGTTCCCAACAAAGCGAGCAGTCACGGTGCAGATGACCGGCGACCGGCGACTGGCGACGATCGACACGACATTTCACATGTTTCCAAGCATGCTTCACACCTTGCCAGATGGGATGATCTGACCCGGTCCATCATTTGGTATCAGGCGATTTGCAACCGAGATGATTCAATCCAGCCAAAGATGAAAAGGACTAGATAATTTAATTTAGGCAGACAGAGCAATAAGGACAATAAGGGAAATCAAGGGGAAGTGGAGGGCGGACGCGAGAAAGCGGCTTAGTATTAGTAGACCTACTTATAGCAAAGTGCTACATAAGGTTCTGCATCCCAGGCGCACTCTTCCGGGCAATCTCGCGCGCAGCCCTGACCAACGGCGCGAGTGTGAGTAACGGCTCAGCTGTCAAAAAGAATGGATGTCGCAAAAGCTGTGTCGCATCCGGCCGTTTTTCAGCATCAACCTCCAGCGTCTTCACAAGGTAGTCGCGGAGCGGCGACGACAAGTTCTCAAAATCGGCAATCGTTGATGTACAGTTCTTAACGATCAGATATAGTGACCCCCGCGGATTTTGATCCGGGTAGGGCGGTTCACCCTCAATCATCTCTACATCAAGTCTTGTCAGAAATCCCAAAAAAAAAAGGATCGCCAAAAATTGTGAGGAACAAATACCTATAGCCATGACCCCAAGAGACCATATATCCACCTTTGGGCCATGCTCTTTGTGTGTGACTACCTCCGGTGCCATCCAGTACGGGCAACCGAGCACAGCCGTCCACTTTGCGTGCGCAAGATCGGATATTTGCGCGCAGAAGCCAAAGTCAGCTAATGTGACAAGTATCAGAAATCAGGGCAGGGAAGGAAACTCGGAATACGAACTGAGCTTAACGTCACCAGTGACGCTCAGCAACACATTCTCGCTCCTGATGTCACGATGAATGATGCCGTGCTTATGCAAATGCTGCAAGCCCTGGGCTGTCTCCTTACTCACTGCTGCAATTTGACCTTCGGTCATCAAGCTTGCTGTAACAACGTCCGTGAGAGAGGCGCCCTCCATATACTCCATCACGACCCACAGCTCGTTCTTGTAAAGGAACGAGTCGATATAGTTGACGATATTTGCATGACGCGAAGCTCGCATTAGGAGGATCTCGTTCATGATAAGATCCTTTTTCGGCTGCTTGTCTAGGTCCATCTGTTTGATCGCGACTGAGAGATTGGTCCCAACTTGGTAGGCAGTAAACACACCACCCGATGCACTACATAAGCCCCACGGAAAAGGAATTGGAGGTGAATGAGCAAGACAAACGACGGAATACAAGGGAAAGGTTGGCACACTTACCCCTGTCCGATCTTTACGAGATTGCGATAAAGCCGGGTGGGATCTGCATCTGTGCAAATCTGCTGCAAGCGTTTGACTATGTCAGCGTCATTTGCCTTGCCTTCTTTCTTCTTTTCCCGTCGCCGTGGAGTCGCACCCGCGGTCTTCGTCAAGCTTACTACAGCCTTGCTCTGCTGCTGTGGTACCGTGGGAGGCTGAGGAGCCCGACGCTCTGCTACTGGGATGTTCACAGACTTTTTAGATGGCCCGGGGTAGGCGGCTTGTACCATGCCTGGAATGGGTGGAGATCGCGAGCTTCCTGCGGCGCGGGCGCGGCCCATCTTGTCCCAAATATCGCCACCACCGCCGTCTTGATAAAACTCGACGATCTTCACGACAGCAAGCGGATCCTTTTCTTGATCGGACTTGGAAATGCCGCTATCGTGCAAAAGTCGTTGCCAACCCTTGGGCAAGCCAATATATTGGCGGGTAGATGAGTCGAAGCGAACATGCGTGAGGTGGACTAGGTCATGGGGCGTCGTGATCTCCGGCCGTTTGTTCGAGTTGAGCAAGTCGGTCATAAAGCCGAGAACACCCTTCTTGTCCTTGAGGGTGACCATGCCGCGAAGCGTGCGCGACGTAGTACCCATGCGATTTGTTGGGCTTGGAAGAAAATCAGCAGGTCTGATGGAGGGTGTGTTGGGGGTGGAGATTTCCATGATTTCCATAGTAGATGACAGCTGAGAACCGCCATCATCATCTAAAGGAGGGGAGGGAAGAACAGCATGGACGGGACTCGGACTCGGACTGGGACTGGGATCCGTGCTCAGGGTGGGGAAAATGTGAAGGGAAGAACGTGGAGTGAAAAACAGGGAACTTGAAGACTCGGCCTCACTCTCAAGAGAGGGAAGGCTACTAAGAGAATACCACGGTGTGGAAATTGCACTAGAACCACGGTTGGATTCGGGGTCGCGGATGGAGCATACAGTAGACAAAGATTGATTTCGGAAATCAAAAGTCGTTTTCAGGAGAGAGTGGAGAGATTTGTGATCAGAGCTAGAAGGATCTTGTCCGAAAAGCTCGAATCGGTCTTTATCGATAGCAGCTGTGGAGGTATGAACGCTGGAGTTCGAGATAGATTCTTGATGCGATTGGAGAGTCTCCTCGGAAGATTTATGATATAGTGCTCCATTTATTGAAGTGCAGCTTGATGATCTTGGACTTGATGAACTTGAACCCGATGGTGTATAAGAGTCATAAGTCACTGGCACTTCAAGTTTCTGCGCGGAGATGCTCATCGTTGCTAGAAACGCACAGAGACTCGTGTGTAGCGCATGCTGTAGTCTTCCACACGTGTCTACATTGCTGATCTAGTGATCAGGCCTATCAGGTATCAAAACAGTTCAGCTGTACGCAAGGCTGTACAATCTTCCCACCACCACTTGGGACAACCTGCAGGATTTTAGGACTTTTTACAACAAAGGATGGATTAGCCAATCACCTATTCACCTCTTCTGATATAATCTTGATTCACAATGCTATCGAATCGGATACAAGGAGGAGGCCACAACATCAACGGGATCTGTCCAAAAGTCGGTTTCATCGTCGTGATCTCACCGGTAACTACTAGGGAAGCCGGATGCTGCCTCATCCGTCCCCAGTGTTTTGGGAAGAAAGAACAATGTTCGAGTTACTTCGAGGTATTTGCTAGAGAGTTGAGATGGAAATTTTGTGTGACAACACATGCAGGCAACGATGAAAAGGCCGACTCCATATACAGTAAGGTACTTTAAGCAGACAAAGAGCTATTAGAGAACAACAACTACATTGAAAAGGCGAAGGACTTGAACCAGCTCAGCTAGCCGAAAATTGTCCGCCACCACCCATTCGACTATTTGAGAGACAAGGCGTGGAAAGATTCAGTACTTATATTCAGTACCCGCCGCCATGCCTTTCAGCACCACTATATTCTCAAGACCTCCGAAATCCCCACTCGCCTCGAAAAAAACTCTTGTCAGAGGGTAAAATCCGCGGCTCAAGACAAGAATCCTCACCCGCATACATGATCATGCGCCGACACTGGGCTCGCCCAAACGCATCTGCGCAAATTGTCCCGACATTGTCGTCGTCGTCGCGACCGACGAATCCCACGGCGCATGGCCTCCCATACCAGTTCCAGCACTCACCGGGCTGGCCGTCTCCCCATTCGGCGTACTACTGGTCGGCCCGTACGGATTCGGCAGCGAGTTCTGGCGCTGGAGACCGCGTGTGACGATGTGGCCAGGCAAAGCGCTCGCGACCGGGCCAGAAAAAGACGTGGCCGACGTGGCTTGCTGTTGTTGTCCTTCTGCTCCCGGTTGTACCGCGGAAGTCGGCGAAGTGGGCGCATCCGTGATACCAGGAACGGAGATGAAGTACACCGAGCCAGTCGGATCCGTTCCCCCCTGAGCGTAGTATTGTGCCCAAGCCTGCACATTCTGGTCCGGATACGTCGCATTCGGGTCGAATACAAAAGGTGTCGCCGTCAACGTCTGCTGCTTTTGTACCTGCGGCTGCGGTTGTACTGAGGCATGTGTTTCAACAGGCGAGTGTGACGCCTGCGCTTGAGCTTGATGTTGTTGCTGCGGCACACTCTGTGTCTGTGCTTGAGGCTGCGTTTGAATGGAGATCTGGGTCTGAGCGGGCTGCAAATGAGGCTGAGACTGGACCTGTGACTGCTGCTGGGTGTGCTGTGACTGTAACTGTGGCTGTAGTTGGACCTGGGGTTGCTGCTGGCTCTGGGGCTGACCCGGAGTTTGAGTTTGTTCCGGCAGAGGGGGTGCCTCTGCCTGTTGAGGCTGCGCCTGCGGATAGTACGCTGCCCTCGGATTGTCCTGCGCCGGATATGGCGGCGCGTACGCCGTCTGGGGCTGAGGTTGTGGGGCCTGTTGTGCATGTGGCGACGGAGGCTGTACTTGGGGTTGAGGCCGCGATTGAAGTTGTCCTGCCGCATAGGAGGCACTTCGACCTAGGTTGCCACGCGGGTCGGCCATGGGACCACCTTGTCGCGGCTGTGTATACGCCGCCGCCGCATTTGGATACATGCCATATCCTGCCTGGTCATATACGCTTGGGTTCCACGCATAAGGCTGAGGCTGGTCGGCGGGCCGACCATAACCAGGTGGTTGCTGTCCGTGAACACGCGACTCTGCGCCCGGGTACGTAGACTGCGCTTGTGGGAAGGGCGGACGCTGTTGTTCGTAGACTATCAAGTTCCAACATTAGCAGGCTGAGACATAGGAGAGAGAAACGGCCATTACATTCACTATGACGTGCGAGGCTCTCTTCCATCATGCGGTCAAATATTGTGCGAGCTCTGACGAAGCTCTCATTCATCGACACTAGATCAGCTGCAGGAAGGCAAACGAAATCATTAGTTCGGCAAGGAGCTCATTTTTTACATAAGGACAACATACCGCGCTTCTGACTATACTTATCAATCAGCTTGACGATCTTCGGGCGAAGGGACATGCAGGAGCGATAGAGTTCTTGGATCTCCTCGTTATCGGCAAGATTATCCTTTGCCGGGTCGAGAGTGCGCAGCATCGTCAACAATCGATCGACATTGGCCGCCTGTGAGAACACAGAGGCTTCCTGCTGTGCTTCGGCTGCCAGCTCGGCTGTTGTGGGCTCCGGAAGAGCTTCCTGAACACCATCAGAACGTAAGTACCGGCAAAGACAAACGTAGAGGTTGTCACGCAAACGCACCACATAGTTGACCGGGAAAATTCCCGTGCGGCCCTTGAGCTGTCCTCTCCACCAGTCTTTATATTCTCGATTCACGACCTTGATTATATCCCCTTTCTCAAATGCCAGCTCGTTGGGCTCAGTTGGCTCAAATGAGTGTAGAGCTCGCACACGCGTGACGGCGTTGGCATCTGCAGAAGACGATGTTGGCGACGTTGGCGCCGTTGAAGTGGGTTGCGGAGATTCCGCGGTGGCCGGTGCGGTAGTTTGAGCATTCAGCTCTGTAGACTGGACGTAGCCGGTGGCGTGTGCATGCTGGCTAAACGCGGCAGCGGAAGGAGACGAGGAAGGAGGCACGGCAGGCGGTTGGACTGTGCTCGCCTGGATGCTCGCTTGTGAGCCTGCGCCTGCGCCGCCTGAGCCGCCTGCACCGCTTGATGACGCAAGAGAGTACTCGTTCCAGTTCTTGCGGCCGCCCTTATCCTGCATAGAAAGCTCGAGGACACGCTGTAGTTCTTCTTCCTCACGTCTGCGCGCATCGTCGTCGTCATGGGGTGGAGGTTCGTCAGAGGGATTAAATTTATAATCTATCGGAAGCTAGATAAGCACAGAGTAGGGCGAGAAGAGAAGAGAGCAATGATATATCTACTCTTTGCCTTGAGGCTCTCATAGCATTCTTCCATAATGCCAAGAGTTGGGTCATTCTCAAAGTCCTCGGTCCACATAGCGATGAGCATCAACGCTCGATTCCTGACCTTGTCATGAGTGGTCTATACAATGAAGCAGGGGCTGTCAGAGGAGAGAAGGAATAGTGTAAGAGTTTGCGCACGCGATCGGTGATTAATCTTTCCAGTGTCTGTGTGAAGGCTCTCGATGCAATTTCGCTGTGGAGCTCTTTGCCGCAGTTCTTGGAAAGCGATTCCGTGAGTGTGAGCGAGTATAGTTGTACATTTGGGTTCCGATGAGCAAGACGCTTGAGGACGGCCGAGATGACATTCCGTGCACTAACGAACGAAATTGACGAAAGTGAGTATGAGCATGATCAGTGGCCATTGACCAGTGGCAAAATAACTAACCCTTGCTCACCCTCATCCTGTACTTTATCGCACAAGTTGAGGATGATCTCCCAGTTCTCACTAGTCAGAGTCTCATCTGTCGCTTTCACTTTGTCGTGAAGGAAAGGATAAAGGTAAGGTGAGCGTCGGGAAGAAGGACATGACGCTCAAGCGACTTACCGACGATGTCGTCGTAGGGATTAGCTGGAGCTCCCTTGAACATGGAGTGATATATCTGGAAGGTTGAAGAATTATAAATAAGGAAGAGAAAAGAGTTTGTTGATTGAAGAGTTTGGTGTCGGTGCTGCGGATGGCTGTCCTAATTGAAGGAATCGGCGGACGAGGAGAAACGCAGCCGTAAGATCAGGGACGCGGCTGGATGACATCGTTTCCGTTCCTCAAACCAAATCCAGACCTTGATTCCGTCTCTCAACATCCATCAAGGTGATCAAGGTGCTCCGCATCTCCAATAAATTCACCAATCGCCAACATGAACTCCGTTTGGCACGATCGTGACTTACTGTAGTGTACTAGCATTGCTCTACTAGTGTCACTCCGGGCGACGCCACCAGAACTGTGCACAGGATCCATCCACCCATCCACATATTGTACTGTTTCTCCGGATGGGAGAACCGGGGAAGAAAAACAATGGATGTTTGCCTTCCCCACCTGCCATGCGCAATGCACACCCTGGCTGTGATAGCGGTGCCCCTATCTGAATAGAATAGCGAATTACCCACACCAAGCTCGCATGCTTAAGTCGCAAGGCACTCGTTATTAGAAAAATGTTTTCCCCCGCAGGAATATAATCTCCCACCACGACCATGGTGCCTCAACGGAGATGAGGGTTGTGATGATGGCCGATCTGAATGGCCCTGCATCTACACTACACGTACAGATCCGGTCCGGCGAGCGACTGGCAACGACCAGCACGAGTACGCTGACTAGTAGTACTACTCTACATCCATCCCCAGCATCACTCTACTCCTCATCCAACAAATCTGACCATGGCAAAGGGTGCGTCACACCCTTCCTTACGTCCCACCGCACAATCCCGCCTCTTCTCTTCCTCCCCTCTCCCTATCAATCACACTGATCTCTTCTCCCTCCCCTCTACCGTTTCAACTAAATCCGCAAACAGTTCCACGCAACTTCCGCCTGCTCGAGGAGCTCGAAAAGGGCGAGAAGGGCATTGGCGATGGATCGTGCTCTTACGGCCTCGAGGATGGCGATGATATCCTCATGTCCAACTGGAATGGCACCATCATCGGTCCAGGCCACGTACGTCCCATTCCTCTTATCCCTACTCTCCCTACTCCATAAACCACCAAAAATATATAAAAAATTACCACCCCCTCAACCCACTCACATACGCACCCACGCACCCTACCCACGCGCACACTCACTCATTCACGCATGAACTCATTCGTACGTACGCACACGCACACGCACCCACGCACCCATGCACACCCACGAACACGAACACCTCCACCCACACCCACGCATCCGCCACCCCCAAACCCCACAACCGCAATGAAAAAAATGACCCATAATAATCATAATAATCATAATAATTAACAGACGGTACACGAGAACCGGATCTACTCACTCAAGATATTCTGCGACAAGGACTATCCAGACAAGCCGCCCGCGATCCAATTCGTCTCTCGCGTCAACCTCCCCTTCGTCTCGCAGTCCGACGGTAAAGTCGACAAGACCAAGCTGCCCGTTCTCGCCAATTGGAACCGTAACAACAGTATCGAGACCGTCCTCGTCGAGATCCGTCGGTCTGTCCCCCCTATCCCCTGCTTGCTCATATCCTCACTTCGTATCTCAGAGAAATGGCATCGTTTAGCAATCGCAAGCTCCCGCAGCCTCCCGAGGGCTCGACTTTCTAAAGCCACAACCCCCAATCCCCATTTCTCCCCCTTCACCTTCCGCCGCAGAGAAAGATCTCTGTGATAGATTTCAGGCCCAGGATTACACCACGTGTACATGAGCGTGCGTGTTTTTTTGAGATTTGCCTTGAAGGGTGTATATATGTGTGTGTACTACTCGTGCGCGCGTTTACTCGTCGCGTTTCACCAATTAAATGAATTCCGCATGTTACATCGTCTCGAAACAACAACTATCATCGCCTTCGACCGGCATGTCCAACTCTCTTAGACGAAACCCCCACGGACTCCAGCTCCAACAAATGGCGATTGAGCGTTTTGCCAAGTGACATCCATCCGGCCCTTCGCCCTCTGCCCCTCCAGAGTGATCGATCTCGGTTTCCGGCAACTTTTCACAAAAGATACCTCTAAAAGAGTAGCGCGGCTCAAGGCCTGCGTAGCTTCATTGTCGATCGCTCGCGTAATGTTACTTTGGTTGAGGCTGTGATTCAATCTTGCGGCGTCGAAAGTGAATCGATCTTTGTTTCAAATTATCGTCGGTAGGTAGCCTCGCGCCGAGATTCTGAGATACCCGAGAAATGCGTTGTGGTTCAGTGTCTGGCAAGTCACAGTGAGGAGACCAAATTGCTGATGGAGATCAAGTAGTGTACAACGTATACACGGCCATGTGTCCACACAAATCTGACGAGTACATGGGGCCGCAATTCAAAATATAGTATCCGGCAGTAAATTAAAGTAGAGCAAAGAAATAAGATGAAAGCATGACATGAAAAAAAGGTGGGGACCAGGAATGTAACGGGGAAAGGTCAAAAGAAGGGTGGAATAGGTCAGTCGAGTCATGTGTGCGCGTATCTCCAGATAATCGCAAGCATAAGAAAGGAAAAACAGATGAACAAGGACAAAACTGGACTGAAAGAAATGCTTAAGCATGACTTATCACTCACTCATCAACATCCATGGCTGGGGAACCCTCGTGGGCGGAACCCCCAGCTTTTGGCGTGCTTCCGCGATCACCTTCCTCTGTAAACATATCCTTCTTATTTGGCGTCGACGGCGAATTTCCCGACAGACTCAACCGACCAATCCCCGTTGTGTGGTGGTCCGTGAAGAACGTTTCTTGAAGTGACGATGATGAGGATGATAAGTAGTCACTGGACAGAGTATGGGGCTCAGTGACGGCAACGACGCATGGACGCTCGCGGGAGTGCCCGCCGCACTCGTAGTTGTACTCTCGCCTGCTGCCCCAGGTGAACGGTGAGCCATGTCTAGAGGTGGAATCGCATCTCTGTCGGCCGTAGCATTGCGTTGTAGCCCGACGACACGTAGGCGTTCGACCCAAGCATCAGCTCGGTCGAGCGAATCCTTGACGACACCAGTCACACCGCGCATCATATCGAGACTTCAGTGGCAAGGGCAAGAATACGTTGCGCGGCCTGCTTTGCTGAACCTGCAGTTGGCGGCACGGCAACCGGGACACCACCTGCGCCCGCACTATTTTGTCGCGGGCGCGGGCCAGCTGTGCCTGTCGGTGATGTGGGGCGTGAGGTCTCCCCCGTCCCACTCGCGTTCACCCGACGTGCACTCCTTCGAGTTGAACCGCGTCCGCGTGTAGGGATGGGCGTGGGTGCAACGTTCTCCCGACGTGCAGCGCTTGCCCAAGCTTGGGGAAGGTGAAGGATAAACCCCCGTACACGCGTGCGTGCGGGCTCCGGTAGCGCACCACCCGCGTACTTGGAAACGACATCAACGACCTGACGTACAGTTGCAACAACATCTCGCTTGACGTTTGTAAGCTGGCGCATACGCTCCTGAGAGATGAGGGCATCGGGATTAAGCGCATGGGGTGAGTTTGGCGGTGGTTGTAAGGACGCGATAAAGTCACGCAGAATCATAATTTGGCCGTCGATGTGTGTCGTGGCGTACTGTGGCCGATCTTATTATGAGACCCGAACTGTTCGGGGAACAGCAACATCACGGACCTGCAACAGCTGTAGACAATATTTGAGTCGTCTCATGCTTTCCTCGCTCACGGCGGCGCCAATACCGCCTGCCTCGAGCAATACAGCTTGCCACCGACTCCTTTGTACGACCTGTTGCTGTTCGTCTGGGTTATCCGCAAGTACGATCTTGTCTGGTTCTCATGATACGAAATACCCCAAAAAGTATGGGGTCAGCCGCGGTCGGCGCGGACATGAAACGGAGTTAATTCGAATACCTACCTGGAGAAGGATCGCGCTCAGCAGAATCGCGCCCCATGCTCACGTCACGAATTTGTGGACCCGATTCCCGACTGCTGCGCCCGCGTTTTCGTTCGCGTTCAACGCTTGCGCTGCGCTCATCTGCATCGGCGCTTGATGGTCGCCGCGTGCCAGCGCTGTAGCGCCCAAGCTAAAACGACAATCAGGACAAAAATAACATAAGCACGAGCTTGGAAGATACAACAAACAAACAAATAGAGAAAAGAGAAGAATGGAACGCACTCGATCGAGTTGCCGACAAGCAAACTCCTCAAGAGAGGTGACCGGCAATCGGTCAATGACGGGCCGCGATATGCTCTTCACGGAAGACTCCATCATCTCCGCCCCGTACTAAAGATAAAGATAACACGTTAAAAGTCAGATTTTTGAACGCCGTCCAGTGGAAATATATGCAGCATTACTTTGACGACGCGGGAGCTGGCTTTGCTTTGCTCATAAGCTCGGAGGGCCGTGCTGACACCAGGGATGGTTGAAACACGGGCAGCAAGGGCCGTCCCCTCGGGGTCCACATCGGGATCCTCCGAAGCAAGGGTTGGGGTAGTGAGTGTTGGAGAGTTTGAGGATGATGCAATGGAGAGGGCAGGTGTAGGCTGAGAGGCTGAAGAGGGAAATGAGTGCGTAAATGGGGACGGAGGACGTGGAGAGATCCGCACAGCTGACGCTCGGTGGATGTGGAGGAGGAGAGTGGAGGAGGGCGCGGCTGCGCATATCGCCGAGTGCCCTGACGCGATGCGTACACTCTCGGCCTCGTCTTGGATTGAGCGTTGAGGAAGAGGATCCAGATGAGTGGCGGCGGTCATAAGGGCCAGAAAAGGGTAGAGGTGAGCGCCTGTTTTGTTTTCAAATTAATGAAGAGGGAGGAAGTAGGAGGGGAGGGATGAGAGGAGGAGAGAGGATAAGGGGAGTGAAGGGATAGATGAAGGTGAGTATATGCTCGCAGTTGAGCATTGTGCCTCTCCAACACTTTCACGTGTATTGTGAATTCAATCTCAGCATATCCAATACTATATAGGCGATCCTTCCCTACCTAGACAAAAGGTATAATCATCACAATAACTAGTAAATTGGCTCGAAGGGAAGAAACTGCGTGTGCCTTCTGTTTTGCAGAATGGCCCTCGCCCGAACATATGTATAATGTAATCGAAAGAAATACTATCGCAAGCCGTAGAGCGGGGATAATCAAAACCAAGCCACGAAATAGGTAACAGTCAATAGCGAGCAACGATAAATACGACGGAATACTCGTCCATAATCACAGCAAATATTAAAAAGAACATATCTCTGCCACCAATACAACTTAAGGGAGAGTGCACAGCAAACAATGAGCCAGCAAAGCAAAACACAATAGAATAGAGGGGGGAGGGGGGTATCCGGACCGTTACCTGCACTCTTTAATCTCGCGCACTGTCCGCGGCCGTCGACACAGGCCATACGCTCTCGCGAGGAGAGCCTGGAGAGCTCCGCGTAACTTGAACAGGCGCACTCGGCGCCGTTCCACTAGTAGACGCCTCGGTTTGGGCTGCAGCTTGGCTGTCCGACGCTGGCTGTGGCTGTGGCTGCTGCTGCTGTGATGGTGGTTGTGCAGCTCCATCAGACGAACCGCGCATCTCGTCCAAGCCTCGCTTGACCCCGGCGATCAGCTGGTTCGTGCGCTCGAGGAACCCTACAAGGCTGCTCCGATGCTCGTGCAGCTCGTAATAGTGCCGCTCAAGCTCGGCCACTGTCGGGACGACACCGCTCATCAACACGGGTGAGTGTCCGCGTGGAAATCCGTATCCCCCGACGGGTGGATACCCTGCGGCTGCACCCTGCAGAGGAGAGTGCGTGCGACTGGGAGCGCCGCTGCGAATGTAGCTTGAACCATGGAAGGCACCCTTGGCGACGTATCCCGCTAGCATCCCGCTCAGGTCCGTACCTGGTCCAAGCGTGGAACCAAGCGGCGGTAGTTCGAACCCACCGGAAACGTGGAACGGGTGAGGAGGATGGATGAAGCCACCACGCGAACCAGGACGATTCGCGTCGGCCATCTCCCAATTGTGTTGAGCTTCGCTCTCTCCGCCCTCTTCATCGTCCCCGTCCTTTCCCTTGTCCTTTCCACCGCGCCTCACGCGGGGGAACGAACGGCGGGACCGCTTGCGTTTTGGCTCAGGTGAATCTTCCTCATCTTCCTCTTCGTCACCAGTGCCAGCATGGACGCCGCGTCCGACAGAGACGAGGGCTTCTGCAGCGGCTTGGTCGGAGAGACGACCAGCAGAACCAGCTGCGGGAACACGTTTGCGTCGCTTGATAACGGTTTTTTTCATACTGTTAGGCCTATGTGTCCCGTGAAGCTTGAAGTACAGACCTGCACGTATAAGGAAGGTTAGGTTCGATTTCATCCATAGATGAGGAAAACAAAAAAAAGGAGGGATAGACAACCGCCAGGGATGAACAAACGCAAGATGAAACAAAAAGTGTTATCAAAAAAAGGTCCGTGATAAGATAGTTTCGATCTCCGACCCATGAGAACGTGCCAGCGCATCATAACGGCGCTACAATGATAACGGAGGCGGGTTGAAAAAGAAACGACCGACGCACCACAAGCATTGCAAATATTGTTGCCGACGTCATCACGACGCCAGAGCGGCGTCGTCGACGTCCCACAGTTGAAACATGAGAGCGCACCAATGGACGCCACACGACCATTGCGCCCACGGGCGCCTTGGCTAGCGCTACCATCGGGAGAGTCTGCGGACTGATGTTGTTCGGCAGAAGGCTGGGCAGAAGGAGAGCCTGGGTTGTTGGCTTTCGCGGAATCCATCTCGGATCGGGCGTTAAGTGCGTTGTTGTACGTAGGACAGCCGGAGCAAGATGAACTACCACCGGTACCGTTGCAGAGACCGTCACCAGGACAAGTGCCGCCTGAAGGATGGGGTACGGTGGAATTAGGGAGCTGGTTTTGTGCGGAAGACTCGAGGGCCGGCGAGGCTGCAGGTGTGAGTAGCGACGGTGGGGTATGGGTCATGTGCCGGCTAGGCAGCGCTACTGTTCCGTCGCCGGTGGCTGCGGGATGGGTGGCGGAAGTCGACGAAGCGCGAGTTGAACCTGACCGACCGAGATCCGGGGGACGAATGCTGCCTTTTGATTTGAAGTAGAGGCCTGTATATCATCATTGTTAGTTTACGCGTGTACGGTTATTGATTGAGAACATGCGGATGAGCGGCGAGAAGGCACGGGCAGTGAGATATGGGGGGAAAGAGAAAGTGGAGAGAGATCATCCTTGCGACAAGCATGCCGCACTCGACACACCATCGGACACGTGGTGAGATGTATGTTATGGAGAGGCACGCCACGTGAAATGAAATGAAATACAGTCGGACTGACCACAAGCGTTACACACAGGTTTACCCTCGGCATCTCTACGCCATAGCGGCGTAGTGGTGGCTTTACAGTTAGCACAGGCTTGGATCGCCGGAGGCGGAACAGATTGGGGCTGGACAGGCGTTGAGGGTGTTTGGTCCGGCTGTCGATCCTGTATGGGGTGTTGAGCTGAGAAGGGCAGATCATTCTGGAAGTGATGAACCTGAGGTGAGGAAACGGACTGAAAGCTTTTGGGTGACGGCGGGGCTTGAAAGAGATCGGTTGAGGAAGAATTATGGGGGAACTGTAGCCTAGATACGGGAGATATAGAATTCTGTACGCCAAGCATGGGGGGCTCGAGGAGGGGGGGAAAGATTTAGTGGAGGGGGGAAAGCGATAGGATGGTGACCGGAGTGGAAGAAGAGATGAAAGTTACATCAAACGACGACAAGAAACAACAAGATAAACCAACTGAAACCGGGTCAACCTCAGATAATTATCAAATCAGCCAATCACAGCCCTTTCATTTCACCATTTCCCACGCTCAAATCCCGAATTATTTTCACCCGTCCTCCTTTTGCCTTTCTTCAGCCCGTTGCTTATCTCCTTCTTTTACAGTAACCCCCTTCGCCAATCCGTGTTTTTCTCCTGTGAAAAAAGTGCCGACATTGTGCAAAGTTCCCATTGTTACTCCTTTCGGCATTTGCATTTTAACCGTTTGACGCGAATGCTCGATTACTTTTAGTCCGACGCCCCCGTTCCTCGGCAGCGTCCAGGGAAAGAAAAATTATCTCCCTCCATTTTTCGTCCCCTTTATCTGTCCCCTCCCTACCTCAGTTCTTCGTTCTTGATACTCCCGTGTGTCTAATCTGATGGTGGCCCTATCACACTGCCACTCGTCTAAATCAATCTATGATCGAGATTGTGGGGCTCGGATTTCTGTCTTTCCGGGTGAAATTATTCCGTCTGTTCTTATCTCCGGGGGTTTTCCCCAGCGCGGGCGCAGGCTCCGGCACTCCTTCCAACGGGTTAAGATACAGACTGCAACTTCACAATCAGCACCCCGCTCACCCGTTCACCTGCATGTCCAGGCCTGTTGATTTGATAAGATAATTGCGTCTGTTTGTTTACGTGTAAACCACGCGCCCTATTCCCACCCCAGCGTCTCATCTGCAACATCCACGTCCTCTTCATCTGCCACAAAATCAATGGAGTTAATAATTTGATCAATCAGACAATAACAGCCGGGCCAAAAAGAGTCGAAACCCGCGGGGCCCCCGCTGCCGCGCAGGCGGGGTACGCGGGGTGCCTACGGCGGTATAACAATCCCAGGCTTACACGTTCGAAAAGCCGTGCCAACTTGGCGTGGCGGCGCAAGGTCATACACAATTTAATCAGCGGCGTAAAGGGAAATGTGTTTCCTTCAGGGCCCGTGCGGCCTGTGCAGAGTCAAGAGAAAGAGAAAAAGAGGAAACATCGCTCACTTAGAATATCAAAATGCGCAAACGTTGCGTCGCCCGCTCGTACGAGGATATCACGTAGTGTCATGCTCCTTCCCTCATAACACCAATCATCTTCATTCTTGCCATCGCCCATAGGCGGCGTTGTTGTACCGTGTTCAGGGGTGCTCTCACGACTTGATGCCAGGCTGGCGCAGGTAGGTCGTGCCTGCGGCCTCGCGGGGTCCTTCTGTACCATATCGCGTTTGAGAAACGACGGAAAGAAGGTCGAGTCGTCTTCTATGAAGTCGAATTTCGGGGGTGCGGGGGATTTGACATTTGGCTTGAGGTCGGAAGGCAGGAATGCCTCGTCTTCATCGAAATTGATAATCTAGATAAGTAACGGAAATTAACTAACCATCTATTTTGAGGAAGGAAGACGTGAAGAGACAAACCGTAGCCTTCCTCTCCTGCGTTGTCGTGGTTATTGCCCTCACCTCACAGGATGTCTGATAATGCTCGGAAGCTTCTTGGGCCACTCCCTCGTTGCTTTCGGCACCGGAAGACTTTGGGACAAGGGTAGGAGGAGGCTCGGTAGGTCGTGTAAGCTTGCGAGAATGGTGGTTCGCTTTGTCCAGTTTCAGAGGGCGTGTCGATCGAGTTGATCCTACTGTAGGGACGGCCGCTATACGGGGGCGGGGTGGCTGATTACGAACACGGGATGCTTTAGGCAGGGGGAAAGCTACTAAATGTGCAGTGGTAGCCTTTCCCGTTTGTGTAGCCTGGCTTTGTGCAGGAAACCGTGCGGCTTTCTCCCGCGTCAATGCCTCTGTTATCACATCCTTGCTGGGTGCAGGTGGTATCGGTACATCAGACAGGATCCCGCTTTGCACCCGAGCGCTGGCACCGTCTGCGATTGGGATCAATTCCAATTGCGCCTGCAGGCTCTCGCGCATTGTTTGCATCCTGTTCAAGGCCTCTTTGAAAGCAAGACTAGTTTGCTGCTCTGCAGCGAGGCGTTCAGTGATCAGGACGTTGATGCGCCGTGCTGTAGAATTGCAGCCTTGATCGCAGTCGCTGGTTACGGATTGTCGATGATCTGCGGTAACAGATGACGTCGACATGACGGGGGTCGAAAACGATTGCATGTGTTGTGGGTGATGCGCAGCAGCAGTCGGGAGTGGGGGCAAAAGATCCTCGTTCTGTTACACTCCCTTAGACCAGCCAGTTGGATGAAACGTCAGAAGGGTTTACCGTTGATATCTTCTCCGGTGACAAATATGATTCATTGACGCGCTTAGTATAAGCTTCGGGGAGCTCGGGCCAGCTGAATCCTGCAAGAGCGATGACAAAATCAAGACACAAGCGCCCCGATTCTCCCTGCCATCCCCCCCGCTGCAACAGATCCCGCTTAGATGCGCAGAGAGAAACGAGTTCTCCTATGGAGAGATCCGCTAGCATAGCCTTGGACTCCGGATCACAATTAGCGACGGTATTGCTCTGAATACCGGTAAGCTCGCTTGGGTAGAACCCAGCAATATTGAGACTTACCTCGGGATGTTTCAAATCCGCCTGGCACTGCTGCAGTTGAGTGATAGATCGCCCCCATGCCCTGCGAGCACCGCGAAGTGTTGCTTCTAAGGAAACATGCGCTTTAGGGAGGGTCGGCAATAGTGTCTAAGCTACGTCAGAAGGTGCCAAAATAAGAAATTTTGCTGGCGCGCGCACGATGGCTGCAGAGCCGTCTGATGCAATAGCATTGACCACCTCTGACGTATTTGCAAAAAGAGCATGTGTAGAGAGTGCAATGATCATGCGTTCAAACCTGCCAGTAGAATCGTGCAGCATTGGCATGTAAAACACAAAAATCGATCGATGTCCCAAAGATCATTTCTCACCTGTTTCCCGTAGACTCCTCGAGCAAAGACTTCCGCACAACAACATCTTTCCACCACCAGGGATTTGGTGTTGTGCCCGGACCCGGGTCTTTTCCCTTGAACGAAGCGCCCTGAAATTTAGGTTGAGTTTCAGGCCTCACTACGAGATTCCGGAGGCCTTCCAGGTATTTCGCGAGCACGGCCCTAAAAGCTACCGAGTCTGATGGCTGCGCACACGGGTAGGTGGGGAAGAGCTGAAACGATTCTAGTCAGGCTCGTGGAAGCTTGATAGGGGGAAACATACTGATTTGAGACGCAGCTTTGGCTCAATCTTCCCTACGAGGAAGTAACAAAGATCCTCCATGGTCTTGGTCCGATCGCGCAACCCGCGCGTCTTTACGTTAAAGACGTGCTCATCATATTCTGGATCATCTGCATGGGGATATCCGAGGAGATGGACATGGATGAGGAGAAGGAGAGGCAGAGGCAGAACCAGCATTTAATCATAGAAGAAATGCTCGGTCCCGTTCGACTTCGCGGCGGCCAAACTCTGAATCACGTGATAACTCTCTCTTAGCAGCCGACTGTGAAACCTCTTGTGGGGAATCACAGAGTGCTTATCCTGACATCTTCATCCACCAGAAACACACTTTCGAATGATCTCGTTTGCTGATTTGCCCATCATGTTATCCGCACCCTCCTTGATGGCCCGTTCCGGCCAATCAAATAACACAACAGCACCCCGCCAGGCCAAACAGCAGGCAGGAAAGTCCGCCAGGGCACCAATTCTCCGCTGATAGGGGCTTGTGTGATGCATCAAGGGAATGGGACTCGTGTTGACAGACGGGAGGTACCCCGGGGGGCCGTATATGCTGATTCGTAAATATACCCGTGTCACCAATGCGTCGGACCTCCAGCGACACTGTAAGTGTCCTGGCGTTAGATGCTTGCCGTACACATCGCAGCAGCCCTGTTGGACAGAACGCTACACGCGGGGTCCCCACATCTGAGTACAGAAAGGGGCACCAGGGCTTCCAACGCGCATACAGTTGACTTCGACGAATTAACCCGAGAATGGTAACTCACCAAGCCCCAGGAGTAGACGAGGCTTGAGACGAGGTGATAGAGCTCGATAGAGTCCCAAACAATATCCACGACGGTCTGCTTGCACATACCCATTGGGCATGTCGGTGCAGCATTCCTCGACCAGAGAATCGGTTAGGGTTTGGTAGTAACCGTCTCCTTCACCCAACCGAGGTTGTGTCTTGCTTTGTCTACAGTAGTACCAGTGGATGTTCAGGACTTCCACCGTCCGCCTGGGTGTCACCAACGCTCTGTATAGCAACTTGTAGACGTAGAGACTGTCTAATACAGTTCTTCCCTCGTGTGTACGGGTAGGTAGGCCTTACACTGGTCGCGTTTCTTTGAGAGCACGAATTGAGACGATAGGCTTGCGACGGGCCCAGGCCAGTCTCGTCGTCTGGCTACGATATGTCAACACTGCAGTCATTGAGCAAGTGACGATTGGGGTTTTAAAAAAGTGCCTCAGCCACTTTGTCAAATTGTCAATGAGTGAGGTGAAAATGATGGTGGCGTGACTTGGCGGAGCGGATCTTGATACCTGCTGCTTGCCGCCACGCCCGCGTCGCGCCACCATCGCAGAGTCAGCCGTCTCAGACAAGTTTTCAAATTTTAAATCCTCATAGTGCGACGCACCATGTGGCTCTTTAGGGTTTCAAACGAAACGGGGGGAAGAATGGAAAAACAAGGAGAGTGCTACTAAAATGTTACAGAGTGTTGTTGACAAGAGACAGACAGATAGTACAGCTTTTATAATCATTTGATAACCAACATACGTACGCAGAGAAGAAAAGAGATTAACGAGAGTGTGGGTTGGATGGATAGTTTGAAATCCGGAAAAACAGAAAGAAAGTAAGGAAAAAAAAACTTAGGCCCGCGCAGCGGCACCGTCCATATCCCTGTGCCTGCGCAAATGCGAAATATCGGCTACCACGGTGCCCGAATACACCGACACCTTTTTCCACATGCGGTCGTCCACGGCACACACGGAAGCCCTCAGGCGAAACATGCGCGTCTCCTTCTTCCGGAACAGCGACACGGGCACGGGCACCCAGAACTTGATGTACCACTGGTTCTTGCGCACCCGCGCGTCCGACCAGTCCGTCTGCATGATGATCCCGCGCGACGGGTCAAACATCTTCGCGCCTGCGCCGCCAGCTCCTTCTTCGAGAACGTGGCGCCCTGGAAGCGCGTCGAGAACACAGGCAGCGCATTGCTCTCGGTGGAGAAGCGGCCTTCGTACGCGTGCGTCGCGCACTCGATCTCGACCGAGTGAATCGGCGGGAGCATGGTCGACGCTTCGTGGTCCGTCAGGATGAGGATGCCAGGCCATAAGTGCAAGGTCCTGCGCGGGTCAAAAGCCTTAACGCGCGACCTCATTTCGATAATTGACGAGAACGTACTCGTCGGGGAGGTCCCACAGTTCTGTATGCTCCTTCACGGGCGCTATTCTGAGTTCGAAACGGTCCAAAGATGCTCGTGGTGCTGCCCTGGAGCAGCAGCAACTGCATACGATGACGACACCCTACTTTGGCGTGGCGCATGCTTGGAAGATCTAGCATCATCTGGGTTGCTTGGGCCGTCGTCGCGGGGAGTAGATTTCCGCCGTGTCGGGACAGGAATCCGTGACGATTGTTTGCAAGGATCAAAGCTATCGCCGTCTGAACCGCGCATGGTGGGGAACTCGATGGTACCAACTCGACGGAGTCTGCGTTGGGGTGTATCGCCAGGAGCGTGATTGATCTCAGAGAACGGACGCGCTTTGAGCGGTTCGTCGGAGGCCTTCCTTGACTCTGTCGAAATGCGAGAGCAAGTAGCAGACGAATCTTCGAACTCTTTCACATCTTCGATGCTTTTGTGGGGACGAATCGTCGCCACTGATGAAGTGGAGACGAGACGTTGACGAACTCTCGGTAGGCGCCCACCTGCATCGCCACTAGCTTCGTTCTCGTCCAGGGTGTCCTTACGTGTCCGTTTCTTCGTAGGCGTGGAAGGCACGGAAGGCACAGCAAGATTAAGTGTCGGAATGGCATCAAGTTTCATCAACTTGGACTTGGACCTCCTCAAACTTTTTACCAACGATGTCCTTGGCTTAGCTGGAGCCTCGGTGACCCCACATGCCACGACTGAAATAGGGTTAATAGAAGCTTGAGCACGCTGCTTCGGCTGAAGTTTGGAAGGACGAGAAATGGATAGAGGATGAGAGTTGGCCATACCCGATGGCCTACAACTTGGGTGAGAAGAGCACTCACTGACGACGCCGTGTTCGGAGCCTCGGATTTATACCATGTTGCTAGCAACACATCCACAAGCAACACACTGCCATTGTTCCGTGACCCGGGGATGCCCATATCCGGTGGCCTGAAGGAGGACAGTATCCCCGATTGTGATCGAATGCCGCCCTAAGCTTCATAATAAGGTCCGAAGAATGATTGGCGGGGCTAGTCCATAAACTATCGAACAAGACGTACAATGCAACCCGCGGCCGAGTGCTTTTTCAAACAGCAACCACAATCAAGTTCTCATTCCTGCTCCACAAACGTCACTTATAGAACTTCCAACCTGGGGCTTTGAGCCGAGCAGAACGTCCGAATCGACGACCGCAGACCTCACATAACAGTGCAACCAAAGCTAAGGTATGCATAACTTGGCATGGCATGAAGTCATGTATTTTGTATGTCGAAAGGTAGGAGGGCGACAGTGGTACACATAGGTTATGCGACAATCCTTCATGCGGTGGTGGGCTGCGAGCGCTTCTTAGCCACCGTGTTCTCCCTGAGAGTTGATGATATGACGGCATTCAGAACTCCACGAGAGATCAACTCCAAATAGATGCCCACGCACCTGAAACCATTCTTGAACCGCCTCGAGACATGTTTGAGATACCGCATCCTGCCAGTACCAGTCGTCTTTCGGCGCTTAGCCTTCTGTCCCCATTCGAAAGACCGTAGTTTTGCGCTGGGATATCCGCATTGTGCACAATCTATACAGAAATGACTCGTGTGTGAAGGCCTGGCCATACGACCGCACGTCACACAAACCGACCTTTGTGTTGTTTGTGGAACGAACGATTGCCGCATCGGCGGCAGAGCGTATGCGACTTGGTGTGGCGCTTACTGGCATGGGGAATCAGAAGGGTGTCCACAGGACACAAAGCAAAAGAACGCACCCGAAGGAGGATGTACCTATGTAAGTCGAGCAAAAAAGTAATCATCAGTCGGCGGACCTCTACGAGGGGTTTCTTCTAAGTAACAGACCTTTTGTCTGTCAAGAAACGTAGGTCAGCTACCACTCACAAAGAGAAGAGAAGATTTGGGCTGGAGGTGAGAGCGTCATCCGCTCTACACATCACCCATCCAGCCCTGAATCCAATAAATTCTGGCCCATCCAACTAAAGGTACTCAAAACAGCAGTACCTCTGGCCAGTTCAAAGATGTATGTGCGGAGTGGACTCACCATCTTGCCGGTTTGTCGTCAATATTGTGGGTGGGTGGGGTTTGTCTAGGGCCTCGTATACTATTGTGGCTGTACTCACGCGTGGGAAATTATTCTCATTCTCATCCGAACATTCAAAAACAGTTGCGTTGCCCCCGGACACCAGCCGCTCTGGGACTGAGACTGACTCGGAGAATGCGCCGTTTTATTACATCACTAGGTAACAACGATCACTCGTCAAACCCTCCCATTGTACGCATGCCCTCAACAACCCGCTTGTATTCGCGCAGAAGCTCCCTCACTTCGGACAGACGGAGGTCATCTGCGGCTGCTTCCAAGAAATGTTGGTTTGGAGGGGCGATGCGCGGGAGTACAGGAGACGTTGGACGACTGGATAGCGGTGTCTCTGTGCGATTTACGGCGGGAGTCGGTGCGCGGGGGGAGGCAGGAGCGACGATGGTCGTGAAGGCGAGCTCTGAATGGCAATTATTAACGGACTGGACCCGGAGAATGATCACACACGAAATCAAGTACTCACCAGCTGCAGTGGTTGTGCTGGCTGCGGTCCAGAGAGCCGTGCTAGTCCAGGCATGCTTGCAAGGCGGTCGGTAAGACTTTTCCGAGTCTTCCGAGTACGCCGCCGACGTGCTGCTTTGCCCATCATACTCTCAAAGCTGCGGATACTGCGCACGTCGTGCCGATCATCGTCCCTCTCTTGTTCCTCGTCATCATCGTCGTCCTCTTGGCTGTCTTCCTCCCCGCTGCTCTCCGCATCTGATCCGTAGATGGACCGCACGGAGCCTGGTCGCGAAGACACATCCACCATCATCTGGCCGGATTCCTCGGCCGTAGTGCCAGCCGTGCTTGCAAATGATCTGGAGCGGTCACGGCCAACAGGGAGTGATGCGGCCAGGCTTGCGATCGAGAAGCCACTCTCGCGACGCAGAAGTCCGAAACCGGGGCGTACTGCGTTCCACGGTGCTGCTTCTTGATCTGCATTTGTATTTTCTGATGAGGTTGCCTGTGCATCAGCGGGAGTGCTGGGTAAAAATGCGCGAAGTACACCAAAGCCTTGGTCAACAACTCCAAGAATGACTTTATTAGCGGAACCAGCTATAGCGTCGACTTGTTGCTCTACGCCACGTCGCAACCGAGCAGGCACGCCCTCAGGGGAGACTGGGGGCGTCTGTGAGTCCAATGCCGCTCGGTGTACAGGGATGGGCGTCAAATCGGCAGTGCTGATGGAAGCATAAGCTCAACGTAGCCACTAGGGGTCAGGACAAACCTCATAACTTTCTTCTCGCTCTCTCCCAACCCGAGCGCCTTGAGATCGACATTTTCGAGAAAGTCTGCAACCGCCATGAGGTTAACTAGGCAATAGCTTTCCTCGCCACCGACGCGCTGATTCCTGAAGCGCTGGGTATATAGTAAATGCGATACGAAATGTGATGGATTCGCTTTGACAACGGCAAAGATCATCAGCGGCAGGATGATGTCACCCGATACAGGTGTTGGCGACGAGGAGCGAGACGGTGTCGAGACCGGGGCTGGAGCAGCTTGAGATGCGTGAGAAGGCAGGTGTGCTTCCTGCGCGTTGGCGGATGCATTAGAAGTTGTAAAAGCTGTCGCTTCGACGTCAACCGGCGTCTCTACGTGTATCCGAGTTCCGGAGTCGGGGGAGACAATTATCGGCGGAGGGCTCGCGTCAATTGAAGGCTCTGCTTTCTCATCATTGGGAGCATGTGAGGCTTCGGGATTCTTCTGGTTTTCTAATTCCGCTTCCGACTTCAGTCGGATAGGCGGCAGGCGTGAGAGTCCATCTGGAGACAGTGTCAGCAATGACAAACACCACTGCCCGGCGGTAGGGGGCATACCAACAACATTTCTGTGCGCTGCAACCAGTACAGCGGCTTTGTCCGCTGGACATCGGGTCTCCGGGTTCTCGAGCCGGGAAAGCGCTGCAGGAGGGCGACGAAGATGAGCGAGGAAGAACAGAACCCCCATGATTCTAAATGCGCACTTTCACCGCAAGCCTTCAGAACAGCTGTGACGCTGGCGCCTGCAGAGCCCACATCGACACCGAGGTGTTCTAAACCAAGATCGAGCATGTTCAGCGCGGCGACGCGGCTAGAAAGCGCCTCGTCATGCGAGGCATCATCAGACTTGGGGAGAAGATACAGCCTAGCGTGAGATCAGCCGCGGAAATGGGAAAAGGAGATGGCCGAAATGGACCTGTCGTAGAATAGAGAGCATAGGACGCGCTCCACAGCCTCGAGAATCACACGTGCATGCTGCTCGCTCACAGCTTTGCCATTTGAGCGGCGTTCGCGTGCTTTCTCTTGTTCCGTTTCTTCGAAACTTCGCGAGCGGGCCGCGCGGTCACAGGACTACCACCTCCTGCAAAAAGTCCTTCCTCGAGCTCGGCATAGAAAGCCTGAAATTGCCTCGCAAGCTCCTCGGCAGTTTCTTGCGGAGGTTCTATGACATATAGGGATGATAGCGTTATGCCTTGCTTTACATCGTGGCTTCTCACGAAGGGATATAATCCTATAGTAAAGTCATGCACGAGATCAATAATCCAGGAGGGAACTCCAGACGATGAAAGCGATTCTTTCACTTCGAGTTTGAGAGCTTTGTTGATCGCTTTGCTTACATCCTTGCGGACAATGTGCCTGTCGATTGTGTATGCAGCAACCTCTATCGCATGCTCATGCTCTGCATTCTGTGGTGCCGGTGCCGGTGCAGGCGTAGTAGGAGCGGGAGACTTGCCGAAGAGTGAGGCGAAGGAAGAAGAGAGGCGTGAAGAACCGGTCGGGGCAGGGACGCGTTGTCCGGGGCGCGGTGGTAGCGGAGGCTTGGCTACGACATGCGGTGGAAGGGGAAGTGCGTGTGTGTAGGCGGGAAGAGAGAAGATGGGGTAACTCTGGGGAAGAGGGGCGGTTGGTATAGGAGGAAGGGGAGAGAGGGACGCTAGGGCAGTAACACGCGTCGACGGTGCTAAGAGATCCTCGAAGGACTTGGAGCTAGGCAAAAGTGAAGACCGGAGTGTGAGGGTGTCGCTGGGGCGGTCTCTATCAGTCATCGACGCACTCAAAGGAATGCTATAGGCAGGCTTACCCCACGAGCATTCCCCTCAATCCCGACAACGTCACGATAGGAATGTTGTCTCCCGATGGGCTCTCGCAAAGGGCAACATGATCCTTCATAAATTCGGCCGTGATATCGACCGATCCTCCGTTCTCAACGGGTAAGAGGAGCGTGGCCTAGAGTACAAAGGTCTAGATGAGGATTTGTCTCTGGCGATGAGATACTGCAAGTACCTTCCCAATCGTTAGGGCAGTCCATACGTCGGCCCACTCGGATTATTGTCATGCTCCGCCACGAGCTTTTCCAACATCTCCCAGCCAACGCTATTGGTTTCAAGGCCGATAGACTGGGCGCCAGCCTTGAGATTCATCAGCTGGAGCTTGGTGGCTGCCGCGCTCCCGCCAGGCTGCTGCTGAGGGGAAATGGAGAGCGATGACTGGAGTGTAGTCCCAGTGGTAGGGGCTGTGCGATGTCGAGGGGTATACGTCGCGTAGCGCATCCCCGGGGTAGTGGCGTCCTGTGCATCCGTCGTTGGTGCGGTGCTGACCGGCGCAGATGATGATGGGTTGGGAGAAAGCAATGGATGCGCAGTAAGCGTCTCTCTCTCTTTCGTGAGTGAAGGCGCAGGCGACGGAGTGCGCTGTATGAAAAGACCCTGACTGCGACCTATGGAACCCGAGGGGAAGAGATCATCCCGCCGGCTGGACATCGTCACTGTTGAGGTACGCGCGACCTGGAACCGCTGGCAGGGGCCGCGTGCTCATCCATGTAACGCTCTATTTGGGAAAATGATCGCGCTACGCTACAGAAATAATTTGTATCCTGGCTTATTTAGACCCCTTGTCATACTCCGTTCATCTAACAGGTTGCAATTGCCAAAAGGCCAGGACTTTACGGGGCTGCGGGGATAATCAACCGCGCCCGTAGTTATTTCCTGTGCAGAACGTGTGATCCGCTGTTCAAGACAAGTGGTCGCAGCAATTGCGGTGTCGTCCTGGCCGTCTATCTCACGCGATGATCAAATCGGTTGTTACAGAAGGAGTACATTATGATGGACCCATGTGCGACCACTGCTGTATGAGATGGTGAGGCGTGAGACATCTGACCCAATTCGGATGATGAAAGGACATGCCATGCGGTCTCAATCAACTTGTTTTTTTCATCTAATGGCAGCTCCTTCATCCGCGGAGAATATTGACTACGATGACATCGAGAAACATGAATTTGCACAACACATCCTCCGAGAACATGGCACGTATTTCCCAAAGTGGGCACCACGAGATGTTGTAATCCTCAGAGACGCTCACGACCACGCAGACTCGAGGAGATGTCCGGGTTCGTGGAGTCGGTGCCAAACTTGAAACAACGAATCAATCAGTTACAGACGCAACATACCGCAGAACTCGAGAAGCTTTATACACGTCAAGCAGCACAGTACCTCGACGATGCGATCGATCGCTATGCAGCGCAAAACGATGAGGGCGACAATGACTACTCAGATGAAATCAATGTCCGTCGTTCTCAGAACTTACAGACACTACCAGGCTGACCATGTGGTCCAGGAGTTTATGGTCGACCTGGTCATGGGAGATCTAGCTTGGAAGCCAGGTTTGATCGCGAGAAGACATCGGTGCGCCTCGCGCATGTGGAGACCATTGCGCCGTTGCGGTATAAGCTCGTTGTCAAACAGAGGGAAGAAGAGTCGCGAAAGCGGCGTGAGGTGCACTTTCCTCAGTCCGCCACGGAGTTCAACGCTATTCAGGACAAGGAACTACAACACCGCATCGCACGTTTCCTGACATCAGATGCCATCGTCCAAGATACGATGCTATCTGAGCACCATTGGGGGTGGCGTCAGGTGATGGGACTCAAGGAAGAGTATCTGAAAGACGTAAGCCGATCTGATCCATCTCGCACCGCTTACAAAGTTCCATTGTAGTCTACTTTCAAAGAAGACATACAGAGAAGGGTAGCTGTTGTCAGAGACCCACGGAGAAAGCCTACCTTACCATGACTTGCGCCCATACTGTACTGTACGTATGCTGCACGGCGGAGCTACGGAAGCCTGGATGTATGAGGCTGTAAACGAACAACCACATCTGTCGCTCGGGGTATCTATTACGTTATGTCAAAGGCGTCGTGGGCACGGTTGGTCGTCCCTCATGCGTCAAAGATTCGGGAAATGCGGTTGTTGCGAGTTCTGGGGATGCCAACGTGCAAGCAGCCTAAGCAGGGTTGGCAGGAGAACGCCGCCGGTGGTAGGAGCCGAACAGAGGCAACGTTGTTGTCAGAGGCACATGCGTTGGGATCGCTGGTGGCGTCTTTGAGAGCGAGGAAGAGTGAAGAACCTTGACAAGAAATGACCTGGCTTCCGCGGTGGCCAAGATAAGAAGATGTCGTAACACCCAGGAAAGGGTCTGTTGTTGGGACTGCACAGCACTGCTGAGTGGGACATGTCTCATAGAGGATATCATCACACTCATCATCAATCCGTGTTGCCTTGCGCAGCTGTTCACTTCATCTACGTTTCTGATTCATCGCATTTTCCTATTCCACCCGTCAGTCCGGCCATGGCCGCCCTTTACGCCCTTGAAAAAAGCGCCACATAGCTGTCCTGCAAGCGACCACCTTATAAATTTGACTGTCTAGTTCAATCGTGGATATCATTTCAGGCTCACTGTTACGTTTTGGCGAAGCTTCCGCGCGCTTGATTCCGCTTCCGCCTCGTATAAACGATTCGCATTTACACGCTCGCAGCTCGTCTCCCCCCTCAGTGTCCCTGTCAAATGTCTACCGCCACCCGCCAATACATGCCTCCCAACGGAAGACTGCAGACAACTAACCTGGTGCGTAACTTCCATCCACGATCGAGGTACCCCGGCCGACCATCCGTGCGTTAGCCACGCCAGTCGGACGTGCCACGAGCGGTTGCATCCCTACTCGAGATCACGAAGCAGTTGCAGGAACTGCTTCGTCTCTGGAGCATGTCGTGTGCAACGGAACAGCATGTCAGCGACGTCTACGTACGCCTGGGCACCGAGTTCAACTCGACCGTAATTGCGTTTCAGAATTTTGGCATCGATCTGAGGTGAATCCATACGCTGCTCGCCGTGGCCCCTCCGCCCCGCTCCCTGCTGATGCGGTATGGGCTCGCTCCAGCGATATATATCAAATTCCACAGGATTTACGCACTGTGCTCGAAGCATGCCTCAGCGAGGACCCCTCGGCACACGTGCTGAACAAGTATCTCCCTCGTGTTCGGCAAATCATCGCAACGCTGTTGCGGGGATTGCAGAGTAAACAAGCGGCATATTGGCATGCCGTTGGGGATACCTCGATCCGACGTTAAGGTGAAACTGCGCAGTGCGCAGAATCATGCCGCCCCAGGCACGCATGTGTTAGGTCTCAGACAAATCATTAATTAGAATAGCACTGGTAATATTCGTATGGGCAAAACAAATGGCTCGTACTGTATTGTATAACTTATTAGCATGGATTATCCAAATTTTAAAGTATTGTGCGGGCTGTACCTTCCTTGGTGATGCGATTCGATCGAACTTGTTCTCGTGGGGAAAGGCGAGTTCCTGGATCTGCCAATTGAAAAAATTGATATAGAGCGGGAGATGAGGAAATTTGTCAGGGATGGCACATGATGGCGCCGGGAAAAGATTTGCCACGTGGGGCGGAAGGAGGCTTTTTGATCGATCAGGATAACGTGACCCACGCCTCTCTACCCAGACTCGACGCATCGTTCATATACTGCATGTTCCGACCATGGCACCCCTCAAGACAGCGTGGTTCACAACGCACGACATCGTCCCGCCCGCTTTCGCATCCGGAAGATGCGCAGCCAAATGAGTCGGTGGACAGACGCCAGCGGTGCCCACCTGCCGTTAACAGAGCGGCTACCCAGCAGCCATATCGGCGAGTCGGACAAGTGCCACGCCGAAATACGCAGTTTATGCCCTGGGAACCATCTGGATCCACGCGGCGTGCGCCGCCGTCCACATACCATGTCCCTCCAGCGAACGGTGGCGTCCCACCGTCATCAAATGCCATCCAGCCTTCAAACAATCATACATGGAGACCAGGGCACTCTGTATCAACACCATCTATGCCGCCGCCTCCAAAGCGTCGGAAAATAGAGTGTCCTCCTGTCGCAGAGATTAGGCGTGAATCTCTAACTGAGAGAATGGTCTCGGCTTCCACGTCGTCCATGTCACCAATGTCGTCCGAGACCCTCGTTGGTGGCGAGCACGGGGTCAAGAAGGAGCGCAGTATCTCGCCAGAGTTGTCTTCTACTGAACCGCAGCTCATTACGGCCGGCACCAAGAGATATCAACCACTTCCGCCAGAATGCAGGAAATCGCAACCAAATTACAAGGCCGCGAGGAACGCGTGGGCAAAGAAAGAGCAGGAGGCGTTGAGGAGACTCGGCTTTAAGGTGGTACGGTCGTTCGTCAGGTCTGTGGTACATCATTCAGTCCTACCATTTTCTCACATGTCGTCATAGGGAAGATGGAATGGCAATCGATTGGTAAATACAGCAATGTTTCACCAGAGTGCCTGATCTAAAATATTTTCCAGGGAGACTACTGACATATCCCCAGCAGCGATGGCTGCTGTCATTGAACCGGTAGTACTGCTCGATCGCGCCGCGGTGTCGGATCCCAGCAAGCAGTCCGTCAAACCAACGACGCTGTCTCTAGCACACACATCCCCAGATTTGAATCATCCAAGGGAAGGTTCCTCGTCTTCCGTGGTGGAAATCGCTCCCCCAGCCCCCTCGGCGGGTCGTGGTGGGCAAGAATCTAATGGAGAGTCTAGTTCTAGTGCCGTAGTTCGACAGATGAGCAGGCCTTTTAGTGATCCTTATTGGGAGGGGGAGAGTCAGAAGCATGACCATCCCACTGCAAGAAGGGAGAACACTGACCACTCCCAACTCCACCAAACTCCAAGTAACGTTCCTTCGCCTATAGTTCCCCCATCAGGCCAGACATGGAGGCAGTCGACGGGTCCCCAATCTCCCGTCGGTCCTTTTCAAAAGCGTACCACGTCCCCTCGACTCTCGCAGCCGCTTCCTTCGCCCTCACGGCGTGCCATTGATACTTTACACAACATCTTGCACATCAAACGGCAGTTCGGTCGCGATTCATCGGAATCACCATCGTCGTCGCCGTTGCGGGGGCTGCATCCCTCACCGAGGACACCGCAGTCTGGTAGTCCTTCCCGACGATCTCCTGGATCTGCTGCAGACGCCGTCGCTGCAGCAATCAACGAGAGCTCACGACTCGACCGACAAGGACCCAGGGTCACCCCAGTGCCAAGTACGCCATTGCGTGTATACAAGCCTTCATCGCGTCTTCCGACCCCCATGCGGAGGATAGAAGGCAGCGCAACGCCCCAAGCAGATAATGAATTCCCAGCGCGTCGCTTTCGCTCTCGCTCTTCGGGGAGACATTCGTCCCCGCCTATCGCAGTTCTGGGACCCGTGGGGTCGTCTTCTTCAAGCCTGAAAGCGTCATCAAGCGTTAATGGCGACGAATACGACGAACTAGAGCTGTCTTACCCTCCTTCCCCAATGCCCTCTCCTCGAAGAGCTCTCCCAGCCTCACACCCGCCCTCAAACGTCCTCGCTGACCTGCCACGACCACCACCAACGGAACCCGTGGTGGAACAACAGGCCACGCAGCCCTCCCAATCAGTGGGGTTCAGCCCGCCCTCGCCCGGCGAAAATGCATGATGCGGTCCTCGGCGCTTCGCTACCTCGAGCGGTACTGCCAGACCTTCGACATGGATCGTCGTGCGCTCGCGGAATCGTACGCCCCCGACGCGGCCTTCTCGTGTTCCTCGCGGAATCTGCGCGCACAAGGGCGCGATGGTATCCTGGATGCCTTGCAGGCGCTGGGCCCCGGTATCCTGTGCTCGGGCCACAGTGTGGAGTACGACGTGACGTATCTTGGCCCCCGTATCGGCGTGTTCTCGTCGCGCTTGGAGTCATGGGTGGCACCCGAGACAATAATAATAATGGGGATGTAGGGTATGCCATGAGCTTCGTGCTGCGGCCTGGGAAGGAGGGTCAGGAAAGGTCCGTGTGATTTCTTTTTCTTTTGTCCGTCATGACTGGACTTACTTTTGTTATTGTTGTTGGGGCTATAGGCCAGCTGGAGGGCTGAGGCCTCTTGTTGCGGCTGTACATCAGATGGTGCTCAGGAATTCTCCTCGAATAACTGGTGCTTTGACGTCTTAGGCCACCTGTGGTGTGCCTAGTCATGTTGGACACTGTAGTATATGGTAGAGCACAAAGGTTTTGACTCATATTATATTTGTATTACCCTGTTTCATCGTACGTACATGCATTACATGCCGGAGTTATTTATATTTCGGATGTAATGCTTCCGCGGTTTTTTGGATTAGAATGGTACAATGTACACACTGACGGTCCTCCTGATACCGCTGGAGGAAGACTTGTATCTCACGTGATTTCTTTCCGCAAACTTGAACAACCTCGTGGCATTAACAGTCCTCTAGTGTACATGGCTCTCCCAACACACGGCCGCGTGCTTCTCGATACAACCGCAGGTGATATTGACATTGAGCTATGGTCAAAAGTGCGTCAGGCGAATATGACTCGCTCTTGCTTGTGTAAACATAATGCATACTTGCAGGAAGCACCGAAAGCATGCCGGAATTTCATAGCGTTGGCCATGGAAGGTACGCACCGCTTGTGCCTCTCTCATCCGTATGTCCGTCAAGCTGTGCGATTCTAACTGCTACGCTCGCACGTGCCAAAAAAAAGGCTACTATGACGGTATCATCTTCCACCGGTGAGCGCTCTCTCTCGCACACATACACCGACTCTCTACAGTTCGATCTTGGTTTTGGGCTCTACACCCACACCCCGAACTAACGCTTCCTATTCTTCTTCTTAAGAGTGGTCCCCGATTTCCTCGTGCAGACGGGCGACAAAACGGGCACGGGTCCGGAGGAGAGTCTTTCTTTGGGGGTGCGTGCGCGCCGCTCGCTTTCATTTTTTGCGTGTGAACTGGTGGACGTGAACGGCAACAGAACAGTTTGAAGATGAAATTCATCCACGGCTACGATATGCGCATCGCGGGCTCGTCGCGATGGCTAACAACGGCTCGAAGAACTCGAACGACTCGCAGTTCTTCATCACGCTCGGTGCGTATTCCCCTTTACTTCTCGTGTGTGCCCTCTCTCAAGTCAGTGAGTGTCTTTCTCGAATTAATACAGACCGAGCGGATGAGCTCCATGGTAAACACACGCTGTTCGGGCGGTGTGTAGGAGATACAATATATAGTGTGTCTTTCACCACTTCGTCCGATACCTTACGCCGTTAACCCGTCGTCGGATTCAGATGTCATGAAGATTGGTGCGATGGGTGTGTAACATGCAGTTGCGTAGGCACCTTAGTGAGAATGATTGATTCATATCGTGTAATTCTAGAACTTGACGACGACGGGCGGCCTCTCTAGTGCGTGTCCAGCCAAAGCTTTTATTATATGCGTTGTAACCGTGGAATTTATCTACCGAGAAGCCCGCCCAAGATCAAAAGCGTGCGAATCATTGAAAACCCGTTCGATGATATCGTACCGCGAATAACAGCTGAGGAGAAGCGTGTACAACAACGCGCGCGCCAGGTAGCGATTCGTGAAAGAGAGGAGGCTGCACGTCGAAAAGGTGCAAAAAAGTGCGTGTCCTTCTACCCTACGGATACTCCTAGTACTGTTGCTGAAGGGACCTCAGAGACACAAAGTTATTAAGTTTCGGCACAGACGCAGACGAAGGGGAGGAGGAATCCCCTGCGTTCCCCAAAAAGAAGAGCGTCGCTCGTCCGGATTGTAGGTGACTGGGTATTGAGCATCTCAGTTCCCTCTCAGCCCGTTTTCTTATACAGTGGTTGAAAATACCGATCAACCAAGTCAGCTAATCTTGGGTGTACACTCAGCAAGACCGGAGTCGGTCTCCCGTGGGGAGGTGAGACGGGAGATGGTGAGCCCTCAACTGCTTGCTGTCGATCTAATGAGATACAATAAGACCGTTTGCACGCAGGATAAGCCGGCCGTCGAGTCCAAGACCGAAGATTTGAAGAAAATAAGAGAGGCACATCAAAAAGAGAAAGCAGCTGGCAGGTGTGTGGCTTTTAAGGCATAACTTATTCATTGGGTAAATGTATACAGCTCTGCACGACAAACGGAGATTGAGAAGATGGAAGCTGAGGTAAAGCGGCTCGCGCGGCGGCGAGACGGCGGGGATAGCGAGGAAGAGCGGAATATGAAGAAAACTAAGAACAAAACTCAACTGGAGAAGAGTTGGCTAAGTATGAGAAGGGTCGCGGTGTCCACCGAAAGGGGCAGAAGAAAGACGAGTCAGATGTCCTGGCTGCGCTGGCGGGATTCAGGAGCAAGTTACAAACGTCGTCGGTCGCAGCAGAGGATGAAGACGAAACGATGGACGTGTCATTTGAGGCGGGAACGCAGCCGATCGAGGGAGAAGTCGGGATGGAGGTGGATAACGATCGGGGCTTCATGGGACACCTGCTGCGATTCCCGAAGGGCAATGAGGAAGAGGTGCAGAAGGCCGAGCGAGAATACGAGGTGATTGACCCGCGGGTGAGAGGCGCCCAAGCGCGGCAAGAAGAGCGGGACCGGAAGGCGGCCACCAAGAATAGAAAGAGTGGCAGGCGATGATTATGTAATTATCAAGATGAAGGCTGTGGCGTGAGCAATTTACGTGTGTTTGTATTGATGGCCACAGCCACGCATAGGCCTCCGAGACCCCGAGACCCCGAGACCCAAGAGCGGGACGGGCCGTCTGAGTTGCTCATATTTCCCCCCTACTCTCATCGTCTGCTGTGCCCCCCTCCCCCCGTACCCCCACCCCCCTTCTTTCGCCCATCCTCATGGCTAGTAAGGCCGCTAATAAACGCGTGGGTATTATTCCCTGTACTCTTCTTACCCGTTTACCGACTCGGCCCCACGCCTAGCTCTCAAAGGAGTATGTTACCATGCAGAAGGAGCCACCCCCTTTCGTCTGGGCAGTCCCCGATGAGAAAGACATTTTAATTGTACGCATAGCCTCCTCGTCACAGATCTAACACTCATTTCTTTTTCTTCAGGGAATTTTATCATTGTAGGACTGCTGTTGGCCACTGATATACCCATGCGGCTGACACATCACCCCCCTTTTCAGCATGGCCCACCAGATTCTCCCTACGTAGGCGGCGAATACCACGGGGTACTCCTTTTCCCCTCAGAATACCCCTTCAAGCCACCAGGTATTAAGGTCAGTCGCGTTGTATTGGCATTTGTGCCAACACGTTTATACCAAGCGCCCGTAGATGTACACGCCGTCTGGTCGTTTTCAACCTGACAAGAAGATTTGCTTTTCTATGTCTGACTTTCACCCCGGCTCTGTACGTCCATCGCTGTCCCCGATTTCCTGACTGACCGTATCGATTTGTCTCCAGTGGAATCCTGCATGGAGCGTTGCCACGATGTGAGACCTATTCTTCGACGATCATCCACTCCACATCTGAGATGATCTCCTATCACAACCTTAACCTGACACTGCATCTCTTTGTTCTTGCAGATTGACTGGTCTTGTCTCTTTTATGCTTTCTGACGAGATGACTACCGGCTCTGTGACGACGACGGATGCGGACAAAGAGTGTATGCTAGCCGGAGTCATGCTTGGAACTTGCAGCAGCGGAGGTTCAGGGATAGTTTTCCTGAGGTAAGCACACACGTTCTCTCCATAATGATGGCTATGCCCCCCCAGACATAGCCCCAGAAGTCTATCATGATTGATGGCGCTATATGGGTGATGGGTATTTCCAATTTGTTTTCATCGCCTGTGCAAGTGATGGTTATTGACTGGAATTCCAGTATTGCACGCATCACGTCGATCCCTGCCGAACATGGGCGAGAAAGAACGTGGCACGCCAGACACATCAGAACCTACGCCAGAACCTTCCGACAGTACACCGACGGCGCGCTTACCCCTAATACTTACGCCGAAGGTAGGACTAGGTCACCAATCTCAAGTGGCCGCAGCAAAGACCGCGGGTGTTGTACGCCCACGGAAGGGACGTGCTGTCTCCACGACAGGAGCGGGAGATGGCAGTCGTGGTTGGGCCGCCACGTGGCGAGAGGTCGTGTGGGACAAATGGCGTTGGGGTGTCCTTATCGCTTTGGCCGTGGTCGTTTCTCGTATCACGACGAGCACTTGAATAATGCTCGCGAAGAAATATTCCCTGGATGGAATTCCGTCCTTGAACACGACAATATCTCAACCATTTACGACGCTCTTTCATGTTCTGTTTGATTCTTAGATCGCGTTCCCCATCCCGTCTACACTGTAATCAGGTCGCGATCATCTGCGCTCCCTCACCCTCCTCACCCTTGGCTCTCTTGCAATCCCTCGTTTTTTTTAGCACGGTTCTTGTTCCTTATGCTATCAATGAAACCCATGTACAAGCGTTGGAAATCTAAATCAGGTAGAGAGTTGTACATCTTTGACCGTTGGCGATGCATCATGCATCATGTGTCATCGTCCACCCAAAGCTTGCCAATTGGTGCATCGATACCTTGCACAAGCGGCTCGACATGCTTCAATATCTCGTGCGCGACAGCCTCACGATCCCGTCCCGCATCGATCGTGACCCAACCACTCGTCTGACTACCCAAGTCCTTGAACACGGCGCGCACGCGGGCCTGCAATGCCTCCTTCTCGTAGCGCTCTTCGCCGTAGCCACCCCGCGCGGCGGCCTTCTCCGGCGCGAGATCGAGGAAGAGGATGAGGTCCGGCGCGGGGAGGCCGACGTCGGGCGCGCGGCACCACGCGAGCGGGAGGCTGCTGTTGCCCTTGGCGGCAGAGAAGGCCACGCCAGAGAAGGCGTACCGGTCGCTGAGCACGAGTGTGCCACTGGCTAGCGTCGCTTCGAGCGAACGGCGGCTTCCCATCGATTCGCGGAGAAGAGAAGGTGGATCGCGTGGTCGTCTAGGTCGGTCGTGCCGTGTAGATAGGCGTCGATTAGATGGCCTGTGCCCGTTGTGCGATCTAGTGTTTGGCGTGGGGTTTTTGTCGTCGCGTCGCGCGTCGGTCTCGCGTGAGTTTTGGGATGTACCACCCACGACCGGGTTTGGGTTCTCTCTCACTTCTCATTCACTCACCTGGGAACTTGCGCCGCTCGACAGAGACGCCGTTTGTGGTGAGGCGCTCGGCGAGGAGCTCCGTTTGGGTGGTCTTGCCTGACCTGTCCAGGCCTTCGACAACGATAAATGCACCACGAGCCATGTTTTCGCTTCAAAGTCGTAGATCGCCCACGCGCACTGTCAGGGGGAGTCCGGAATGGCGGGTTTCACTTGTTCGGGAAGGAGGCGAGGCGAGGCGTAGCAGCGTGGAGCGTCTTGCTGCTTCTGCTTCTTTTCCGCAGCGACTGCAATTGTGTAACACAATTGTGTTTTGCTCCTAATGGGTTCTAAGCAAAACAGCGTGGAAGAAAATTGCACCGAGAACCGATTGACCCGCTTGTTTACGCAAGCCCAGCCCACTTGAACAAGTCTATTATTGGTGGAAAGTCTGCCGGGTCGGTGCCGTCGTTGCGTTCCCATGCGGGCGCTCCCTGTTCCGTCGTTTTTCCGCTTCCGCCTTATTATTGACCGTGTAACTCACGGTACTATACTTGTGCACTTGTGCTGCTCTGCTCCACTTCCACCTGCACCGTCCTATTGTTTGTTGCTTGACGCGTCGGGACACAAGTGACCTCAATCGTGATCACCACATGCTACAGTACTGTCTTAGCATAGCATCATCATACGTCCACTTGACGGGCGGCGGAGTAACTCCACGCTTCGGAGTCTCACTCCACCCGAAGGGGGGGCTTCGCGCTCGTGCTGTTTTTTCACCACGTTACAGTACAGTGCTCCCCACGTCCATCAAAGAAACTTTCATTAGGGGGCCATATGTCGCCGACTCCAGTAGCGCCCTACAGCCTCGTGGTTGCTCCTTGCTCCATGACTGGGCGGGATGAGCTTGTGTGGTGGTGCGTGCAGCATACTAGTGCCGCATTTGGCTTTGCTTGCTGGGAATTTACCATAATTGGACCGTCTGCAATATAACCCTTTGGCGTCACTGTTTTTCTTTCTTTTTTCTTTTTCCGCAAAGGCAGTGACGATGAGGCACTCACCGTGAGCACCTTTCGGCTACCGGAGACTTGAATATTACCGCGACGGGGACTATTTTTGTGCCATGGACAAGTGGCTCCCTGTCCTACTCATGGTACAATAAACGACACTCTAATCTTGGCTCAATTGAACTCACACATGGTCTCTGGCTCGGCTGTTTGATGGTAACCCTTTCCCGACATAGCGCGATGTCCTTGTACTCTGTGGTTACATATCGCGTACTCTCGCACTCGCATGACATGGTAGATTCCTCGCTGTGATGTGGATTGGGCTTCTCTGTCCCTGTGAAGTCAGAGCGCCTACTTGAATCCGTCATCCTAAACGGTCTCCTCAGGTCACGGTATCGGTTGGAGATTCTGGGCCGAAGCGAGGAACGAGCGCAGGCCCAGATGGGGTCTGTGTGAGCAGAGAGGGCGCGTGACGCGTTCTTCTTGTCGTCCCCTGCCTCCCCTTCGGACGGTTCAAAGAACCCCTGCCGCTTCATTTTTCCCCGCCCGCCACTCCCGGTTTTCAAGCTTAAAAAATTCGTCATTTTTCGATGGTGAGTGTCGCGGTCCGAGGGCAACCAGCCCGCTTCAGGTGGGCCCACCCATCCGTTGCGAGCTCGGTCGAGAAGCGCTACGCGCTCCCGCCCATTTGCTGTGCAGTAAACGGACTTATGTAAATAGTAACAACCCTAGGATGTCCAAATTCATAAGCAGCGTGCCGATCCCTCTATTATCATCTCGGTGCGCCACCCATTGTGAGTACAGAGCACCTCGCGTGACTCACAAAGAGCAGTGGCCGCTGTCCATGGCGACGTCTCTCGAAGAGCTCGCTGAAGCAGCCAAAAAGGCTCCGGCCCCATGCACGGCATTTTACATGTCATTTACTGTAGTTGGCCTCACTGGTCACCAAACAACGAACGACTGCGCTACTTGCAGTATTCCCTCTCACCCTGAGGATTTGGCACTCGTAGCCGCACCCTGATCTGGGCTGTTCAAATCGCAACGTTCTCCGTCCTTTTCACAATCAGTGTTCTCACCGATACATGATGGAAGCTTCGGTGTACGTCCGTGGAAACCCTCCTGCCCCTACATCAAGATTGTCGGGATTCTAGATGCTTACAGCGGTGTCTGAATGCTGTGTACTGTTCCGCTGCATGTGTGCTGCTCGTGCAGGAACAAATCCTCGTACACTCGTGGACTATTGACCACTACTGTGCCATCAAACCTTGGACGAAACTCTACTTCTCCCCTATCAGCATAGTGCGACACCTGAAAGAGTCGTCTGGACTTTCTAGCTTTTTTTGGGGATTATTGACTTGATTATTGATAGCCCTGAGACTGGAGGCAATCGATCTACCATCAAAAGGGTCGCAACTCGGGCAGCTCGGATGATCGTGGTCATAAAGTACGAATCATCCACTATTAACCCATCGGTCCCTAGGCACGCAGTTGGGTCTCCTATCTTTTCGTGCGCCAGGGGCAATAGCTGCCGTGTTCGGCGTTATCTTCTGTGGCGATCTCTCGTTAGCCTTTGTTCGTTCCACCTGACCAGCGCACGTGTCCACGAGGATCAGGCCCAATTACCTATTCACGGGGATGCAGTAGACCACACGTTTAGACGCGACCGTGCGCCCACGATGCACGTGGACTCGCGCCGCTCAGCCGAGAAGGATAGCTGCGAGTGCCAAGGCGAGTGCTGTATAATTTGTTCCAGAAGATTATTCCCTGAGATAGGACAACCTGATCTATCCAAAAGGAGAGCATCAATTGTATGCGCCCCTGTTATACGTAGGATGCGCCAGCGTGGCCCTGCGCGATGCCGCAAAAAGATTCTGGCCGCGGATTACACCATAGTAGAATGTTCTACTTGTGCTACCGCTCATCATCAGGTGCTTGAAGTGGAGGAGGCAGTGTAGGGGTTGTTACACAGTTGATTCGCCACCGCTGCAGGTTGGAAACCCAAAAAAACCTAAAACAGTCAGGGTTGGAAACGTCCAAGGAAACGTCGTCCTGAATCGTTCCAGTCATCACGTGGCGGTGAGTACTATACCATATAAGCACCAGCTCAGGGTTGTCTTCAGGACGTTTAGGTATAGGCTATCGCATTGTCGTTGCATTCAGCTGTGAAGATGTGTTTTTGCAATGATGAGGGGTTGCTTGCGGGCCCCGCATCACTGCATCAGTGAAAAACCAGGTTGCGTCGGGCCCACATGTGGTTTAGTCGCCCTTTGGGGTGCAGGGTCGACCATATCTCCCTCGAAAATCATACTCAGTTGATCCTGCGCGCCATGTGGGGGTGTGCTATTACATACAATACTGTATACATCGCTGCGTGGCGTATCATGCATCATGCTTGAAACTCAGACTGGCGTCTGCAAGTTCCGTACTGTACCTCCTTTATCGTTGCGCAACGAAGGGGCTATCCATGGCTTTATCCTATTCTGTGTTGCCCTGGACAGTAGTAGCCTAACTTGACTTTGACGCCGTCAATTGCGGCGAGTGTCAAGGCGAGCATTTTATTTTTGGCCACAAGTGGATCACCAATTCAGGAGTAAATCGTCTACAGACAAGGCACCTCCACCGTATTTCCATCCTCTATCTTTCGCGCCTCGTGCTGCCCCGATATAACCTATCTTTTTCCCATGCCCATCGCTTACCAGGTGCCGCCTCTCCCGTGCAAATGGGAAGGCGTGACGACCGCGGTGACGTGTTTCAATGTTTGTACTCTCTTGGTTATCTTTGTTCTTCCACTTCTCTACCACCTATATCCAAACGTCTAGAACTGTTTTCGCTGACACCTCCATCAGGAAAACGCTGTCGATCTCAATTTCATGACACTAATTGTAAAAACTGAATTGTGCCCTGCGGGTTTCCCACTCCGCTAAACCGCATTGCCACGCCCCTCCCTTTTACGTCTGACAACTTGCCTCTCTTTCATTCGAAACCCCTTTTTCAGTATTTCGTTTTCCCAAGCTATCAGCGAACCCGAACTCGGCTTCGAAGCGCCAGGTGGCAGATGGCAGATTGCACTCAATGGTCTTCGCAAGGTTCGCACACCGCCTAAGACATACATTTTCGTTTCTGATGCAGGGCTTTGTCGTATTGACAACCAGTCCTCGTATTGGAACCCATCCGTAGACGCACGGAGCTATTCGTTTCAGCTGTGATCAACTGGCCCTACCCCGACTTCACACCGACGGGATAACCTCGAAATGACAGCCTGTCTATTTCCTATCGAGTTTGTTGGACGACGTTTTGGTGATAGCCGCCAGAGGTGCGCACAAGTGCTTCCTATTTCGCCGACCGACCTTTCCACCCCTAGCTCTAATCTTAATTGCCACCCGCCCACTGCCCCTTCCTTCCTGTCTAACCAAGCCAGGTACCTAGATTTACCCAAATCATCAAGAAATCAATCCAGACTCAGCCAGATGTTTCAGGACAAAATGTCCGACTCACGGCTCGCCCTTTCCGCACATGGACCTAGGTGTTGGGAAGGCACGTCGTTGCACTTGTTACTGGTCTTTTGCTTACTTGTAACTTCTCACGATGCGCATTGAATCAATCACGCTTCGCTCGCTTGGCGGACAAAATGGGTCGAGTTGATTCGGTGGAAATTGTGCTCTGTCTATGTTCTTCACAACGAGGCTGTGAGAGATGCCTTATTCAGTCTGCAGTTTTGCCACGGTGTACTTGACTCCTGTCAAGTGCACAAAGATGAACTGACATTGTCCAGACTAGACCCGGACGAACACCCAGTGGACGCCTGCCAAAAAGGATAGTAGCCCCTGAGGATTTATCCCACGATGACCGTATTTGGGGGGCTCTTCAGCGCCCACAAGACGCCTCTACAGTCCTCACAACTCGACAAGAAGCGGTGTGTTCCACATACGACATTCTGGAAAGGCTTTTGCACGTGAGCGCCAGTCGCATCATTGCAGGTCCCGTACTCGCCGGAAGCCCGGTAATATTCTTGTAACCGCTCGCCGTGTCCAAAAGCGTCCTATTGTCACAATGATACTGTCGTCCACGAATGGGAGGTGAAAGTCACTTATGCGAGCGGATCGTCCTTTGCGGGGCGCTGGCCATCGCTCTTTTTCGGTCACGGGCTTGCGCCAATGGGACTGCATGACACGGGCCGCTCATGTGTCACCACCTGCTGCCGCCGTCGCATGACAGTGTGGGGAAGACCGCACGACGTCAGTTGCTCAGCTGCTCTACTCAGCTGCCCATGAAGCCCCAACAGGGCGGGCCGATTCACACGTCCCGGTTTCTGTTTCTACGTCAGTTTTTCCTGTGGCACGACAAATTTTCTCATTCATTGGACCTAGAGGCACAGGAGTGTACGGGCATCGGTCCGATCTTTGTCGCCCTTGGGTGTGTGGGAGCCTCGCCACCCCTTGCAATATAAGTCGTGACCGCTCTTATTTTTCTCATGGAAACGCTGACAGGTGATCGAATTCGATTGTTTATACCTTGTGCTTTTCTCCTGGGAATCTCGCACCTGCCATGGTCGCTTTTTGGCGTCCGCGGGAACTGTGAAAGGTGGCGCCTCACGCTGAAAAAAGCTGTCAGCAATTGACGCCCAAAGGAGCGCGCGTTTTTCGCATACGGTCTTGGGATCTAAAGATTGCCACTCCTAGACTGTCGAGGGGTGTCACGTAGGTTACTGCTCTGATGCGCGTGTAACCCCAAACTAATGAGTGTAGCGCCACGTGTTGCTCTCAAATGCACGGCTTGTGTAGTTCCGAGAACGCCACATACTCACAGTTTTTTCAGGGGGTGTTGTAGCCCCTATACCCTGCAGAGCCTTGGGTAACATGACAGGAGAGCATGTCGCGGCGTGAACAAGGCGACAGTACGGCGATTGGCACGCAGAACATACGTGCACGTCGTACCTTCGGAAGCACATCTGCATAGCAAAATCGAGGGTGTTCTTCAAGTTCCACGCGAGACGGAATCGAAGCTACTCGTCTCAGCTGTACGTGGCGCCCGGGGATGCGAACCACCAGGTCTTCTCCCGCATGCCTCCTTACACGTGTTTACTATCTTGGATAGCTGTCCACTCAAGAACATGAACGACAGCACACAGTTTGATGACTCCCAGTCCCCTCGGCCCCAAGTTACTATCAGATGGAGCTGGCCATCAGTCTAATGACGCCACATTGGCACACCGTGTCTATCTTTCACGACGGCTGGGACAATTTCGGAATCGTTGTTCAATCAAGCGCAAGTGATAGTGACCGCGTTGTGACAGATCCATAATGCAAAACGGCCCTTAGCGCTTCCTTCCACCTTCCATAAGTGACAGTTAGAGGCAAAAACCCAATCCCGAGTCCTCGCCGTCCTCCTCGTGTTTTCACTGTTATCTGCGTGTTGTCGTTAATGTTTCTCTAGCGTTTGTAAGCTCCGGAGTGGAGTCGTCGTGACTCGATATCATAGGGTTATGTGTAATTAATTCCAAATGGGATCCTTTGTACTGCGAGAGGTGAAAAGGCCCATCGGGGAAGAGTGGAGTGCAGGCACTGCAGGGGATGTGTACGTTCCGAAACCTTGCCAGCAGCAGATGGGAACTTTTTGAATGCAGTAGGTATAGTCTGTAATTGACTTTATCGGCTAAGCCTGCAGGCCCGGGTTCCCCCTTCTCGAGAGACGGTCTGTCAGCGCGCGCTCGCTCGCGTGGCTGGTTGTCCTGTGACCCACCCACGCCTCCTGGCTGACTTGACGTGAAAATCCCGTGCAGCATGGTATTTGGATCATATGGGATTCAATTTCGCCAATTCGGAACGGAGGAGAGCTAAGCGAGGCGCCCTTGTCTATGGATCTGGGCAAAAATTAATTGACCGACCGAGCGTTTCCACCCCCACCACCCCACAACACTCCATTCACATCCAACCTTCCAGCGCCAGGCAGGCGCTGGCTAAAAAAAACAACGCACGCAACAAAAAAAGGAAAATAGAAGGAGGAGGAAAGCGGAGAGGAAATTTTTTTTCGCCTTCTTCATCTTCCATTTTGTTCGGGCTGGTGGTTTATTTTATTTTTTATTTTGTATTTTGTATTTTGATACTCGTCGGCGTCGGAATAAAAAAGGTCCCATACATACGTCAGTCAGTCAAGTCAACCGTCGTCATCCGCCGGTCGGAACGTACTGTTGCTGTTCCTACAGGCTGTGAGAACCAGACGTCTGAGAGTCCCGCTAGTGCGACTCGAGGACGTGATCGTGTTTGGCGTTGGCGTGATCGTGATGTTTTATTGCGTATTTGCGTTGTGTTTTGGCTCGGCTGAACTCGGCTTCAAAGGCAAAACGCTTACAAGGACAAGACAAGACAGGTAAGAGAAAAAAAGACGCCAGGCCCTCCTCCGGCCATGTTCCAGTCCCCTTACAAACGATTGCAGACAATGACAGGCGCAATCCGATGCCAGCCAGCCATCCATCATCTGCCTATCCCTGATCGGTGGTAAATCACTCACCGCCTGCCTGCCCGCCTGCAAGCAAGCAGCACTCTGTGCACTTGTTGCCTTCGTGTTGGTGCCTTCCCACACGACCCTGTGGACTGCCAATGGGGACGCCCCGCTTGAACTCGACTTACCTTACCCTTTCGGTTTTGGTCATCACGGGGCCAGCGATATTGGCCGAGCCCCTGTCACACGCAGTGAGGTGCATCGCCAGCGCAAGGACTTGCTAGGAACGCGCCAGCGCCGGGAAAAAGGACCTGGGAGTTGACCCAAACCTCGCGCCAAGCTGTGCCGCCCTGTACACAGTTATCCCCAATGATCAATGATCCTCCCACCTAACCTAACCCAACACGCCACACAACACCACCACACCACCACCACACCCACGCCCCTACACAGTATTATCATTTGCTTGCTTCCTACACGTCAACCAACCTCGAGCCGAACTCAATACACGCGCGCGCGCGTACCATCAGATCAGATAATCCCGTGGGACCAAAAAAGCTCCCCCACTTTTAAAAAAAAAAACTCTCTTAGTACCCACTTTATGGAGAAAACCCGGAATTTCCTACGAGAGCTATCCCTCGTATTGGGAATGGGGATACATAATAATTTCTACAAGGCGGCCCCGATAGACATTCGTTTGTTGGGATGGTCCCACGCCAGTCCCCCTGAACTAAAGTATTGGGACACCGGAAATAGTCGGGCGCAAAATATTACATTTGGGCGCTTGTGGAGGCGCACAGATAACAGGTCTGCGAAACTTGGGGTTGGGGGCACCAGTGCAGTGGACTTGCGACGTGTTCTCACCATCCAACCGTTCGTCGGAGGTTCGATCATTGCTAAATCCCACGGTCCCCGGAGGCTGGATACCGCCAGAGGTGTAAGACATCCATCCGGAGATGTTTAACCTTACCCGCGCTATTTTGATTGTTTCCCTCGCTGATATGAGTGCCAATTCCATCGACCGTTCAGTGATGGGAATTGGCAGTCGCATCCGTGGCAAGGTTACGGGCTCGTATCCCGACGTAGCGCTAGACGTTCACACGCGCACACTAGAGTGAGGGGCAAAAAAACCACGCTACTGGTATTACGGATTATGAAGGGGTACAGTACTCGAGGGGATCGTATACAGCGAATAGCGTATCAATGCTTGAGGATGGTGGTGGTACAGTGCAACAAGATGGCCGATGAACGAGGCAAGATGCTCAAAGGAGTAAGAAATGTCGAAAAGGAGTTGATCGGATGCCGGTGCGGACCCGAGAAAGCGTCATTGTGGGCGGTGCATGACATAGCAACGAGCACATGGGAGGGAGGGGTAAGAGTGGGCTTGTAGGTGTGGAGAGTGCGCGCGGGGGTGAGGGGGCAGAGTCGAACGAAGAGGGTGATCGCGGTCATTCAAACCCGTATTCAACCGCGATGCGACACGCTTCGTTGGCATTTCTACTTGGAGATGCATGTTGTCTTAGAGAGAGGGGCGAAGAGAAGTCCTCGTCACAGGCGGGACATGAATGTGCACTCGGTGTGGAGCGGGTGGACTTGCGTGGCGGCGTGTGGGAGGAGGTCTGACGTGGGGGGTTCGGTGGTCGGTGAAATGGAAGGGGAAAAGAAAGGAAGCGTGCACTTACCCCCAATAATGGGAAGGGACTCACAACCGAATCGCAGCCGGCCAAATCACCACCATCGGGTGTTTTTCGTTTTGGGGATGGAGAAGCGGGACGGGCTGTGTTTGCGTGAGAAGCAAACCACGGTTAAAATTCGAAACAACGACGACGGACAAACGAACGAACCGGAACTGGTAGCAACGTCCTTCGAGTAGACCGCATCGCGCCAGAGGCTCACCCGACGTTGGCGGGTGTGATACGTGTCGTCGAGCGACGGGTCGCGATTGTCCAAGGAGGGTGGCACGGGTGGAGCACTGTCCTCCGCGGAGGAGCAATACGACGAAGCAGCGGAGACAGACGACGACGAGGAGTCATAGGCGGACGAGGAGCTGTCCTCGTCGTTCGAGTCTGAGTAGGGCGACGCCGAGGAGGAGAGCCTGGAGGGGGAGTACTTGTGCTGTGGCTGGGGCGGGGGGGAGCACTCGACGAGCTGTATGATCTGGAGGGAGCAGGGCTGGCGGACGTATAGTGGCTGGGACATGTAGTCCTTTGTCGAGGGAGGATAGAAGTCATCGTGGAACATGATGGGGGAGAGGGGATGGGGATCGGGGGATTAGAGGACTGATCTAAAGTACTCGAGCGAGGGAGAGCAACCGAGATTTCCCTGGGCAAGATCGGCTCAGATCGCATCTGGTGCTCTTTACCTATTCGGGCGAGCTTCCAATTTGGCGTGGGTCAGCGGACATTTCGCGGCGGGAGCCAAGCTGGTACCGAAAGCGTGAGAGGTGCAAAAAAATATGTTAGAAGACATGATCTCCTCTTCCGATCCCCACTCCCCTCCGCCTTGGCGTCTCCCTGCCAATTCTCGATTATTTTTGCCATTCCCACGCTGTAACCCTGCCCGTCCTTCACGGCCGCATCGGTCCCAGCCACGCCTCCGCCGCCTCAAACTGGTCAATAAGCTCAGGCAACACTGCTTGCTCCGAATGCAGTTGCCGCATGGCTGTAAGCGCCTGATATTTCCGCGTCAGACTCCGAACTGCACCCCTTCATAACCGGCATCCGGACACTCACCACGTCCCAGAACCGGAACCCGCGTTCGACTTCCATACGCGGTGACTTAACCCCCGGGAATGTTTCTTCGCAGATCTCGAGCGCCATCGCCTTCGCCTCGCGCACCCCTTCTGCGTTCGGGTCACGCACACGTTGCTGATTGTTCAGGTGCGTCAACGCATCCAAATATACCTTCGCCAGCACACCAAACCCTGTGTTCACTTCACCCTGGAACGGCAGTGACAGTGCAATGTCCAAAAGGTCGTCTCGTGCTCGCCGTGCGTCTGACCGCAGCAGCATGTTCAGCGTTGTCACTTCAATAAGCCCCCGAAGCGCCCGAGAGAGCGATCGGACAAACGAGTTGAACACCAACAGTTCCCGTGACAGCGGCGCTGACCATGGCTGGGACTATAGCAATTCAACCATGCGTCCTCTGCAATCCCACAGTGGACACACACACCTTGAAGTTTAGCGGAACTATGCTAAGGGTACGCATGACCAATAACATGCATGACTTCTCATCGTCTGCCGGCACACGCTCCACCATCAGCAGCCACCTACACGGGACTTGGACGTGGGAACACCATGGACAGACAAACGTACCTGTACCGAAGCTCGGTCCTCCACTGAACGCTCTCCTAGACCATAGGTGACCATGCATTACCCCGGCTCTAACCAACTCGAGAAACAGGTAGAGTGGATCTTGGAACTTGTCATTTAGCCGTGCTGGCCGGATTGCCGAATGCATGGCCCGTGCCATTGACGAATGGTCATGGGTTTTCAACAAGAAACTGTTGCAAGGCGACAGAAATCATGAGTAACATGTGGAAGGAATAAAAGGTTACAAGGTTAGTGCCACGCATCAAGTGTGCCGTTGGCGCCACAAGCGCCAGTGGTATACCAAAACCCAGGAAAGGCGTGCAAATACCTACCCTCGAAGTTCAAGGAAACGCCAAATCACGTTTGCCACAATCTCATCCTTCTTCTCAAGTGCTGGCAGACTGGCGCCTCCAGGCCTGACTCTTGTGCGCGCAGCCTGCTTCTCCGTGGCGGTCGCCCCCAGGCAAAGCGCAAAATCGATCGTCGAGGACTGTCAGGGATGTTACGTATCAGTGGGAATTTCAAGTCCAATAATAACTTTCAGCTCACATTTTGCCCACGGAGCTCTTCTTCAACAATCGCATATGGAACGTGCCAACCAACAACACGTTGAGCGAGCTGTGCGGTTGCTTGTGAAGTGTGTAACACGAATTTATTCGAGGGAGGCGTCGAATGTTCGAACCAAAATGCGCCAGCAACCTTCCGGTTGGTCCAGAAACTGTGCGCGACGCTGCTGATCAAGGCGAGAGTGGTCGCACGAGGGCCTGTCTGTCCCTCCGTGATGACTTCCTTGATGAATTGCCGATATTCGCTCGTCTCTCCATTATCTAGAGGCGGATGCTCGACGATCTGCCCGCTAGCGAGCCATACCAGTGGCTGTGGGCTCAAGAGCCCGCGCGACAAGTAAAAATAAATTTCATCTGGCAGTCGGTGAGTAAAAATATCGTGCAGGTCTGTAGGAATGTCGGCGGCAGTGGGGTGATGCGGATGGTGATTGCCACTGTGTTGCGTGTTTGGGGGTGGAAGGGCGAGTGGAAGGGGTAGGACAGAGCCCTCAATAGATAGAATGAGTGAGTATTTGATCATGGATCGCGTCCGTGCGTATGTATCTGGATACTGCATGGATTTCACTGCGGGATGGTCAACATAGACTGTTACGGCAGCATGCCCAGACTTGTAGAATTTAACCATGTCCACCGTTGCCTTCAAAGCTTGTTCATGGCCAGTAGGTGGGAATGGCTGCACGTAGTCAAATCCAACTAGGATACCTATATCAAGGAACTGGTCCTCGGTAACCCCAAGGTCGCCAAGGATGGACTTCTTGGATGTGAAGGTAAATGTGGGGTCTGCGCCAGTGAGATTAACGGAAGTAATGAGCTTGTCTACGCCGGGATATAAGAGGGTATCGGTGGGTGCGTAGATGGCATGGACGTAAGCCTTCTGATGTCGTTGAAGGTATATGAGCTTATTGCGCGTCCAAGCCAGTCGAGATCAGTTAACCTCAACGGAATACAGATACGGATATGCGCACCTGTGCCCATGCAACATACGGTGCAACAAGGAATTCAACGTTTCGGTTGCGGAAAATGCGCAAGACCGGGCGCCAAAGGTCCCAGTGCGTCAGGCCACTCCGCCCCTCGAACAGTTTCGTGGCGGCCTCCTCCTGGCCCGACTCGTACTTGCTCCACGCATGGTTGCGGTCGCGACACGCCTCCTGCTGCTCGGTATCGCGCTGCACGTGTCGGGTGCGCTTGTTCGGTGTGAGGCCGGGAAAGACAAAGACGGGCTTGATGCGCAATTTTTCGAGCGTGCGGAGGTCGCCCTCGATGCGGGTCGTCAGACTGAGCGGGAGCCCGCCTGTGGCCGCGAGGAGTGGTTCGCGCGATGGTGGGGTGTCGTACAGGGACTGGAGGTAGTAGGCGGCATCGATTCCCAGGCGGGAGTCTGAGAGGACGTCGAGAGGGAGCGTTTGAAGGTGCTTCCGCTCTTGGAGGTACGCTGGTGGAAAATAGAAAAATATGTGTTATGGTTACGCGCACGAACCGGATGTAAAAATGGGGAATGGGACACACTCTCGAGGTGCTTGATGGGCATCGCGACTGTTGTGGGGATTTGAATATCTGTGGCGGGGCTGCAGCTTGCATCCGCCTCGCAAAACTTGCTTACATAACCATATCCACGGACTCTTTGTTCCTCGATTGTGTCTACGAACGACGGCAGGTCAAGAGGTCGTGCAAAAGTGAACCGTTTCCCCTGTCCGTTCGTCACCACGTATGCGACGTTTCCACAAACGGGCACTGGTCATGAGGACGTGCGCGTTGTTTGCCGTTGACATCGCTAGCTTTGCAAGGGCTCACAAGATCACATTATGGACGCATATCCATCGATAAAAGGCCCATCTGTGAGCAGTTCTGTCTTTTTCACACCTGATCGCGCGATAAACTCCACAGCCGAGTATATAGAATCGTACGCCTTGACACGGTGGTGCTTTACGGACAATAGACGGAACCGGGCCACGCTGCTGCGTCCTGATGATGAAGGACGGGCTCAATTTGATTGCTTTATCAAGCCCCATCTCGCTTAGGACAAGGTTCACTGTATCTGCACGTTCCCACGCGCGATCAGAACCAGTCAAGGTTGTTGTCCTCGGGAAGGCGGGTGCAGACCCATGTATCATAGAAGTTCGATGAAGTACAAGCCCATCACATGAAAAGACGTTGTTTGCGCGCATCGTAAATTGCAAGATTCGCCCCCATTTTCTTATCACCGGTTGCTCGAGGCCAGTGAACGTCTTTCCCAGCGTTTCAAGAATCCGGCCGTTGACATGAATGTATCAGCGCCACTCTTCGGTTCTCTTTTCCACTGTGCGCTCTCATGGCACACGGTTGTCATCAAGCATTTAGACAAGTCGTGACGTTTCATGTCCAAATTCGACCCTCTATCCTCCATTTCTGTCACCGCCGACTGGACCCATAAGGTTACAATAAATGGTTGCTCGCACGGTACTTTCTCCTTAGCAGCACGGAAGCTGCTCAATTCATCATCTTCAGAATCACGTCAATTATGTCAATTCAATGTTCTAGATCCAGCCAACTGTTCTCGGGAAAAAGAAAGAAGACAGTTACCACCAGTGACTTTACATCATGCGTATGGTAGTCGCCTGGTGTTTACCAGTAAACGAGATCAACCTCTCGTGAGAAGCATATCCTACAGGCGAGACGTGAGAGTCAACCTGTCATGACATGTACAATGACTGGCACCAGGCCTGGTTCGGGCGGAGACGATCCCTGGTTGGACGTCGCCTTGTCAGTGTTACTAGTCTGTGTCGTACACAACAGACATGCCGTCCCTGTATGTGCATCCCAATATTTCCAAGTAAAGTATCATGCGTGTCGACCCAGAAATATTCGTGCACCGCTTGAGACTGGCGTCGTATCTTACATACATGAGAATTATGGGCAACTCGATGGGGCTGATCGATGGGCGAAGCGACTGAGGACAGGAAGGTACCGGTGAGCGCTGTGAGCAGAGAACCACTGGAAACGGCGGAGAATGACGGTCATCGGACACCGCATGAGATAGTTTGCTGGCCGCTCAGCATGGAACGTTGACAATTCGGGCCGAGATGCGAAATGCGCGAGACGGTGGGCATATACGCAGTGGAATAATCCCCGCTTCTACTGCTACCACAAGGTAATGATGATGACATTACGATAACAACATCCGAGTATCCGAGTACCTTCGCCTATACCGTCAGGCCGCAGGGATAGCCAAGGGGGGTACTCTAAACCTAATGACCAAGTCGTCAAATTCGTTCACTTTCGTGTTCACCGTAGTCACTAATGGATGCTCGGGATATGCTGATGCAAGTCGCCTGAGAAGAGTAACAAGCCGTGAGTATCGGGGTCACAAGAAAGAACTTTCCTACTGCACGCACCTCCAAAGTTCATCTGCATCACCTTTTTTGGGGCCTAACCCTGCGGCCACGACACTCGCTGCGAGTGTCTCCGCATCATCGTGACCACCCTGCTGCAGAACTGCTTCTTCAAGGTCGGACTTTGCCTCTTGCACCTCACCGCGGAGCAGGCGAGTAACCCCGCGTGCGGTGAGAAGGTGGGGAGAAGAGAGAGACGGGTTGGCGAGTTGCTCCGTGTAGAACGATTGCGAGTCAGAATAACCATCCTTCCCAGTGACCAGTCCAATAGTTGATTCGATCAACTGGAGCAGTAGGTCATCCTCGGCCCAATGCTTCGCGCGCTCAAACTCCTTCCGCGCCAAATCAGAACGATGAATGGAGAGGTAAATTTGGACCGCGACAGCGACTCTGAGAATTCGGGCCGTGAGAAGGGCAAGTTGGAAAAAAGTGAGAGCGGGGTCAGCTACCCGTTCGGAAGACTCTCACACACGTTGATGATGATGAACACTTACGCCTCAAGATTCTCAGTCGTCGATTCTGCCCCAAGGCTTTCCAGAGCCTCTTCTATTTCACCCGCACGGAAAAAGGCTGTTCCAGAAACGACGCGTACCCAGCCCTTCTCACGTTCAGTCGCTTCCACGTCATCTCCCTCAATTTCGACGCACAGGTCGCGGAGCTCTTCCAGAGCGGCCTCGCCTGCTGGCGCGGAAATGTAATTGGCAAAGACAGACACTGCTTTGAGGGCGAGGTTTTCTGTGTCCGTGGGAATGAGAGATTTGACGGCGTCGGTATCGCCCAGAGCAATATGTGCGCGGGCTTTGTAGAAGAGGATTGAAGTGTAGTCCTCGGTCGATTGTTCTGGGAGCTTCTGTTCTGCTAGCGACTTGTATGCGCCTTGTGGTGGAATAGGGGGTGAGAAAACCAGGGGTCGCAGTCGCCAGAGGGGAACATACCCAGGAAGAAGCGTTGCCTAACACTGTACAAGTCTGTGGACTCCATACGAGCTTGAGCGTTCAAAACAGACACGAATGCACGTGATAGCCGCACACGACTCTCTTGATCACAGCAGTCAGCCCGGTATGGCTTTCTTTTCAATCAATCAATCATCCTCTCAATGCTATCACTTGACAGACACGGAGTAACGCCCGTTGTCCAAATATCGACAAGGGTGTGCCTATGCAGGCGTCTATTGATGCCTCCGGTCTGAAGTGTATGCTGCTACACACGCCTTTTTCATCATGATGCCAATCTCCATGGGAAACTCCCTCAGCATTCACGCGCTCTCTCGCCTGTATGTCAAAATACAGCGAGGAGCTTTATATCAATGCCATGCCTAATTCCGTCTCGTTCTCCGCAACAAATACGTCTCTGTCCGCCTATTGCCGCTTCACATATGATAGGAACTTCTTTACCAAGTTCAACGTTGGCGACAGGGACCTGAGAGATGGAATCCCTGACCTTGACGATACGGAGCAGTCGCAGACCGTAACCGGTCAGTTGCGTGTGCAGGTACTTTCTCTGCGGAGGGAAATGTGCTCCCTTACTCAACAAGATCTATCGCAGCCCCTACTCGCGATTCTCAAACACAAAGGCCTCGAGAAAACTCTGGAAAGGCTTGACCTCCTAGTAGTCGATGGCGTGTTCAACCATGAGGACGAGGACTTTGACAGTCTGGAAGGAAAATTAATCGTTCGATTGCACTGTAAACATGGTGAAGTCACTATATTGGTATTCGCATTGTCACTGAAACGAACAACAACTGCCGTCAGGTATCGTAAAGACGCATCGGTTGCTACTACAAACGCCGTCATCCCAGTTGCATCTCCATGTACCCGTGGCTTTGAATGAATCACACGTTGTGATAGGCCCCAAAGCCATGAGGGATATGATTGACCATTTTCCGTCTACGCGGGGCAAAGCTGACCCGCAACTAATATGGGTATTCGATGACACTGAAGTCCAAGTCAGGAGTTTAGAGAGCTCGGTAGATGGCAAAGGTGTGCGAATCAGTGTGTCACCTGGTATATATCTAAAAAATACGTAGGGGTGGGCCAGCTAGCCACCGAGTTGACCATCAGCGCAGACGAGTTTGAAAGCTATGATATATTTGTGACGCCCACTGCCCTTGCTTTTCATCTCCGTGAGTTCAGTGTGAGTCCTCCAGTCTCTAAGCCCTCCCAAGTTGGTGCAAAGCTTACTCGTGGCATGCACTTGTATACGGCGTGATGTCGATCAGGCAACAATTGCATATGCCGAGTCGATGGAGGCCTTACTCGACGTGCGCTTCACTGATCCAGCCGCGGCTTTGTACGTAAACGTACAGAGTGACAGCATCGAGAGCCTGTTCGCCATGTCGACCAGCCGTGTTCCCGGCGCACCTGAACCTCCAGTGGCTACCCTACCAAGGCAGGCCCGCTCCGCGGGGTCGTCTGGGTCAACGCAGGGACGCGCAACAACAAACAAGCGCCCATTTGGGAAACCACTATGCGGCGTCGTACACCAGCGAAGGTTGTCGAGCGCATATCACCACCCGCGTTGAGAAGGCGCGCCTCGGGAGCACAACCACCCGCGCCTTCACACGCACCAACGAGGGATCAGCCTTTGCTCTCCGCGCGCCACCCAACGAGAGAACCCCTCTTTCTTCCTGGTTCCCAGATGTCCGCCGCGGACAGGGAGGCGCTCCGCGCATCTGGACTTGGAGACATGGATGCTGACGAATTCAATGCAATGATGGAGGATGACGGAGAGGAGGTCGGTCTCAACTTTGACGACCCACCAGATGACGCTCTAGACGCTCTGGCACCATCCGTGCCGCCACCGCCACCGCCGCCTGTGCCGCCATCGCCGGCACCCGATTCGGACGTGGACGAACAAGAATATGGGCAGGATGCCAACCGTTTCGAAGACGATATTGAGTCAGAGATGGGTCCCACGCAGTCTGATGAGAGCGGCAAGGTATGCCCACACATTTACCCCTTCCGTGCTTGCGTCAAAATGTTTCATCCTGATCGTCCATGTGTTCGGGGTGCATGGCAGGCGTTCCGACCGCTGTTTGACGACTGACGCACGTTCCTTGCTTTCGCGCAAGCTACGGTTTTTTTTCTTTTCTTTTTTTTTAAAGCCTAATTGCAGAACATCGGGTCTCCAGCCGGGAGTCTTTTTCCCGATGAAATTTACATCACGGTTATCGCGCTCGAGTACTACAGTACCGTGTCATAGACAACTTGTACGTACTTTCCACGTGCTCGATCAGGATTCATTTCCGCATTGCCCAGCCCTGGCCCTGGCAGGCAGAGCCGTTTCCCGACCTCCGTGAGTTTTCATACATTTTTGTCAACAAATTCTGCACCTGTCAATTTGAGAATGGATGATGCAGGGAGGAGGGTTTATGATACTGTCAATGGATGCGATGCAAACTCGGAAGAACAGGGGCCTGGGTTGCGGTCATAGTAGATCCGGCAAATGAGGGTGACAATCTTGAAGACAGCTTTTGATGCCACGACACGACACGGGGCCCGGCCCTCTCCCTTCCCCCTGCATCTTCGTTATCTGCTTTCCTGGGCGGAATGCGTATCTCTTGCCTCGAACCCACCCTATTCCGTAGGCCATGGCCGTTGCCTCTTCTAAATCATTTTGACTGGCCGATAGAGGGCCCCTTTTTGCCTTTGCAAAGCGGTTCCATCTCCCAACTCCACGCTCAACTCAGTTCATGATAGAATTCCCATCGGTCCCTATATAGACGTATATGGACATAAATATGGAGATGGATAGGGAAACTGGTCCGCGCGCGAGTCTTGGCGATTGCGATTACCCTGCATGTACAGTACTGCAACGACCTGTTCCGGGGAATCCCCGGTTGTCGAGTGTCGATTAGAAAAGCCTCTACAAGACGCGAGACGTCATTCGTAGTTACACTATGCTGTAATTTGTGACCCTGTTGCCGTATGACAGCACTGCGAACACCCGGCTCTAATTAGGGGAGATGAATTAAAGCGAAAATACTGAAAAAAAAAAAAGATGCGGCGCGATGGGTGACACCCGGAGAGGGTTAAAGGTCGATTAGCGAGACGCCGCTTTTACAGTAAATGGCGTACCTTTGCGTTGCGCCGACGATTTCGACGGGCGCGCGACGCATCAAGCCACTGCATCCGTGGCAGAACCGATGCTTAGGTTTGAGATGGAAGAACGACGGAGTGCGAAAATTTGGTCCTCGAGGATGAGATCACGCGGATTTATCACAGCGTTTCTCGACCACGCAACGACGGGCGCGGGGTACAGTGCTTTAATTGAAATCGTGGGAATATGGTCATTTGGGAGGCGCGGTAACATATGGTCGGCGGCCAGTGCGGTCTCACGCGGGGCTCCAAACCTCCTCTCCGGGCAAGACGGTCGGTATTGAATATTGAATATTGAATGTGTACGTGCCTTCTAACAGGCACTCGGCTCGGAACGAAACGAAACGAAAAAAAATCTGTCAGGGCTTTGGGAGTCCGGTGCGGAAGCCTCCGCTTCGCGCGCGCGCGAGCTTGAGGAAGCCAAAGTGCCGACGCAGGTCCATGTCGTCACAGGCCTGATCTACTCGCTTTACGTGCCAGAAGCACTCCTTTAGAGGAGATGGGCTTTGGGCCAACGGTGTTTGTCGAAAGTATGAGCTCGGCATCTGGCCATCTACATCCGCGTTGGGGACTTTGCTGGCATAATGGGTGGATGGGAACTGGAACTCCTGCCATTTGGCTCGGCTCACGTTGTTACTGACAAGAGTCTGTGGTAGAGGATCACAGTCCTACGGCATTAGTCCGGACCCGCAGTTGGTGCTGCGGTCTAATGTCTGAGTCGAGAACGGGCAATATGAGGTTATCTCGAAATACCCTTGTGACCAATGAAGGCCCTAGGCTCGCCAGCAGAGGATTTGTAGTACCCAAAGGTGGTTCATCTCGTAAGCTCTTGAATTACAGCGGAAAAGCACGGACGCCCGCTTCAGGGTAGCTCGGAGCTAGCATCACGTCAACCTAACCTGGAATTCGTGGTGCTCTGGAGATCACCAGAGACAGCGACGATCCACAGCCCAACCTTTTGGGTGCCTCCATCTGGACTAACTACTCGGTCTGAGTTGGGCATCTTCGGAATCCAGGGTATGAGTGGCTATCCAAGATCGGACAGGCAGAAGGATGCACAGGCTCTTTTTGGGTAGCACTCTAGCATTGCTAAAAAGATTAGGCGCAGCAAATACGACGCATATGAGCGAGAGGGCGTGTATCAAGGCCCGGTGTGCATGGGAGGGGTCAGGTGCGTGGGAGCATCTGGACTCACTGGGGAGGTGTATCGCGCCTGTGCATCATGGGGACGGTGCAGAAAACACGCGAAAGGGAGACGGAGCGCCTCCGAGACCGTTCGGGGAAACGAATGGCCGCGTCTTATGCCGCGGGGGTCATTGATCGGGGGTGTGTGAGGCAGCACGCGTACGTACGGCACAGAGCCTTTTCACAGTGAAGGGCAATCGAGATTATTGTGCGATTTTTACAAGGAGGAGAGGAGGGTGGTGGGACTGAAGGCGGGACAGACTTGTTATTGTCAGTTCCACCCACCAAACGGGCTAATTCGTCGCTTGTGGCCTCGTTGCGAACGTTTGGTTGTCAAGCAAGCAGGAAATTCGCTCTCTCTTGACTCAAACACCCGTTCGTATTGACATCACAAATTTGCAAACGAGATGAGTTTGCCCTCATCACGTACGGTCACCAACGCAAAGTCCTACGACTCTCCCTCTCCATCGGCCCCATCGAGTCGTCGAGCTTCAAAAATAACAGTCGAATACCACAAACCGTCCAGGCAGTCCATCCAAGAGTACCAACAACTCCTCACCAACGTCAATCAACACGCCGCTGAGGCTGCAAAGTACAAGGATCCCTTTGTCCCTACAAGACAAGCTCCCCCTCCACCCAGCTCACACAACGCCTCAAAGCCCTCCAAGAGCCGGGACCGAGACTCGTCGGCCTCTGTTTCTCATCACAAATCACGCAACTCTCTCCACAAACAACCACCCCCCCGCTCCCGAGGGCGCTCTGTATCCACTGCACCAACAACTATCCACGAGGCCGAATCCGATCCCTTTTCCACGGCGCCTTCCACGCCGCAACAGGAATTTAGCTCTTTCACTCTCCCTCCCACTAAAGAGATGGCTACATCGTCAGTTCCTCCCACCCCTCCTCGTCCTTCCCGGGCAAATACAGTCAATCTTACCGATTTCTATACCGATCCGAATTCAAATCCCGTCCACAGCACCGCTCCTTCTACTCTCCTAGATGGCCTTCCTGGGGAAGCCTACGATTCTCAGTCCTACATCACCGCCGGATCGTCTACCGCTTATGCACCCACAGCCGCGGCTGCACCGTTTTCTCCTCCCCCGCACGATCGCATGGGTACAGTATCCCGCTCCCGTAGCGGCACCGTCACCGCCAAAGGCAAGAAGGGTATGCTCGGTTTCATGACCGACTTTCTCAACTCGAACAAGCGGCCGGAGATCAGCACGCCCTATGACCCAGTTCACCTCACGCATGTCGGCTTCAACTCGTCCACCGGCGAATTTACTGGCTTGCCTAAGGAATGGCAACAACTTTTACAAGATAGCGGCATTTCCAAGTCCGATCAAGAAAAGAATCCGCTTGCTGTCATGGAGATCGTCAAGTTCTACCAAGAAGGTGGTGGCGATGTTTGGGATAAGATGGGCCACGCCCCTGCCCCCGGGGGCTCTCAATCGCCACCCATTCCAGGCACGTTACAAGCCGCCTTCCCCAGCCTATCCAAGTCTGTCGATGATAGCTTTATCCCCACAGTAAGCGTGTTCCCTTGCTCACCACAGTTCCCTTCTGACATTTCAAAGCGGCCAGTGGTGCCGACTCCGAAAAAGGCCCACTCTTCCGGCGGCCAGCAGGTTGTAACCACATCTCACCCGCCAGCATCATATCGCCCGCCCCATCTCCACCGCAGCCTGCGCAACCTAACCTTGACCGGTCGAACTCTCAGCGATCTGTACCCAAGCAGCCGCGCAATGACACACTCGTCCGCGCGAACACTACAAAGGATCGGCGTTCTCCGGGACCACCACCGTCTGTCAAGGCGTCCGTCCGAGAATCGCCCAACGCCTCAGCTGCCGATCTTGCAGCAAAGTCGCAACCTGCTGCAGCCGTGAACGGCCCGGTAGCAGAACGTCGGGCTCCTCAGCCTCCCACGGCACCACAGCAACAGAGCGCGGCTGTGGCGAGCTTAGCGAAGACCGCGGGTGCGACTCCACGGCGACGCGAAAAGAAGAAAGAAGACAAAGCTAATGACGCTGACATCGTCAAACGCTTGCAACAGATTTGCACAGATGCCGATCCCACGCGGTTATATCGCAATCTCGTAAAGATCGGGCAGGGGTAAGCGTGCAACCCTTTTCCCTTAAAGTTTGTCTTGCTCATTCACCCCGATTCCTTTTCCATGGGATTCATGTAGTGCCTCGGGTGGTGTGTTTACCGCCTACCAAGTTGGGACCAATCTTTCTGTCGCGATCAAACAAATGGACCTAGACAAGCAGCCGAAAAAGGATCTTATCATTAACGAGATCCTCGTAATGCGGGCTTCGCGTCATGCGAATATCGTCAACTATATTGACTCGTTCCTTTACAAGAACGAGCTCTGGGTCGTGATGGAGTACATGGAGGGTGGCTCGCTCACGGACGTTGTGACGGCAAACCTGATGACCGAAGGCCAAATCGCAGCCGTGAGTAGGGAGACAACCCAGGGCTTGCAACATTTGCATAAGCACGGTGTCATTCATCGTGACATCAAGAGCGACAATGTGTTATTGAGTCTCACTGGCGACATTAAACTCAGTACGTATCACGAGTAATTCTCATGATATGATATCTGACCCTCCCGATGTTAGCTGACTTTGGCTTTTGCGCGCAAATTTCGGATCCTGCGCACGCAAAGCGAACGACTATGGTCGGTACCCCATATTGGATGGCGCCGGAGGTTGTCACCCGTAAGGAATATGGCCCGAAAGTGGACATATGGTCACTTGGGATCATGGCTATTGGTACGTGTCTTCACAATTCTTGTCCGTCGTCGGTTCCTGACAAGATGCGCGTGATACAGAGATGATCGAGGGTGAACCGCCCTACTTGAATCAAAATCCGCTGAAAGCTCTGTATCTGATCGCCACGAACGGCACACCGACAATTGCCAATCCCGAGAATTTGTCATCAACGTTCCGCGATTACCTTGCGAAGACGCTCGAGGTGGATGCTGAAAAGCGGCCAGATGCGACACAGCTTTTGCAACATCCGTTCTTTTCGATAGCTGAGCCACTGCGGACGCTCGCGCCGTTGATCAAAGCTGCGCGCGAGATTGCCCGGAACAAGTGATCGATTTGGCCACGCCGTTTCCTATTCTCCTGTCTCAGCTCAGTCCCAGCCGTCACCCATCCCTATTGCATTTGCCAACCCGTTCGTTCTTTTGTTTTCCTCATTAATGCATCTATCTTCGTCCCACTCCTCGCCTCTTCGACTTTGCATTGGCCTGCGCCCGCCCCGCCAGATGTCATATCCGTCACGCGCATACCCCCGTTGCTGATTACATTTACGCTGTGTGCACGCCGGCCACTAACTAGATACCATAGAGAAAAACAAAATCGAACATTGGTCGGTCGACGTCTCAGCGTTGGAGTACGTGTGATATATTGTACTATGTCTTATGATCACTTTCTTTCGATTCTGTTACTTGGACAGAGGGACGCGTGGCTGAGCTGAGTGGCAACAGGACTGCCTTCTGATTTTGACTCGCAATGCAATCTATATGGTACGATTGTAATGGATGTGTCTGTAAACATGAATTTTTGTTTCTATCAGGAGGGTGGCTGAAAGAGTTCCGTAGTTAGGGTTAGTGTTCCACACGGTCAAACTTACATCGTCAACTACTACAACATCAGCTTGTTGAGGGTCACTAAACTACTAAACACTCTGTCTATTTCTGAAGTATACTATCCACTCAATATCTGACGTCGCAGTCCAAGAGGTTTCCATTATGGCTGGAATTGGCTATGCAAACACGTGTTCAACGTGTTCAAGGATGCGGTGCAGGGAACTGGCTATATAACAGCCTTCGCTCTGCAACACAGGTGTTTCCACATCTCTCGCAACGATGGGACTTTCCTCACAGAAAGAGACTCACGAGTCCTACACACGACCGGTTTCATCAAGTTGTACGTCAATAAATGGAGTACTACATCGTAGACCCTCCAAGGAGACTATCCAATCGCAGGAAGGATCAATCTCAAACTTCAGTTTTCATTCTGCCACGGCTGCCATTGACAAAGACCGACTTGACCTCTTCGGTCAGGGTCACCTCTCAAACCACTCTTCAAACACATCGAATGACCAAGATCCCTCTATTTCCGATCACAAATCCGCTTACTCTCTCGAGAAGCCGACCTTTGGTTTCCGAAATCAATCACTGTCTACTGTATGTACCATTTACGAGCCCGAATCCGGCCGTAACTCTACTGCAACTTCCACGCCGAGGCAGAGCGTTTCCTCTCTTGAGGATGAGGCCGAGTCTTCCCCGCCTTCCACTCCGTGCACTCCCTGTGTCGTTGCACCCACGCTGATCGCGGGTCCTAGCCCAAGTCCAAGTCCCGTCCATGCTGACCCTCCCTCCCATTCCTCTGGTGATGGCGATTCTCAGCCGCTAGCTACTGTAGAAGTCTCCACTGCCGTCACTCCCACCATTCAAGAGCACCAAGAGCCTCCGTCTAACGTCAATATCCACGCCCGTGCCACTACCAATTACAAGGATCCGTTTATTCCTTCGAGACAAGCTCTCCCTCTATCCGGCTCACGCAGCGTCCCAGACCCCCCCAGGAACCGAGGCTACAAGTCCTGCGTTTCTTCTCGACCGGCCCTATCGAGTCGTCGAGCTTCAAAAATAACAGTCGAATACCACAAACCGTCCAGGCAGTCCATTCAAGAGTACCAACAACTCCTCACCAACGTCAATCAACGCGCCGCCGAGGCTGCTAAGTACAAGGATCCCTTTGTCCCTTCAAGACAAGCTCCCCCTCCACCCAGCTCACACAACGCCTCAAAGCCCTCCAAGAGCCGGGACCATGACTCTTCGGCCTCTGTTTCTCACCACAAATCACGCAACTCTCTCCATAGACAATTACTCCCCCGCTCCCGAGGGCCGCTTGTATTCACTCCACCAACAACTATCAACGAGGCCGAATCCGATCCCTTTTCCACGGCGCAACAGGAATTTAACTCTTTAACTCTTCCTCCAACCAAGGAAATGGCCACATTCTCCGTACCTCCGACCCCACCCCGTCCTTCCCGGGCAAATACAGTCAACATTGCCGATTTATATGCCGATCCGAATCTAAATCCCGTCCATAGTACCGCTCCTACCACTCTCCTAGATTCCTCACCCCCTTTTCTGACATTTCAAAGCGGCCGGTGGTATTGACTCCGAGAAAGGCTCACTCTTCCGGCGGCCAGCAGGTTGTACCCACATCTCACCCGCCAGCATCATATCGCCCTGCCCCATCTCCACCGCAGCCTGCGCAACCTAACCTTGACCGGTTGAACTCTCAGCGATCAGTATCCATGCAGCCGCGCAGCGAGACACTCGTCCGTGCGAACACCACAAAGGATCAGCGTTCTCCAGGACCACCAGCGTCGGCGGATCTTGCAATGAGGTCACAAGCCACAGTAGCTGTGAACGGCCCAGTAGCAGAGCGTCTGGCTCCTCAGCCTCCCACGGCGCCACAGCAGCAGAGTGCGGCTGTCGCCAGCTTGACGAAGACCACGAGTGCGACTCCTCGGCGACGCAAAAGGAAGAAAGAAGACAAAGCAAATGACGCCGACATAGTCAAACGCTTGCAACAGATTTGCACAGATGCAGATCCCACGTGGTTATATCGCAACCTCGTAAAGGTTGGGCACGGGTAAGTGTGCAACCTTTTTCCCTTAAAGTTTGTCTTGTTTATTCAATGACATTCACCCCTGATTCCTTTTCCGTGGGGCTTATGTAGTGCCTCGGGTGGTGTGTTTACTGCCTACCAAGTTGGGACCAATCTCTCGGTTGCGATCAAGCAGATGGACCTAGACAAGCAGCCGAAAAAGGATCTCATTATTAACGAGATCCTCGTAATGCGGGCTTCGCGTCATGCAAATACCGTCGATTATATTGAATCGTTCCTTTACAAGAACGAGGTTTGGATCGTGATGGAGCATATGGAGGGTGGCTCCCTCACGGACGTTGTTACAGAAAGCTTGATGACCGAAGGCCAAATTGCAGCAGTGAGTAGGGAGACAGCGCAGGGCTTGCAACATTTGCATAAGCATGGCGTCATTCATCGTGACATCAAGAGCGAAAATGTATTATTGAGTCTCACCGGTGGCATCAAACTCAGTACGTATCGCGAGTTCTTCTCTTGATATGATTTCCGACCCTCGTTGGATTCCCGGCGTTAGCTGGCTTCGGCTTTTGCGCGCAAATTTCGGATCCGGCGCACGCAAAGCGAACGACTATGATCGGTTCTCCACATTGGATGGCGCCGGAGGTTGTCACCAGTAAGGAATATGGCCCGAAAGTGGACATATGGTCTCTTGGGATCATGGCTATAGGTACGTGTCTTCACAATTCTTGACCGTCGTTGGTTCCTGACGAGATGCGCGATGCAGAGATGATCGAGGGTGAACCGCCCTACTTGAATCAAAATCCTCTAAAAGCAATGTATATGATCGCCACGAACGGCACACCAACGATTGCCAATCCCGAGAATTTGTCACCAACATTCCGTGATTACCTTGAGAAGACGCTTGATGTGGATGCTGAAAAGCGGCCGGATGTGACACAGCTTTTGCGACATCCATTCTTTTTGATAGCTGAGCCACTGCAGACACTCGTGCCGTTGATCAAGGCTGCGCGCGAGATTGCCCGGATCTAGTGACCAATTTTTGATCATGCCAGGTCCCTTTCCTATTCTCCAGCCATCACCCATCCCTATTTGCATTTTCCAGCCTGTTCTTTTGTTTTCCTTGTTAATGCATCTATCTTCATCCCACTCCTTGCCTCTTCTTCAACTTTGCATTGGCCTGTGCTGCCAGATGTTAAATCTGTCATGCACATACCCTTGCTAAATACATATGCTGTGTGCATGCTGGCCACTAGTAACTAGATACCTTAGAGAAACAAATTTGAACATTAATCAGTTGACCTCTTGGTCTTGTAATATATTGTACTATGTCCTATGATCACTTTCTTTTGATTTGGTTACTTGGACAGATGGATGTGTGGCTGAGCTGAGTGGCAACAAGACTGCCTTCTGATTTTGACTTGCGATGCAATCTATATGGTACAATTGTAATGGATACATCATACATCTGTAAACATGAAGTTTTGTTTTATTAAGGTGTGCGATTGAAATTTGAAGGGATGTGGAAATGGGACAGGTAACATCTAAAGCTCCTGGTGCATTTTATGGGTATTTAACATTCAAGAGGTCTCACTATCCAACACATGGAGACCACTATCCAGTAACCACAGGAAGGTCTATCATCTGTGACACTAAAGTCAGACCACTGACTAGCTGTAATACCCAAGGTGATACCAATGCCTTTATACACATCATGGCATGCCAAAAAGATGTAATTAAAAGTTGCAATTGGCATTGCAAACCTGCACCAACGCACCTCCAAATGACTTGGAAACCCCCAAAATAGTGGCCATGACGATGGCCTAGTACAGCTGTCAATCTAAGAAAAGTAACTGGAGGAAAACAACAATGACATACTCATTGTAGAGGAGGTGCTAGCACCACCATTTTCATCCATGGCAGAACCTGGGTCTTGGCTTAGACTGCTCAGCCATAGTCTGGGTCAACAAGTGGTCCTTGAGGTCTTGCTTGCCTTTCTGGATTCCTTTGCTTCTATTTAGCAGGGTTCTTTTCTTTTTGGCTTTCACTTTAGGTTTCTACTAGTAAAACAAGGCAGGATTGTTGATGTTATCACCAAAAGATGAATGGACTGACTTGACTGAGAGCATTGGTGTAAGTTGTACACAATAAATCACATTGACCAATTTTGAAAGGGAGGCATCCAAGCACTGCTTAGATCTAGGGTCTCTCAAAGACATTAGTGTCATCTTTCACCATCTTTAGAAGAGCATTGACTATTTGGAGCAATGGAGTGCATATGAATCCAGATTGGTATGAATTGAAGGATGAACTGACAAGTCATGGTCAGAAAGGACAATGTAACAGTAATGTTAACATATACAGAAAGTGAGGTTACATGTATCATTTAGCATGAAGGGGTGCAATTACTGCAAAGAGGCATCCGATAATGATCCAGATGAGAAATAATTCACAAATCCAAGGAAAGTATATCTGCCTACAGAGGATCAAACCAATCAATACAACTAATTATAAGGAGAGTGAAGACATGTGTAGTATAATGGGAGGGGGGGGGGGGGTGCTGGCATGAAAACAAGTGAACAAGTCATAGGATTATGGCAGGTGATATTTCTATGTAGTGTGTAAGTGTGTGGGCTGTTTGGTCAGGCAAGATCACTACATTAACATGTTGTGGGGTGGCTCCAATTAAGAGGAGAGTAAAGGTAAAGCACTTTTGTAAGATAGAGAAAAGGGAAAAAGGGAAGTAAGTAAAATACCTTGCCTGAGTGCAAAGGGCAAAGGTTATAACCCAGGACAAAATAGAACATTCTATTGATAATTACAAATCTCACTTTTTTATCAGGAAACTCATTTTTTCTCAAGGCATCTTAAATATACTTAAATGTCATTAGAGCCTCCCTTGCCACTTCTACACTAACATGTCTCTCTACACTTGTCTGTTCCTCTTTGTCCATCTTCTCCTATTCCCCCTCTATTTGTTTGAAACCCTCTTCATCCTTCTCCACCCTATAGAATGGATTGAACTTGGAATTAGCTGTTGTAGTTTAGAACATTACTGTGACTGTACTGGGGATTGTTAGGTAGTCAGTTACCCTTAGTAGTCAGTCAACTGTCTAATTTCAGAAAAATAAACAGGTATTTTTCAGTTTTTTTTTTTTGGCCCAATTTAGTATATAATAGGCCTTATGTACACCAAATTTGAAATAAGGGTAGTAATTTGTTATTGAGATAATGCCATTATACTGGTGCTATTTGTGATTAAATCATGTTATGCCTTTGGTAAATTTGGGAGGTCATTTTTGTAATGTCTCTAGTGTCTGCAATTCTTGCTCTTTCTGTTTGAAATTTTGTATGATGGCTATTAAACACCTTATTACTTGATTCCTTACCAAATTGTTTTAATCATTGGGCCTGAAGCTTTAATAATTTACAAGACACAGGCATTATGATGTAAAATGTCATAAATTGGTCCCTTGTAATTCCTTCTGGTTTGTGCAGTATAGGCTTAACAACAAAGCTAGCTTTTTATGGAATTCAAACACCATATCTTTCCCAACTATATAAACACACACACTTTATATTTTCTCAAATTTATTGGCATTAATACAAAGCTTTTATGTTAAATGGTGTGTTTTGGCATACTCCTTTTGCAGAATGAAAATCTCAGCAAATATTTGAGAAAGTTGGCTTAATTAATTTCTTTTAAGTATCAAGTTATGCCCTATGACATCCCCCCTTAAAAACTGACTTGTATATGCCCATCTACAAGTAGCAGGGCAATCTTTTTAATTCCAATTTAGTTTTAGTAATAACCCAAATGCCTGCCCTAATAAACCTAAGGTGTTCTTTACAGGCAAACTTGCTGACCGAAGGCCAAATTGCAGCCATGAGTAGAGAGATAATGCAGGGCTTGTGACATCTGATTATTTGTGTTATTGTCTCACTGGTGATGTTAAACTCAGTACATTTCACTGTGGTACTCTGCCGTGGCTTGTGATACGATCTCTGTTCCCCATCACATTTATAACTTTAGCTGGCTTTGGGTTCTGTGTGCATGTCTCAGATTCTGGGCATGCAGAGTGAGTGACTATGATCGGTACCTTGTACTGGATGGCTCCGGAGGTTGTCACATGTAGGATTATGGCCCAAAAGTAGATATATGGTCACTTCATCAGGAAAACACATTTTTTCTTAAGGCATCTTAAACATGCTTAAATATACTTAAATGTCCTTAGACCCTTCTTAAATTTGCTTAAATCAATGTCTAAGAAGCTTTAAGTGTATCTAAGAAAGGTTAAGCAAGATAAGAAAAACTGAGTTTTCCTGATGTTGGGATCATAGCCATGGGTGTGTTGCTAGTATAATTCTCGTATTATTCCTGTATTGTTCCTGACCAGACCTATGATGCAGAGATGATCGCGCCCTACCTTGATCAAGATCCGCTGAAAGCATTGCAACTGATCACCTCGAACGGCACGCAAACGATTTCCACCCCCGAGAACTTGTCATCTACGCTCCGTGACTACCTTGCCGAGAAGTTTGAGGTTGACGCCGAAAAGCGGCCGGATGCGACACAGTTTTTGCAACATCCATTCTTTTCGATAGCTGAGCCGTTGCGGACACTTGTGCTATTGATCAAGGGTGCGCGCGAGATTGCCCGGAACAGGTGATCGATTTGGCTTTGTCGGATCCCCTTCCTATTCTCCTGTCGCAGTCTCAGTTCTCAGCTGTCACCCGTCCACCCGTCCTCATTAATGCATCTCCCTTCGTCCCACTCCTCGCCTCTTCTTCGACTGTAATTGGCCTGCGCCCCGCTAGACGTCATATCCACCACGCGCATACCCCGTTGCTGAACACATACGCTGTGACGCCAGCTATTAACTAGAGAGAAAAACATACGGTTCGGAACATTGTTCGATGTCTCCGATATATTGTACTATGACCTATGTTGCACTTTCTTTCGATTCGGTTACTCGGACAGAAGGACGTGTGGCTGAGCTGTGTGGGGAGGAGTGTCTTATGATTTTGACTCGCGGTGCTGGTACGATTGTAATGGATCTGTCTGTAAAAGTGAACGGGTTGTGTTGTGTTCGGCGCGGGTCACCCGCATTCCGGCCTACGGCACTTGACACGACAACATCAGTTTTTTTTTTTGGAATCCATTATACTGTAGTGCGTCTGTGGTACAATACCATACGTAGCATGACCTACTAAGGTTTATTCCTTGGTTTTGTGAACGCTCGAGTGTTTCGCTTTGTTGAAGGTTGAAAAATTGCTCCGCGTCAGCGTCGCGTTATACCTGAGTATGACGTCAGGGATGTGGTTGGAAATGGGTGCCTATAGTTCTGGGCTCGTGACTGAGATGGCGGGATGTTTGCTTTGCTTATAAGATGTACGGTGGCACCATTGTGTGGCTGTAGTTGATTGAAGCTTCGTCCCTACTCGCGTCCCTACTATCTCCGCCTGCCTTCTCCGGCCTTCTTGCCCCTCCTCGAAGCCCCCTTCCACTTCGCGTACCCGACAGCAACATCAGCTTGTTGAGGGCCCATAAACTGCCAAACGCTCTATTTATCTCTGCAAGTATAATATCCACTTAACATCTGAACGTCGCAGTGCAAGAGACTTCTATTATGACTGGAGTTAGCAGTGCGGACACGTGTTCTGCCATGCGATGCAGGAAATTGCCTATAACATGCATCCGCCTTGCGACACGGGTGTCTCTGTGTTTCCAGCAACGATGATACTCCCCTCACGGAAAGAGACTTACGACTCCTACACACCATCGGTTTCATCCAGCGCTTCAATGACTGGAGTACTACATCATAGATCCTCTAAGGAGACTATCCAATCACAGGAAGGATCAATCTCAAACTTCAGTTCTCATTCTGCCACAGCTGCTATTGATAAAGACCTGTTTAACGTGTCAAGACAAGGACATCTTTCAAACCACTCTTCAAATACATCCAATGGTCGAGATCCCTCTATTTCTGATTACAAATCCTCCCACTCTCTCGAGAAGCCGACTTTTCGTTTCCGAAATGAATCGCTGTCTACTGTATGTACCATTAGCGAGCCCGAATCCGACCGTAGCTCTACTGCAACTTCCACGCCGAGGCATAGGTTTCGTTCTCTGAGCGTTTCCTCTCTTGAGGATGACGCTGAGTCTTCCCCGCCTTCCACTCCACGTTCTTCCTGGGCCATTACACCCATTCTGATCACGTATCCTAGTCCATTTCTAAGTCCCGTCAATACTGTCCCTCCCTCCTCTTCTTTAGATGATGGCGATTCTCAGCCGTTAACTACTATGGAAACCTCCACCGCCGTCACATCGTCCATTCAAGAGCACAAAGAGCTTCTCTCCAACGTCAATCATCACGCCGCTGCCGACCACAAGGATCCCGTCGTTCTCCCAAGAAAAGCCCTTCCTCCAACCAACTCACACAATAATTCAAAGCCCTCCAGGAGCCAAGACTACAAGTCCGACTTTTCTTCTCCACCAGCCCCATCAAGTCGTCGAGCTTCAAAAGTTACAGTCGAATATCACAAACCGTGGAGGCGGCCTATTCAAGAGTACCAAGAGCCCTTCAGTCTCCATGCCGCTCCCGCTACTAACTACAAGGATCCATTTACCCCTTCAAGACAAGCTTCCCCTCCAGTCAGCTCACACAACGCTTCAAATACCTCCAGGAGCCAAGACCACAGGTCTGACTTTTCCTCCTTACCGGGCCCATCGAGTCGTCGAGCTTCAAAAATAACAGTCGAATATCACAAACCGTCCAGGCAGTCGTCCATTCAAGAGTACCAAAAGCTCATCTCCAACGTCGATCTCCTCTACAAGGCGCAACAAGAATTTAGTTCTTCCACTCTTCCTCCCGGCAAAGAGATGGCTACACCCTCCGTGCCTCCCACCCCACCTGGTCCTTCCCGGGCGAATGTAATCAATCTTACCGATCTCTATAACGATCCGAATCCAACTCTCCCAACAGATCGCATGGGAACAGAATCTCGCTCCCGCAGCACCACCGCCACCGCCAAAAGTAAGAAGGGTATGCTCGGCTTCATGACCGATTTTCTCAACTCGAACAAACGGCCGAAGATCAGCGTGCCTAATGACCCGGTTCACCTCATGCATGTCGGCTTCAACTCGTCTACCGGCGAATTCACTGGCTTGTCAAAGGAATGGCAACAAGTTTTACAAGATAGCGGCATTTCCAAGTCCGAACAAGTAAAGAATCCGCTTGCTGTCATGGAGATCGTCAAGTTCTACCAAGAAGGTGGTGGCGATATTTGGGATTGGATGGGCTACGCCCAAGCGCCAGGAAGCTCTCGATCGCCACCGACATCTCACCCTCCAGCATCATATCGCCCTGCGCCATCTCCACCGCAGCCTGCGCGACCTAGCCTTGACTGGTCGACCTCTCGAGGACCACCAACCCCGGCGGATCTTGCAATAAAGTCACAAGCTACTGTAGCTGTGAACGTCCCGGTAGCAGAACGCCGGGCTCCTCAGCTTCCCACGGCGCCACAGCAGCAGAGCACGGCTGTAACAAGCTTAGCGAAGACCACGGGTGCGATTCCACGGCGACGCGAAAAGAAGAAAGAAGACAAAGAAAATGACGCTGACATCGTTAAACGCTTGCAACAGATCTGCACAGATGCCGATCCCACGTGGTTATATCGCAATCTTGTAAAGATTGGGCAGGGGTAAGCGTGCAAACCTTTCCCCCTATATTTTGTCTTGCTCATTCACCCCCGATTCCTTTCCCATGGAACTTATGTAGTGCCTCGGGTGGTGTGTTTACTGCCTATCAAATTGGGACCAATCTCTCGGTTGCGATCAAACAAATGGACCTAGACAAGCAGCCGAAAAAGGATTTTATCATTAACGAGATCCTCGTAATGCGGACTTCGCGTCATGCAAATATTATCAATTATATCGACTCATTCCTTTACAAAAACGAGGTCTGGATCGTGATGGAGGATATGGAGGGTCGCTCGCTCGCGGACGTTGTTACGGCAAACTTGATGACCGAAGGCCAAATTGCAGCAGTGAGTAGGGAGACGGCACAGGGCTTGCAACATTTGCATAAGCGCGGCGTCATTCATCGCGACATCAAGAGTGAAAATGTGTTATTGAGTCTCACCGGTGACATTAAACTTAGTACGTATTACGAGTTTTTCTCCTGATGTGATCTCTAACCCTCGCTGGGTTCGCGGTGATAGCTGGCTTTGGCTTTTGCGCGCGAAATTCGGATCCTACGCACGCAAAGCGAACGACTATGGTCGGTACTCCATATTGGATGGCGCCGGAGTTTGTCACCCGCAAGGAATATGGCCCGAAAGTGGACATATGGTCTCTTGGGATCATGATTATAGGTACGTGTCTTCACGATTCTTGACCGTCGTTGGTTCCTGACAAGATGCGCGATGCAGAGATGATCGAGGGTGAACCGCCTTACCTGAATCAAAATCCGATGAAAGCTCTGTATCTGATCGCTACGAACGGCACACCGACAATTGCCAATCCTGAGAATTTGTCACCAACATTCCGCGACTACCTTGCGAAGACGCTTGAGGTGGATGCTGAAAAGCGGCCGGATGCGACACAGCTTTTGCAACATCCATTCTTTTGATAGCTGAGTCATTGCGGACGCTTGTGCCGTTGATCAAGAATGCGCGCGAGATTGCTAGGAACAACTGATCGATTTGGCCACGCCGGGTCCCTTTCCTATTCTCCCATCGCAGTCTCAGCTGTTACCGTCCATTCCTATTTGCATTCCCCCAGCCATTAGTTGTCTTCCTCATCAATATATCTATCTTCGTCCCACTCCTCGCCTCTTCTTCGACTTTGCATTGGCCTGCGCCCCGCCAGATGTCATATCTGTCACGCTCATACCTCGTTGAATACATATGCTATGTGCACGCTGGCCACTAACTAGATACCATAGAGAAAAACAAAATCGAACATCGGTCAGTCGACGTCTCAACGTTGGAGTACGTGTGTACTATGTCCTATGATTTTGACTCGCGAAGCAATCTTGGTACGGTTGTAATGGATGTGCCTGTAAACATGAATTTTTGTTTTTATCAGGGCGTGTGACTGTGGTGTTCGGCACGTGTCAACCCTTCACAGCTTGTTGAAGGTCCCTAAACTACTAAACACTATCTATTTCTGAAGTATACGATCCACTGAGACGCAGTCCAAGAGGCTTCAGTTGGCGCAGACACGTGATCAGGGAGCGGAGCAGGAAACTGACATGCATGACAACATGACAACCGTGGCATTCGGCTTGCGACACAGGTGTCTCTGCATTTTCAGCAACGATGGTACTTTCCTTACAGGAAGACTCCTCCACACCATTGATTTTATCAAATCTCACTTCAATAAATGGTGATCTACATCGAAAATCCTCCAACGGGTCTATCCAATCGCAGGAAGGAACAATCTCAAACTTCACTTGTTTTTCCCCCAGGGCTGCCATCGACAAAGGCCTGTTTGACCTCTCAGGAGGACAAGGGCATTTCTCGAACCACTCTTTAAACTTATACAGTGGCCGAGATCCCTCCATATCTGATGACAAAACCTCCCATCACTCCGAGAAGCCGACTCTTCGTTGCCGAAATCAATCACAGTCTTCTATATGTACCCTCAGCGAGCTCGAATTCGACCGTAGCTCTACTGCGACTTCCAGCACGCAGAAGCCGAGCATTTTCTCTTCTGAGGATGAGGTCGGGTCTTCCCCGCCTTCCACTCCATGTTCTCCCTGCGCTCCCACGCTGATCACGGATACTAGTCCAAGCTCTAGTCCCGTCGTTATTGATCCCCCCACCCCTCTCTCGGGCGATGGCGATTCTAAGTCGCTAGCTACCGCGGAAGTCTCCACCGCTGTCACACCAAACATTCAAGAGTGCCAAGAGCCACTGTCCAACGTCAATACCCACGCCCCTACCGCTGCCGACGACAAGGGTCCATTTCCCGCAGTGCAACAAGAGTTTAGTCGTTTCACTCTTCCTCCCGGTCAAGGAATGGCTACATCGTTTGTGCCTGCCCCCCCACCTTATTCTTCCTTGCCGAATACAGTCAATCCCACTTATCTCTATACTTATCCAACTGGAATGGCCACATCCTTTGTGCCTTCCCCACCTCATCCTTCCTCGACAAATACACCCAATCTTACCGGTCTCTATCCATATCCAACTGGAATGGCCACATCCTTTGTGCCTTCCCCGCCTCATCCCTCTTTGACAAATACACCCAATCTTGCCGGTCTCTATCCATATCCAACTGAAACGGCCACATCCTTTGTGCCTTCCCCACCTCATCCTTCCTTGGCAAATACAGGCAATCTTAGCGTTCTCTATCCGAATCCAACTCCCCCTGCGTATCTCATGGGAACAGTATCGCCCTCCCCTGGCCTCCCCGACCCCGCCAAAGGCAGGAAGGGTATGCTCGGCTCTATGACCAAATATATCAATTCAAGCAAACATACGCTTGCTGTCCAGGAGATCTTCAGAGATGGTGCCAAATTTGTGGGCCTCGCCTCCGGAAGATCTCGATCGCAAGCTCAATCGCCACCCATTCCAGGCACGTCACAAGCTGCCTTCCCCGGGCTATCCATGTCTGTCGATAATAGCTTTATCCCCACGGTAAGCGTGTTGCCTCGTTCGCCCCCTTCTGACAGTTCTGAATTGCCGGCACTGTCGACTACGAAACAGGCTCACTCTCCCGGCGGCCCGCAGGTCGTATTCTTACCTCACCCACAGACACCATATCCGCCTCAGGCTGCGCCAACTCCACCGCAGCCTGTGCAGCCTAACCTTGACGTATCGAACCCTCAGCAATCACGGATCTCAGCGAGCGTGTCACAGACGGCATTTATCAAGATAAAGATATTTGATAGAGTTCAAGACGACCTGATCGTTACTCGGGTACACTCGCACGTAACGCATGAGCAGCTGCTCGACAAGGTGCAGCAGCGACTAGGTAGACAGGTCGTGCGACTATCGTATCGTCGTGAGACGGGCGAGGATGGTGAGGATTACGTACTACTGCAGCAAGACGATGACATATTACGATGGATCGGGAGCACGGATGAACATGTCTTGTACGTGGACTAGGTGGGCACGGTCTGCTTCTGCTTCTTTTTTTTCATCGTTCTGCAAGTTCAATCTGTCTCTCATATGGTTTTAGTTCTTTTTTCTGCTTTCCCTCTCATCTCCGCCCCTTCTATCGACACGTCCGTTTTTTTTCCCTCGGTTTTTTTTCAGGTGCTTCGTCTTCTGCGCGCTGCCTTTCCCCCTTCCTTACGTACAAGCGATCTTACATACGACGACAGTCCAGGACCATGGTACAAGCGTGTGTAATCAGCGGATGAAAAAATAAATGTAATGGAACGCACGATTGTACGGTGTGGATCGATTTCAGGTGTTCGTTGTTCCGGCATCGTGATTGGCACCAAGTGATGCCCTCGGATCTAAGAGACAGGGAAGTGGGAACAGCACCCAAACCACCGCACAGTGACACTCGACACTACAAAGGATCGGCGGTCTAGCGGCCCCTCCGGGTACCGGCGTTTGTCAAAGCGTCCGCCTGGGAATCGCATGATTCTTCAGCGCTTTAGCGGCGGATCTTGTAACTGTAGGCGGAATTTGTGAACGACCGGGTAGCAAAGCGTCGGGCTCTTCAGCCTCACAGCGCGATAGCAGAGCGGCGCAGCTGTAGCAAGCTTAGCAAAGACTGCCGGTGCGACACCACGGAGACGCGAAAAAAGAAAGACGCAGAGAAAGTCAAGGGCAGCAGCGCCTGCAGGTTTGCAATGTTTCATGACCGTAGATCCTGTGCGGTTGTATCGCAATCTCATGAAGATTGGGCAGGGATAAGCGCAAGGGTAAGCGTGCAACTAATTTTCGACTGCTGAGCGCTGAGCGCTGAGCCGTTGCGGATGCTTGTGCCATTGATTAGCGAGATTGCAAGGAACAAGTGATCGCGTAGTCACGAGTCACAGACAGTCACGAGCACAATGGTCGGCAGTTGCCCGCATTCCCGCAACGGAACGAAAATTCGGAATGCGATGACGGAACGCATCGGCGACTTTGAATCGACCTATTTCTCCGACCTATTGCGCCAGCTCAGCCGTCTTACAGTAATTTCTAAACGTCGCAAACGAGTCTCTTCCGTTATGACCGAAGTCAGCGCCGATGCCAGGCTGCATACACGTGTTCAGGTGTATGCGGTGCAGCTTGCATCCCAAGACAGGTAACACGACACATACATTCGCCTTGCGGTACACCAGTCTCTGCGCATTTCTAGCAACGATGAGACTTTCTCCACAGAAAGAGACTTACGACTCTTACACACCGTCGGGTCCATCGAGTCGCGTACTCTATCATGAATCTTCCAAGGAGACTATCCAATCACATCAAGGATCTATCTCAAACTCCAGTTTTCATACCGCCACAGCTGCTATCGATAAAGAGCCACTTGATCTTTCAGAACAAGGTTCCTTCCCACCCGTCTCCTACCACTCTTTGGACTCAACAGGAGGTCGAGTTCCCCCTATTTCTGATTACAAGTCATTTCACTCTCACCAGAAACAGACTTTTGGTTTCCGAAATCAATCACTGTCCACTGTATGTGCCACCCGCGAGCTCGAGTCCAACCGAAGTTCCACTGCAACTTCCCCACCGAAGGAGAAATCTCGTTCTCTGGGCCTTTCCCTTCCGTCTTTTAAGGATGGGGCCGAGTCTTCCCTACCTTCCACTCCACGTCCTTCCCGGGCCGTTGCTCTCACGGTGATCACGGATCTCGTTCCAAGTCCAATTCCACTTCCCGTCTATGCTGTCTCTCCCTCCCCTCCCTCAGATAATGGCGATTCTCTACCATTAGCTACTGTGAAAATCTCCACCCCCGACACACCCTCCATTAGATCTGCCTCTTTTCGTTCACGCCCAACAGATCGTATGGGTACCATATCGCACTCCCGTAGCAGCACTGTCCCCACCAGAGGCAAGAAAGGTATGCTCGGCTTCATGTCCGACTTTCTCAACTCGAGTAAACGGCCGGAGATTACCACTCCCCATGACTTAGTTCACGTTACTCATGTTCGGTTCAACTCATCCACCGGCAAATTTACTGGTTTGCCAACGGAGTGGCAACAACTTTTACAGGATAGTGGCATTTCCGAGTCTGATCAAGAGAAGGACCCGCTTGCTGTAATGGAGATCGTCAAGTTCTACAAAGAAGGTGGCGGCGATATTTGGGATAGGATGAACCATGCCCCCACCTCAGGAAGCTCTCCATTGGCACCCATTCCAGGCGGGGCAGATGCCGTTTATCCTGGCGTGTCTACGTCTGTCGATGATAGCCTTGTCCCCACAGTGAGCGCGTTTCTCTGTGGTTCCCTACGGCCACATTCTGACGGTTCAAATCAGCTGGCGTTGTCGACTCCGACAAATCCCCTCTATTCCGACCACCTCCAGAGTACATCCCCGTCTCACCTGCAGGTGTCGTATCGCTCCATGCCATCTCCACCGTTGTCTGCAGATTCCAACTTCGGCCGGTCGAACTCCCAGCAACCAGTACCCAGGTCGCCGCACAGTGATATTCTTATCCATGCGAACACTACAAAGGATCGGCACTATCTGGCGCCATCAGCTTATGTCGAAGCTCCGGTCCGCGAATCTCCCAGGTCCCGGGTTGCAGATCCCTCGTCAAAGTCACAAGCTATAGTAGCCGCGAACGGCCCGGGGGCAGAGCATCAGGTTTCTCAGCGTCCTACTCCGCCACAGCAATCGAACACGACTGTAACAAGCTTGGCGAAGACCGGGGGTGTAACACAACGGCGCGAGAAGATGAAAGAGGACAAAGCAAATGACGTTGACATAGTCAAGCACCTGCAGCAGATTCTCATGGATGCGGATCCTACGCGGTTATATCACAATCTCGTGAAGACTGGACAGGGGTAAGCGTGCCACCAATTTTCTTATAGTTTGTAGGTTGTCTTGCTCATTCACCCCGGCACCTTTTTCTTGGGGCTCGTGTAGCACTTATAGTTGTGTGTTTACTGCTCGCCAAGTTGGGACTGATCTTTCGGTTGCGATCAAACGGATGGACCTGGACAAGCCGACGAAAAGGGATCTTTTTATAAACGAAATCCTCGTATTGCGGACTTTGCGTCATGCAAATATCGTCGATTATATTGACACGTTCCTTTACAAGAACGAGCTCTGGGTTGTGATGGAGTATATGGAGGGTGGCTCGCTCACGGACGTTGTTACGGCAAATTTGATGACCGAAGGCCAAATTGCAGCAGTGAGTAGAGAGATAACGCAGGGCTTGCGACATCTGCATAAGCACGGGGTCATTCATCGTGACATGAAGAGCAGCCATGTGTTATTGAGTCTCACTGGTGATGTTAAACTCGGTATGTTTCACTGCGGTACTCTCGTGATACGATCTCTGATCCCCATCGCATTTATAACTTTAGCTGGCTTTGGGTTCTGTACGCACGTCTCAGATTCTGCGCATGCAAAGCGAGTGACTATGATCGGTACCTCGTACTGGATGGCTCCGGAGGTCGTCACATGTAAGGACTATGGCCCGAAAGTGGATATATGGTCTCTTGGGATCATAGTCATGGGTATTTGTCGTTGGTTTCTCGTATCGTTCCTGTGTTGTTCCTGATGAGACTCGTGATGCAGAGATGATCGAGGGTGAACCACCCTACCTTAATCAAGATCCGCTGAAAGCATTGCAACTGATCGCCTCGAACGGCACGCCAACGATTTCCACTCCCGAGAACCTGTCATCGACGCTCCGCGACTACCTTGCTAAGACGCTTGAGGTTGATGCTGAAAAGCGGCCTAATGCGTCACAGCTTTTGCAACATCCATTCTTTTCGATGGCTGAACCACTACGCACCCTCGCGCCATTAATTAAAGACGCGCGCGAGATCAAGGCAAAGCGCCTGGCTTTTCAGTTCCCCACAATGCCACAGCAGCAGAGTGTGGTGGCATCTAGCTTGTCGACGACTGCGGGTGATACCACAGGGCGATGCGAAAGGGAGGACAAAGCAAACGATCCCGACGTGGTCAAACGCATGCAACGGATTTGCATGGAAGTGGATCCTACGCGGCTGTATCGCAATCTGGTGAAGATTGGGCAGGGGTAAGCATGCCCTCATGGTTTGTAGGTTGTTTTGCTCATTCGCCCCGGTACCTTTCTTGGGGGCCATGTAGCACCTATAGTCGCGTGTTTACCGCCTATCAAGTTGGGACCGATCTCTCGGTTGCGATCAAACAGATGGACCTAGACAAACAGCCGAAAAAGGATTTTCTTATAAACGAGATCCTCGTATTGCGGACTTTGCGTCATGAGAATATCGTCAGTTATATCGACTCGTTCATTTACAAGAACGAGTTTTGGGTCGTGATGGAGTATATGGAGGGTGGTTCGCTCACTGACGTTGTTACGGCAAACTTGATGACCGAAGGCCAAATTTCAGCAGTGAGTAGGGAGACAGCGCAAGGCCTGCAACATTTGCATAAGCACGGCGTCATTCACCGCAACATTAAGAGTGACAATGTGTTATTGAGTCTCACCGGTGGCGTTAAACTCAGTACGTTTCACGAGTTCCTCTCTTGAAATGGTCTCTGATCCTCGCTGGGTCGTTGACATCAGGTGATTTTGGCTTTTGCGCGCAAATCTCGAATCCTGCGCACGCAAAGCGAACGACTATAGTCGGTACTCCGTATTGGATGGCGCCGGAATTTGTCACACGCAAGGAATATGGCCCGAAAGTGGATATATGGTCACTTGGTATCATGGCAATAGGTATGTGACTTCACAGTTCTTGGCCGTTGTCCCTGTTTTTGGTTCCTGACAAGACGTGTGGTGTACTAGAGATGATCGAGGGTGAACCGCCCTACCTGAATCAAAATCCACTGAGAGCACTGTATCTGATCGCTACGAACGGCACACCAATGATTGCCAATCCCCAGAATTTGTCATCAACATTTCGCGACTACCTTGCGAAGGCGCTTGAGGTGGATGCTGAAAAGCGGCCGGATACGATGCAACTTTTGCAACATCAATTCTTTTCGATGGCTGAGCCATTGCGGACGCTTGTGCCGTTGATCAAAGCTACGCGCGAGATTGCCCGGAACAGGTGATTGATTTGGCCACGCAGGGTCCCTTTCCTCATTTCTCGTGGGATCATTTGTCATTCACCCACTTTGCATTTGCCCACGCTTTTGTTTCCTCACTAGCGCATCTATCTTCGTCTCACTCCACGCGACTTGCTGGCTTGCGCTCCACCAGCCATCGTGTCCGTCACGTATACCCCGTTGCTGAATTTTACGCTGTACTGTATGCGTTCCAACCATAACTAGATACCATAGAGAAAAACGAAGTTGAACATTGATCGACATCTCAGCGCTCAGCGTTGGATTACATGAGTACAGTACGTACTTTCTTTTCAATTCGGTTACTCGGTGTCGGACATGGCTGAGCTGAGTAGGTTTTTTGATTTTGACTTGCTACGTGGGTCAAGATTGGATGAACCCAAACAGACCAATCATCACATCACAACAATCTACACATTGTATAATGTTACTGTCGACCTCGGGTCGACCGAGAAAGGGAATGTGCCTGTCATCCACCCACGTGTGATTGCGTGATCGCCTGCTTTCAGTCTTCCGCCGATCGATTCCCTATCTATCTAGCTCCCTCTCCAACAAGCTCTAACAGTTCCGTTACACCAACGAGTGGACAATCACCAAACATCATCTTGCCACCCACGTCTGATCGCATAATCGTTTCCTTTTGCTGTTTCGCCACACCATTTCGAATCTTTCCTGCCTCCCCTCCAATCTTGCCGAGACGCAAACGAGTGCACAAGCTCCAAAGCTCCCTCTCTACACGTCCACCTTGCTGTCGATGTACATGCACAGAGCTCTCCACATTCTCGGCTCGCTCCACCGCACTCACTCTGCACGGCCGTCAATCGATAACAGCGGCAACGCCACCAATGCTAGTACAGTATAGTGTTTGTATGGTTCTGTATGTGCGGCCCTCGCCGGTCGCCTATCCCACTGGCAGTTCTCTGGGCCGACTTGGCCACGGCCCACTTTCGAAGGAGATAGGCCTATTATAGCGCTGCCACGCATCGGAAAATTGCTTGCCGTTATGACGACCCAACGTAAACTGAGATAAGGGAGTTACTGTTGCTTCACCTCAAGCTTGACCTTATACTGCGAACACCTCTCGGTGAATGGCCCCCAACAAACTCAATTACTGTAGTTCAAGTTCTTCAACCGGAAACATGTCACGAAGATGCTATGGTTCCTGGGGCTTGGCTAAACCCCGGCAGCTTGAAGTTGGGAGCCTGGATAACACGCTCCACCTTGCTGCCCAATTTTGCTCATCGACCTTACCACACACTTCCTAAATTCTAAACGTGCTGTACTAGGTACAGTAACATATGACCATCGGTGCCTAGCAGCACGCACGGCGGAATAGATTCGAATAAAAAATGGGCACATTCTCTTCTCCGCGTTCCCCCATTATCTAAGCGAGTGAGTCCTCTCCTCGCGCGAGTTGCGATCTAGTGTGTAATTTATATCTGGGATGCTGCCACGTTCACGTCACTCAATGGATTGGGCCTTATCTTCGCCAAATCTGCGGTTCCGATTGAAAACGTTCGGGATAGAACAGAAGTTATCTATCACCGGAGATAGGGTCAAGATGATGGCAGCAAGGCAGCGAAAGGTGTCTAGTGGCTCTTATAACCCGCTTAAAGGGCAATATGCATGTTTCTCTCGTGTCAATCATGGTTCACTCAGCTGGTGCCGTCGGCGCTCCTCTCGGTTCTCTTCCCCACGCTTTCCTCTCGCAGCTTTTGACTCCCAGCGTGGGTTTAATTGTAACCCTTGTCGTCATCCTGGTAGCCCAGTATGTAAGAAGCCCATGGCGCAAAGTCCCCCTGGTCCAAAGGGTTTTCCGGTTCTCGGAAATGTTCTTCAATTCAGGGATAGGGGCTGGATGTTTGAGGGAGAATGCAAGCAAAAGTTTGGTACGTCCGATTTGGGGTTTTTTTTCCCGCAGACTCCGTAACTCTTCGGATTGACCATGCAACTCTCAGAACATATAATGTATTTGAATGCGTTTGGCCAACCTATTATTGTTCTACATAGCCTCAAGGCCGCCTTCGAACTCTTCGATCGTCGTGCAAACATCTACTCTGATCGCCCTCGTTTTGTTGTCGGTCAAGATATTCTCTGTGGGGGTCTGTTCACTGCTCTCATGTCCTACGGGGAGACGTTAGTATGACCCTTTCTTCTAAAAATTCGGAACTTGATTGTTTTACTCGCAGTTGGCGTCGCACTCGCCGCGCCGCACAGGAGATACTCACAAAGGTAGCAGTCTGCGACTATCATCCAGTATTTTTCAAAGAGGCGATCCTCCTTTCTACGGCAATGCTCAAAACCCCGACGCGTCGGACAAGCACATCCAGCGTTCTTCCGCATCCGCCACCATGTCTATATTATATGACTATCCCACCCTTGAGGATGAACAAGACAAGAACCTTTTAGGGATCTACGCCTTCGTCGATCGCATGTCGGCCGCTGTAGTTCCGGGAGCCTATCTAGTCGAGTTGTTCCATTGGATGGTTCACATCCCCGCGAGGTAAACGCCATATTATCCACTGTGCGTCTAATCACTTATCGCAACGAAACGCTAGATTTGCGAAGTGGAAACGTGAAGGAATGGAGCGTTTCGAACAACATTCGGCTATGTTCAATGGTCTTTTAGACACCGTTTCCAATGATATTGTTAGTCGATACCTCCCTTATCCACCGAACATTCTCGAGTCGCTGTCATTCCAGGCTAAGGGTTCTGAACGACCAAGTGTGAGTGCGTCACTCTTAAAGGGTTCAAACCGAAACGGGCTCTCCAATACCGAAATATCCTGGCTCCTCGGGGGGTTGTAGTGCGTTATTTGTCAGTCGTTAATCACACGAATGTCCACTCAACTACGCCTGCAGCACCGCGGGCGCAGAGACAACTGCCACTACCATGACCTGGTGGACACGTGCAATGATTGCTCATCCAGAGATACAGAAACGTGCTCAAGATGAACTAGATGCAGTCGTTGGCCGCTCTCGCACTCCAACCTTTGCCGATGCTCCCAATTTACCTTACATACAGGCATTGGTCAAAGAATCTCTTCGGTGGCGCGCTGCGTTCCCATTCAGTATTCCACGCAATACGACGGAGGACGATTGGTATGAAGGCATGTTCATACCCAAGGGGACTGTTTGCCTGGTAAACCTCTGGCAGTGCCACCGCGACCCGACGTCATATGGCCCCGATGCAGCGAGCTTTAATCCGGAGAGGTTTCTGGACGAGCAAAATAGGCTCATTCCGGGTCCCGTGGAGACGCGCGATGACGGACACAGTTCGTACGGGTTTGGGAGGCGTGCCTGTGTGGGGAAGAACGCGGCCAATGACTCGCCGTTCATCCAAATGGCTACGGTGCTGTGGGCTGTTCAGCTCGAATGCGCTCGGGATGAAAGTGGGAAGGAGATACCTGTCGATCTAGAAACAAATGACTATTCAGGAATGATTTTGTAAGCACTTTTCTGTCTTTCTCTTTTCTTTGAGCTGGACGTCGAGTTCTGACGGGTGGATTTAGTCGGCCGCCCCCGTATGGGTGTAGAATTACGCCTCGGTTCGTTGAGGTACCCTCATTGCTCATGGAGGAACTCGAGTTGCTGAAGACATGAGGTCAAGCTGAGTGTTTTGGATGGTCGCAGGGAACCGGGGTCCCCTGCAGGAAATGGATTCACACGGGCTCATTTACGCGACTGGCACTCTTGCTGGCACTCCCTCTGGCCTTCGGCCTCAGTCGGAATTAGAGTGACGTTCGCCTGTGTCTTTTAGTGTTGAATGAAACCATATGACGTGTATCTTGCTTCAGAAAAGTTGTGAGGAAATTACAGCGCGTTGCAAAAAGCCGGAGAGTCTTCGAAAAAAAAGAACACGCTGGCTTCTGTAAACCTAACCCTAGATGTAAGTCCATGCCTTCCGATTTTCGAAAGACCTCGCGACGCGTAACTGGTAGCAATGAGCACTTGCAGATATCCAACAATCTCTAGTACTACTTTCTATCGCATCTTGCGGCTCTGGCAAAAGACTGGTGGTGCTAAACACACTTGGCACCTGATGACGACTTCGAGCACGTTGACAACATCTTGGACAACATAGACTTATCTCCTGCACTTGATCAACCATTGTGCAGACTGGACCCATGATTGTCCGTAAAGGAAATATGTCAGTCATCAGCTATTGTGATCCTTCTTCGAGCTGTGAGCGTGCCCACTTCCCCAATCTGTCACTGCATCATCGGGCTTGACATACCATGCAACGACACATCAAAAACGGTTCCTGGAAGCGAGTGGAAACAAGGCTCACGAGGCGGAGACATGGTAATGGTGATGACATGAATTTTCTCAATTCTGTCGTTAACTCTGGCATGCGGCATGGTCGCTGCTCCCACTGAAGCGGATATACTAGATGCTGAGGACCGCAAAGCTTCTGGACGTATATATGTGTCGCACAATCTTGTCAGCCTCAAGGAATCCAATGTCAATCACTCAAACAACTTTGGGCACTGTGTAATAAGCTAACTTGTGGTCACTGTTGTTTCATCATTCATCGAGCGTTCCCAGCACGTGCGCATGGTTCAAATGCGCTTACGTTTCCAGGTACAAGGAACCGTGAACCGGACTGTGAGTTCAGTTCGGATAATATTGTCGAATTGAACGCAGAACCGAATCTGTGGTTCCATTCGATCAACTGAAGGTATTGATCACTGACGCTGAACTAGTGACAACGAGCATGAAAATGAGGAGAAAACGAGGAAAAGGCGAGGAAAAAGTTTTAAAAACAATGGGGCTTGCTTCTCTCATGACCAAGTAAACGACCATGACCCTGAACACAAGCCTGAACAATGGTTTGGCTGGTGCGGACGCTCCTCCGAGTCCTCCCGGGTTTCTCTCCCAAGCTTCTTTCTCGACGCTAATTGCGACCCTTGTCGTTATCCTGGTTGCCCAGTATGTAAGAAGCCCATGGCGTAAAGTTCCCCCCGGTCCGAAAGGACTTCCGCTTCTCGGAAATGCCCTTCAACTCCAGAATAAGGGCTGGATGTTTGAGAGAGACTGCAAGCAAAGGTTTGGTATGTCCTATTTTGTTTTTGCGCATATTCCACCACTATTCGGATTGACCATACAACCCTCAGAACATATAATGTATTTGAATGCGCTTGGCCAGCCCATTGTTGTTTTACATAGCCTTAAGGCTGCCTTCGAACTCCTCGATCGCCGTGCAAGACATTCTTCTGATCGTCCTCGGTTTATTGTCGCCGAAGAAATACTATGTGGAGGTCTGTTCACTGCTCTCATGTCCTACGGAGACGCGTTAGTATGACCCGTTCTTCTGAAATTCGAAGCTTATTCTTTTACTCGTAGTTGGCGTCGCACTCGCCGCGCCGCACATGAAGTACTCACAAAGGAAGCAGTTCGCGATTATCACCCAATTTTATGCAAAGAAGCAACCCTCCTTGCTGTGGCAATGCTCGAAAACCCGGACGCCTCGGACAAGCACTTTCAGCGTTCTTCCGCATCCGCCACCATGTCTATATTATATGACTATCCCACTCTTGAGAACGAACATGACAAGACTCTTACAGAGATCCACGCCTTTATCGATCGCTTGTCGGCTGCTTCTGCCCCCGGAGCCCATCTAGTCGAGTTGTTCCCTTGGATGATTCATATCCCCATGAGGTGAACATCGTACCATACGTCGTGTGTCGAATCACCTAACGGATCGGAACGCTAGATTTGCAAAGTGGAAACGTGAAGGAATGGAATATTTCAAGCAATATTCGGCAATGTTCAAGGGTCTTTTAGACACTGTTTCCAATGATCTCGTCAGTCAATACTTTCCGACGCCCTTTGTGCGCTGAGCATTCTCGACTCACTGCCATCCCAGACTAAGGGGTCTGAACGACCAAGTGTGAGTGCGTCACTTATAAAGAAATCAAACCGAAGCGGGCTTTCCGATACCGAAATAGCCTGGCTTCTCGGGACTTTGTAGTGGGTTCTTTGGCAGTCATTGACCACATGAATGTTATATACTTACTTACGCCTGCAGCGCTGCGGGCGCGGAAACAACCGCCACTACCTTGGCTTGGTGGACACGTGCAATGGTTGCTCATCCGGAGATACAGAAACGTGCTCAAGATGAACTGGATGCAGTCGTTGGCCGCTCTCGCACTCCAACCTTTGCCGATGCTCCCAAACTGCCTTACATACAGGCATTGGTTAAAGAAACTCTTCGGTGGCGCCCGGTGATCCCGTTGGGTGTTCCACACACCACGACAGAGGACGATTGGTACGAAGGCATGTTTATACCCAAGGGGACCATGTGCATGGTGAACCTCTGGCAATGCCACCAAGACCCGGCATCCTACGGCCCCGATGCTGCAAGCTTTAATCCGGAGAGATTTCTGGACGAACACGGTAGGCTCATTCCGGGTCCTATGGAGACGCGCGACGATGGACACAGCACGTACGGCTTTGGTAGGCGTTCCTGTGTCGGGAAGCACGCGGCCAATGACACGTTGTTCATCGATATTGCTACGGTGCTCTGGGCTGTTCAGCTCGAATGCGCTCTTGATGAGAGCGGGAAGGATATACCTCCTGATACGGAAACACCTGTCGATGTAGGAACGGTTTTGTAAGTAACAATACCTCTTCCGTCCCTTCTCTTCACTTTGATATGGACGTCGAGTTTTAACTGGTGTATTTTAGCCGCCCGGTCCCATACAAGTGTAAAATCACCCCTCGGTTCCTTGAGGCACCCTCATTACTCATGGAAGGACTCGAGTTACTGAGGGCGTGAGGTCCGGCAGGGCGTTTTGCTCTTGGTACATGATTCCGGGGTCCCCACCACTGGACCACCACTTACTTTGTTACATTGACTGACGTGCATTCGCTTGTGTTATATGTGTATTCTTAGTGTACTTCGTGTTACCAGCCTGAGCGTGGGCCGGAGGAATGTTTGTGTTATATATGGATTCTATACGCGGTACGAGAGAACATGTGTGCACTGCCTCGGCTGGATGCCTCTGGTAAGCATACTGTCAGTGACCGTGATCAGGTCACCCCAGCTTGTTAGTAATCCCCATTAGTCATTGTATCATATAGGCAGTACGATACAGGGTACCATAGAATAATCAATCTTGTCCCTCTCCCTCATCTTATCCTTGTCTGAATCCTCTGTCACCGCATCTGCCTAATAGAGCGGTGTGACCCCCTCAAACTCTGACACATACCCGACAGTTTCTTTGTTTTGAATAGCCCGTTGTAACATGGCCTCTCCTGCTGTGTATATGACACTTGACACCCGGGCAGTTTGACGCAACGTCACGCAAGTCACAATACAGTGCACATTTTGTGGCTCGTTAGCATGGTGTTGAGGGTCTGATCCCGCCTACCGCATTAGGGTGCTGACATAGCGCATGTATATACTAAGTAACCCTGGTGCGGACACATTCTCATCTTGTTGTGTCCCCACCAGGTCAGTGATATCTTGTATTACCTCAATACATTCTCATCTTGTTGTGTCCCCACCAGTCGCGCGGTAATACTCGTGACAGGTTATGGGCCCCGGTAGCCGCTGAATAATCAAATTTTATCGTTCACCCCAAATAACCCCTATTATGCCAGACGACACCAGTGGGGAACTTCCCAAAATCATTGACGACAACATCAACAACAATTATGGCGAATGGGTTTTCAAATCCCATCTTAAACTCCTCAGCTGGGATCTATGGAAGTACGTTGAAGGTCCCGAGTCCACACTTCCAACCCTCAATAGGGCACCATGGATGGCGGCAAACAACACCGCGCTCTCCAAGATTGCCAGTGCAGTTCCTAGCGATCAAATTTATTTAATCCAAAACGCGGCATATGCAGCGCAGGCCTGGATCTGCCTGCGTGACTATTATCAGCCACATAATTCCTCACGCTCTCAAACGATCAAAAAAGACATTTTTTCGACCCAATGTAGCTCGAACGCAGATGTCACACGTTGGCTCACCGACATGCAACGCCTGTACAGTCTACTGGGCGATATGGATACTAACAGCACACTACCTGACCGCGAATTCACTTGCGCTGTCATCGACAATCTCCCTCAGGATGCCGAATGGCGAGTCTTCACCTCCGGTCTACGAGCTCGTATTGCCGAGTAGACGCTCGAAATCCTCCCACCCCAATCTGCTCCAAACATTTCTTCACCAGTATTCGTGACGAAGCACGGTACCGAACCAAAAACGACCTCCAATCCTCCATGCACGTTTTCTCCGCCCATGCTGACACTGATAAGAGGAACTTCAAACGTCCTCGTGCATCAGAATCCGCTGTCCAAGGTTCTGTTAAACGCTCTCGCGTTGACAAAACATGCACAAACCCAAATTGCGGTCGAAAAGGACATGATATTTCCGAGTGCGTTACATACGGTGGTGGTAATCCAGGGAAGTATGCCACTTGGTGGAGAGGGCCCTGGAACCTCCATCTTCCCGTTGGACAACGCTCACGAGCTAATAACGTCCGCCCACCTCTCATCCCGCATATGCCAGATTCATCGCTGCCGCTCAGGCAGCAACATGTACAGTGCCTGACCATGCAGATTCTACCGTCATTCCGTCCGCGTCAACTACGGACAGCGATGCACACATCCTCGCCGTTATGGCTTCGGAACTTCCATCTTTTGACACCCACCTTGACGATGAAGTCATCATCGCCACATTACCCGTCCTCAAACACGGCGATCTTCACACTGATCATTGCCATTACGATTCTGGCGCGAACCGCCATGTATTTAATGACCAAACCGCTTTTGAAACATATCACAGAATCCAACCTGTTCTTGTCAGTGGTTTCGGTCATGATACCTCCACTCTTGCCATCGGTTGTGGAACTGTGCGTGTCCAAGGGCAATGTGAAAATCGTTCGACGACCATTCTCCTCACCCATGTCCTACATATCCCTGCTGCTCGCTCCAATCTCGTAAGCGGCGTTCGCCTGAACAAAGTCGGAGTTACTGCGATCTTAGGTGACGACACGGCCACTCTTTCTTTTCGTGGTCAGAAGATATTTGATGGCACAATTTATAACGACATGTTCCGTCTCAATCTCACCATCATCCGTCCCTCTGCCCAACGATCGCTACTTTCCCGCATCGAGAATCCGCCTCTACTCCCGAGAATTGCCCCATTTGCCGCAGCCGTTGACTCAGATAAAGCGGGTTTTTACATCGCCTGATGGGGCACATCGGCGTTAAAGGGCTCCGCTCCGCCGTTGAGGGTATTGATTTCGACGACTCGACTCACCAATCTTGTATCATTTGCGCCAAAGCCAATATTAAACGAACCCCTTTTCCCTCACGCGCTTCCCATCGTGCTACTCGTATTCTTGAACGCGTTCATTGCGACATCTGCGGACCCCTCCCACCCTGCTACGGTGCCTTCCGATACTTTATCCTTTTCATTTGTTGTCACTCTCGATACATCTTCGTTTCCCTTATGAAAACTCGCGAGGAAGCACCTCAACATTTCATTGAGTTCAAATCACTTGCACAGACATTCTCACAACAAACAATTTCTATTTACGCGTTGATAACGCTCCTGAACTTGTTAGGGGCAAACTCGAAGAACATTGCAAAACTTCGGGAATAACGTATGAGAAAACTGTCCCTGACACCCCTAATCAAAACGGCGTCGCCGAACGCTGCAATCTAACTCTTGCCTCCATGGCCAGAGCATTATTGCTTGATGCCGGCCTTACTGAATGGTTCTGGCCATTCGCCATCCTTACTGCCGTTCATCTAAAAACCGTGTACCGCATTCAAACCTTCCACCAGGCAAAACTCCATTTGAGTTCTGGCATCGGTACAAACCAAATCTCTCACACTTGCGTCCTTTCGGCGCACCTTGCACCTCCCGCATATTATCTAATACGCTCTCCAAATTCGATCCACGAGGTGAATCCGGTCGCTTCGTAGGATATGCCCGAGATGCCAAAGGGTATCACATATGGGTACCAAACCTTGGCGGTCACGGTGGCACACTCAAAACCCGTCGGGATGTTGTTTTCCATGACTTTCCATCATCAACTCCACCCGACAATCCTCTTCCCTATGGGATGAAATTTTCACGCCCGCGTCACCACCCACCCAAACTGCGTATGTTGCATAACAACGCAGACATCTTCATTTTGTTAACGCTTCGCCCGAAATCATTCAGCGAACGTACACCTTACACCGCTTCCACCCATGACACCGCGCTTTGCACGGATAACAACGTGGGGGAAACCAACGGTGATAATCTATTTCCGTATGCTTATGTGGCTATATCCCACATTGCTATATTAACGTTTCGCTTTAGCGAACGTACACCTTACGCCACTTCTGTCCACCGAAACGTGCCTTGCACCAATTCAAATGTGGACATTAACAGTGACGATAATCTATCTCATCGTCCGCGCGGAATATTCGCTTACCGCCTAAATATGACGACTTCGTACATTCTGATACATTAGTTCAGCAATTACTTGCTGTAGACGATGACGATATCATCGTCCCTATTGATCATGACAGACCTTTCACATCTGTTGTTGACACTATCTCATCTACAGAGGCCATCATTTGCTCTCTTCGAGACGATGACGCCTCAGACCCACAAACCGTTTTGGAAGCCAAACGGTCCGTTTATTGGGCTGAATGGCTTTCCGCAATAAACTCCGAGTTGGAGTCGCTCAAAGCCAAGGGCGTTTATGAGGAGGTCCACACTTTGCCCCCACATAGAAAACCCGTACAGTGTAAATGGGTCTTACACATTAAACGAGACAAAGACGGAACCATCTCTCGTTTCAAAGCGCGTCTCGTTGCGAAAGGCTTTACCCAAATTCCCGGTCAAGACTTCACTTTCACGTTCGCCCCTGTCGCGCGCTGGGATTCCATTCGGTCACTCCTCTGCATCGCCACAATTAACGACTTCGAGATACGTCAGTTGGACGTCAAAACAGCCTATTTAAATGGTCCACTCGAAGAAGAAATTTACATGAAGGCCCCTGATGGGTTTGACTTCTCTTCCCCCTTCTGGCGTCTTCGTAAAGGCCTTTATGGACTCCGCCAGGCCGGCAGACAGTGGTACCTAACACTCCACGACGCTTACACTAATCTCGGTTACATGCGTTGTGAATCCGATTGGAGGTTTACACTCGTCAATCATCCTCCGGTTTTACTATGTCCGCGACCAGTGTTGATGATATCATCCTTGCATCCGATTCCAAATCTGAGTCTGATCATGCCTCTCAAGAGATTAATGACAAGTTCACGGTCACTGACGGTGGAAATACCGAATGGATCCTTGGATGCAGGATCACGCGAAATCGATCAAAACGTCTCCTCATGATCGATCAAACCCAATTATCACATCCATCCTTCGTCAATTCAAAATGGACGAGTGCAATTCGGTCACTACCCCTGCCCTAAATGGCGCCTCAGCGCTGACATGTGTCCCACTACGGATACAGAACGAAAGGCAGCCTCGTCCTTACCTTACTGCGCTATAGTCGGAAAATGCATGTATCTAGCCACTTGCACCAGACCCGACATCGCGTACACCGTTCGCGAACTTGCACGCTTCATGTCTAATTACGGCCAACGTCATTTCGAAGCCGCCAAACACCTCCTTCGATATCTTCAAGGAACCCGTTATCGCGGCATAATCTACGGAGACGTTGCTGACTTGACTCCAATCTTCATTTCATTTACTGACTCTGATTGGGGCATGGCTGATAACCGCAAGTCTGTCTCCGGTTACATTATAGAATGCGGAGGAGGACCTATAGCCTGGAGCTCCAAACAACAAACCATTGTCACATTATCGTCATGTGAAGCCGAATATCTTTCTTGCTCGCATTGCGCTCGGCAAATTATTTGGCTGCGCTCTCTTTTCGACGAACTCGGTTTCAAACAACCCACTGCGACGATCCTTCACTGCGACAATCAAGGCACGGTCGCTTGTAGTCACGACCCGCACTCTCACTCGCGCATGAAACACATCGACATTCGCGCTCACTTCATCCGGGACTGTGTCAACGACGGTGTCATAGATGTTACACATATTCCAGGAGTCGAAAACCCGGCAGATCTTCTCACAAAACCGCTGGACAAAACTGTTCACCGAAAATGGCTTCAACGTATCCGACTGGACGTTGACCAATCAAAAGCTCTTCATTAGCATAAACGCGCGGTAGTTGCGCTCAAGGGGGGTGTTGAGGGTCTGATCCCGCCTACCGCATTAGGGTGCTGACATAGCGCATGTATATACTAAGTAACCCTGGTGCGGACACATTCTCATCTTGTTGTGTCCCCACCAGGTCAGTGATATCTTGTATTACCTCAATACATTCTCATCTTGTTGTGTCCCCACCAGTCGCGCGGTAATACTCGTGACACATGGAATATGGAATCCTCACGATGCAAATGCGCGAGGTTGATGGGCAGAAATATTACATGATTTTGTGGTAAAGACTCGTGCAACACAGTCGCTGCCGCCAACACTAGCGGTTTCGCCCCGCCGCGGAGGTGAAGCGGAACCGCGCACGCGCTCCCGGAAGTCCCAACGCCTCGGGTCCCCGGGCGGGAATATCATCTGATCTGCTCGCTCCAGTGTGCTTGTGTACGATACATAAAAGGGCCGCTTCGAGGGCCCCACAAATGCCAGCGTTTTCTCCCCCATCGTTATCCTCTCCGGATTTCCCCAAATTTCCTTCCCTTTTCGACCGCGCCGCCTTACAAGTTACATGCACCGGGCTGCTATCATCCGGACATTCATGTAGTAGTCCTGTGCTCGTGTTTGTGCAGTGCAGGGGTTGGAGCCCACACTTGCAAGTAGCCTAATACAGCGTCTAGTATGTGCCAGTGGGTCTGATTCTTCTCGATTCAGGCCTTGATTCAGGTCCAGCTCAGCTCGGTACGCGTTATTCAAGTGTCCGACTGAGGGCAAGTGATAAGAGCCATAGGCCTGATGGTGTCGATTGTACTTTTCCGGGCCGTAACATTATATAGGCCGTTTTGGGGGGCTTGTTCGTTGTTGGATGATCTCGCTCTGTTGACAACTTTCATGTGCAATGGCCCCTTGCAGCTAAGCTCCCATTTCTCTCCCTTGCCATTATGCCACCGTCGTCAGTTTTTTTCGGACTGAGTTGCCTCGTTGCCATCGTCCTTGTGCCAATACCGTCGTTGCCTTGTCCTAGTATGTTCTGCCCTTGCCCTCGCCTTCTTCTTTGTCGTCCTCGTCGCCCTCCCTACCTAACACGCTTCCCTCTCCCAGTGCGCTCACACCTCAATGCTCTCCCTCCCTGACGCACACCTCCCTCAACGGAAAGCACAAGACCCTTGTATTTTCCTCTCAGCGACGGCGACCCAGCGTACCCTCGCTCTCCGAGTCTCTCTCTCGGTTGCCACCCCTCCCACACCTCAACCACAAGATAGAGGGGATTCCACCTTGTTTCTCATGCCGCTAGTCCCTTCCTCGCTCCAAACGTGAGCAGAGGGTGATTTCCGTCTTACAAGGCGAGGGGGCAGTCTTCTACCCACCTCTGCCGACCCCGTCGCTTGCTTTACATGCGAGACGGAGGGCCAGGGGACTGTCTTTTCACCACCAACCAGACAGACATCTGCTCTAGTCCCTCCTCCTCTCCCTTTCACGCCTCCGACTCGTCAACCAAGCCCTCAGCCGAAGCGACCAAACTTTTTAGCGTGCTTGCCGCCATCATGCCCCCCTCCGCACACGCACGAGCACATCCTCCCCTCGAACTCGGCACGTGTTTGCCACCCCTCTGCACGCACGCATGTCCTGCTCCCCTTTATGCTCGACGTTATCCACGGATACGTGCATGCCACCATCGTGCGCCCCTCCTCACGCGCGCACGGCCTCCCTTTCGAACTCGACGTCGTTCACGCATGCGTCAAGGTGGTCAAGTTACCCAATACTGGGTGGGCGACGCCGCGACACCCACGGATACACCGACGCGCTCAGCGCGCTCCTCCGTGCCATGGGTTCTATGAGGATGGCTCCACTTGCACTACATCCTTGTGTCACGCCGTCGTTTGTAAGTGCGGATGTGGACGTGTAGGGAACCCCTTGTGGGTGCGATGGCCTGGTTCTTTGATGTGCTCATTGCACTTGGAATTTCGAAATAACTCAGGTAGCCTTGAATCTCACTCTCGTGTCTCAACACGCTGATTGAAAAGGGTTGTACAGACCGGTTAGACCCAAACACGTTGTGCATTCGTGCAGGTCATCTCGGATGAGAAGAAAACGATCGAGACACTCGTAAACCGCTTGTAGCTGGTGAATAAGCACATAATGAGGCGTCTCCGAGTCAGCGTCTACAATGTCATGGATGTTGTCCTCGAGGCTTGATTAGGCTTGATTGGCTGCAACTATCATTTACGATAGAACTTTCAGATGGTGCATGTTCGTGGGCGGTTCGCGGTACCGTCGCTAGCGCTCTCGATCCCGTTCACTGTCCTTTTGACGCTGGGGGTCAGTACCAGCTCCTGTAGCGTCAGCACGCAAGTGCCGATGAATTCTCTTTCATTTTACATTTTGCACACGCTTTGGCACTTTCTTTGGCAGGGAACGTTCAGCATGCCTGACCACAGAAATGAAAACAGAACGCTTCAGAGTAACTGTGAATGGAAGGAAAGGGTCCACCCCACCTCATTGGCGCGAGATCATATGAAATCGAGGACGGGTGCTTCATCCAGGACGGCCAAAGATTGATCCTTGCGGATCAAAGTGATCGATCGGATCGACTGTGCGGTCATAACATTGACCGAACCACAATCGAGTGGCGCCCCTTACTAAGCGAGGTCTCCCGCGGCAGTCCCGCCACACTCACACAACGGTTGCGGCACGCTTCCGGGACATGGCACCGGTCGCAGAATCATCGAGCCTTTTGGAGGCTTCCACGTTCTCACGCTTTCCGCTCTTGCTCGACGATCCTCTTCTTTCTCTTCCTTGGCCCTTCCGGATGTTTCTCGTGTATTCTGCTATTCCAACACAACCTTGCCATTCACGCTTCCCCTAAATCGGTAGTAAATCCCTTTCTGAGTCCTCTTAAACCTCGTGACCAGTCTCTTGCAATGGTGTGAACCACAAGGGTAGACGATGAGATATCCTCTTTAGGATTTGCCGAGCGATGGTCACCAGTCTAAGTCCTCTTTGCAGTTGGCAAGTTGCCCACTGCAGTGGTGTGGCATTGCAAGTTGCTGAAAGCCAATGATGATTGTCGGCAACACTGAGTCAGGCAAAACGGAATTTAGAAGGGCTTTTCAATTTGACAGAGAGAGGTATTGTAGTAGTTCAGGGTAAAAGTAAGTAAGTTTCTCCTCTCCTTTGTTAGCTCCTTATAAACATCCATCACTAGAATCATGTGCAAGTACATAGATCGCGATCTCCTGTGGTATGATGTAGTGTAAGGTACTTACAGTTGCCTTATTGGCGAACATGAACATTTGCCAATTGTCACATGATGGCGGAGCCACAAATGCTGATGCGCTCAGTCCCTGCTATATGCGAGTGAGAGGACTAAGAGCTGAGAGGGTTCGTGAGGCGGAGCACTTCTGGGCTGGAAGCACGGGAAAGGAAGTTGCCTAATTGGGTGCTCCGGTCACACGGGACCGGCGACGGCGGAGAAGGGCTTGTAGCTCACTCGGGAGCTAAGCTGGCAGTGGGTGACATGACCAGCGATGGAGAGGTGACAGAGACAACGGGAATAAGACTAGAATGAAAGGAAACAAATTGGATTCGAAGGAGTTATGGTGAGAATGAAGGAGACATGGCTCCCAGCTGGATTCTTACTGTAAACTAAGTACATCTCTAACTAATATACTAGCTACTTGGTCTGTGCATGCTGGCGACCCTATACTACGCTCCTAACCCATTTTGAAGACCTCTGCTGTGGGCGATCAGTCCGCGCTGTCCATTCCACGCGCTGATGCGCCGCCGATGCGGCAGCACGTGCGGATATGCGCAGAGTGACGACTTAGAGCCCAGAGCCCGACACAACGGAGTGCCGGCCTGGCAGGCCAGTGGCGTGGCAACGCGCATGCCACAACCACAGCCACACATGCTCAACACTCACACCAATCTTCCATCGATCGCGCGCCCTCGCCATCTTATCTGATCGCCCTCAAACTTGGCAAGAATACCGAGCATTTGTGGTACGACGCATCCCCAGCGAATCAGGGCGCAGCGGCGCCCTGATCCCCCTCAATCACACCAAAACTGTCTTGGACAGTTTCAAGGCTCTCAAGGTGCGCGCGGGCATCCCTGGCTCAAACAAACGATGCCCCTAACGGGGCTTAGTGCCCCCAAGTCGCCCCTGCCACATAGGAGGGCACCCAATGTTGCGCGTTGTGTCACAAGGCCCAGGAGAGGGCACACAGTGATTGGGCAACAGCGGCAGATCGGCAGATCGGAGAACCCCCAAAATTGGTAGGCAGGTAGATTATAGTAGGTAGTTCACACATACCAAGTAGATAGTTTATTAGTCCACTCTGTCAGTAGTTACAGCCAGAATTCTAGTGGAGGGCTGTGTCCCTCGTATTCTCACCCTTTCTCACTCATTTCCCACTCAATTCCTTTCATTCCTTTTCCTGTCCCTTCCTCTACATCCCCTCTCCAGCCCAAGGTCATACAGCCGACCTCAGAGGAGCTCTAGCGTGAGCTCCGACCCTTTGTTTCCATGTTGCCAGTCCAGTGTGGCTGGAACATCCTGTTTTGGAATCCATTCTCACGCCCGGAGGTACTCCGACCTCGCAATCCCAAGCAGCCTCAAGTTGCTCGCTTGCGTGCATAGCAGGGACTTGGCGCATCAGCACGCCCACTCCTGGACCTTGCAACAGTACGCGTGACGTCCAGTGCTGCCCTATGTGGCAGGGGCGACTTACCAGAACTAGTCCTACTCGGGGGTATCGTTTGTGAGTGTCCAGGATGCCTGCATGTGCTGTGAGGGCCTGGGAGACCACTAGAGTGGTTATGGTGTTATTGAGGGTGAACCCAGCAACGCCACGCTCCGATTTGCTATGAGCATGTCATACGACCTCTGCTTAATATTCCTGCTGAGTTTCAGGGTGATCAGAGTGGGTGGAGAAGGCGCATGGTCATCAGAATGAGGGGATGAGTCAGAGGGGAGGTTGGAGCGTGCACGTCGCTGCTCCGGTGGTCCGGTGGTCTGTCGCTCTGCTGCGTTGGACTCCTGTCTCTAAGTCCTCACTATGCACATATCCGCACGTGCTACCGCACCTGTGGTGCATCAATGCTAGTATGTAGGTATTGTTATAACAGAAGAACTTTATGCCTCTTGGGCTGCGACACTCAGATATTGAGTTGCAGATACTATATTTTGAGTATGATGGGAATCTGGACTTGCACATGGACATGCTACATCAGGAAAACCCGAAGGTGCTTTTTACTGCTTAATTCTGCTTAACTGTTGAAAAAGCAGCAAAAAAGCAACAAAAAGCAACAGAAAGCACTGCTTATTTTAAGCGAGCAGTGCTTGAAATCTGTAGATCTCATTAGTTTCAAGCATTATTCAAGTGTGTAAGGAGGAAAAAGTAAAAAAAAAAGATAGATTCAAGTGTAGAAAAAGAAAGATCAAAGCTAACTCAAGTACAAACTAAAGTCTGACTAAGCATAAGGTAAGGGCAATAAGCACAACTTCAGGACAAATTTAAAGTACACTCAAGTATAGTTTAAGCACCACAGCATGGGTATTAAGCAAAGGTAAGAAGAAAAAGTAGTCTTTAAGTAAATTTAAGTCCAGCTCAAGTACTGAGACAAGGACAATAAGTAGCCCTCAAGTACGGAGACAAGGACAATAAGTAGCCTTCAAGTACTGAGACAAGGACAATAAGCATAAATTGGCTGTCAAAAGCATTATATTGGGTAATAGTAACAAGCACCTAACACAAGTGCATTAATAAAATCTAATTCTATGATCTAGATATTTATATATAATGCTGATTAATTAGTCATCAGAGTCAGTATCATCTCCGAGAAGGCCACGCTCATCCTCATGTTGATCAAGAGATGTATGAACTGTTATATCTTTCCTTTTATTCTTTTTTGCAATGCTCTTTGCCTTATTAACGACATCCTCAAACCTTTTCCCATTCGAAAGATTCTTCCTAATTGACCGGAGGTACCCATTTGCTGCTTCCCCCCAATTTGTGTGGCTGAATTCTGTTTCCTTCGTCGCATTTGTCTTCAGAATTGGGCTTGATTTTTTTGCTTTGGTAGCAGTGGCCACACTTTCGCAAGTGATAGACCCATCCTGCCACAATGTGAGTGCACGTTCAACCTATAAAAGTAAGGTTAGTTCCGAAACACGAACAAAGGGAATTAAATATCATACCGCACATGCAGAAAGTGCAAGTGCAACAGAAGGATGGTTGGGTTCTCCGACACTTAATACAACTGCAGCACCAGATATTGCAGTGCAGTGCGTAGCCAAGGTTTGAATGATAAGTGATCCACCGAAAATTCCCTTTCGCTTCGTCTACTGCAAAGTTAACACATGCTACGCTTTATACAAAGCAAAACAGATAACTTGCTTCGCCGTTCTTTTGGTGAACCTCTGCATAAAGGAATGTGTAATCCTTTAAAGCCGACATTGCAAGTTCCTTGCACGTGTCGTCTGATTCATGTCCATTCTCAACGAGATAAGCTGAAACGATCATAATTGCGGAAGTAGCCAGTCCACCACGCCATTCGATTGCACGTTGATCAGCCTACAATAAAATAAGTGGGGTTTAAAGCTAGCAAAACAAAAATGAAAGACTTACGACGTGAAAGACAGGTCCACCCACTTTTACTGTGTGCAAAACAGTCGCGCCGTACGTATAGTCCCAGACACATTGCATAAGCAACACAGCGTCCTTGTCCTTGATTATCCAAGCGTTATCTGTATCTCGACCGCCAGATATTGAAGGTAGGTGGTCATGAATACGCGCCGCCATCGAGCCCATCTAGACAGCCAGGTGGGAGGTCTGCATTAGTGGGCCTTGCCGCCGCCACTCGCTTTGGTGGTTGTGATGCATCCTCAATTTTTACGATACCCTGCTGTGTCGTCAGTACTGTGTGGCAGTATGGCATGTGACTTACCGCATTTGTGAGCCGTTTCTTTCCCTTGATTGGGCTAGATAATGCGGCGTCACGTTCCTCTGTTTCGTCCTCCTCCAGAAAGCCACAGCTCATGTTGTCATCGCTTGTGGGTTCCTTTTTTGTTACCACGTTGTTCTCAACGGCAACAACCACAGCATTTGACGAGGCTGTAGTGTGGGAGGTAGCAACACAGGTGGTGGCGCGGGAGGTGGCGCGGAGGTGGCATGGAGGTGGCACGGGAAGTGGCAGCACGGGAAGTGGCGCTGTGGGAAGTGGCAGTGTGGGAAGTAGCAGCACGAGAAGTGGAGGCAGCGGGCAAAATAGCATGAGAACCTCCAGATTTGGTTTTTGACACGAGACCAGATTTACTCTTGCTAGTATTTACCGAACTGAAACCGTCGTAATTTTGGTGAGGATCAGTAGCGAACTTCGCATTGGAAAGGAAAACAGTAAACGCACATATCACAATTGTAAGCCTAATAAAACAACCATCAGATGCATATTAGCGTCATCCTCTTATTGGTCTGGTGGCGTACTGACCTTGCTCTGATCCTTGCGAGTATCAGGCTCCTCACGACTGGCTTTGATAGCCTCTCTGATCGTACTTTCGCCGCCCTTTGCTTTTTCTTTGGAGTTGGATCGTCCTCGTCCTCCTCGTCCTCATGTGCCGAGGCCTTCTCAAGTTCAGTGTCTGGTTCGTATTCGTCATCCCTACCAGTAGATGCCTGACTCGTAGGTACGTCAATTATTGCATACGTCCTTTCAAGCCTCTTCCAGTGTTCTTCGGTGTTGGCGAGGCATCCTCGACATCGGTTAACCCATCATTTGATGAATCCCAAGGCGGAACAACTTGATCCCTAGACTTGGTTGTAGTTGACCGACTGCCTGCACTCCCTTTTTTTGCTATGTCGTACATCAATAAACCAGTTCTTGTGGATCAATGTACTAAACTTACGACGCGCACGTTGCATCGGGGCCTCAACAATTTCAATATCATCTTTGCCTTCACCTGATGTATCTCTTTTTGCTTCTGTCCGCTCTAATGTCAGGTAATTATGACGACACAGGTCATCAAAAACTCACCAGTCCGAGTTGAGTGACGACGTGGAGGACGCTCCTTCCTCTTTGGTGTTTTCGCAAGGTTGTTGGATGTACGCTGGGGGGCCTGAGGCGTGTGACTAGCCAACTCGACAGTCCCTGCAGCAGTAGCTGCTCGCTTTTTTCTGGGGGGCGGTTCAATCTCATTGTCTGCGTCTTGTTCCATTACCTGATGCGTTGCCCCTTCAGAAATATCAGATCAGTTCGGCACTGGGGGGGAAAGGGTGGAATTACCGGGACGGCTCCGAGGATGGGCACTTCCGGCATTGACATCGTCAATGGCCATCTGATCTTCCAGTCTTGCAATCTCTGCTATACCTTCATCCCTCCTCCGCACAGCTGCCTCTTTTTCCTGTCGCAAACGCTCCCTATCTTGTTCCACCTCAGCCTTGGTACGCCTGGTTTTCTTAACAATATGTCCAGGGTGTTTGTTGGCATTGGTGGCTTGTGTGACGGGACGAGCTGATGGGGGCGCCATCTGGAGGGGGCGAGGAAGGGTGGTTGTGGCGTCAGAAGAAGTGTGGTTGTGGCGTCAGAAGAAAGAATTGTGGCGTCACATTTATTTCTGTAAAGTCCGATGCGGGAAGTTCCGATTATAGATTACGTAGCAGCTGCGAGTCTGCACATTCTGAGTTCACATCGTGTTCTGACGCATGCGGAAGGCATTTTATTTTATTGTGAATCTAAAACATTGTAGTGTTCTGTATAAAATGACTGGGGATCGTTCAAGAGACAGTACAGGTGTTACCACCATCGTAGAAGATGGAACTTGCAATAAAGCGGAGGGGATCAAGGAGGAAGAGACGGATGTGGATACAATCATTGTCGGTGTCAGAGAACGTGACAAAGAGGAAGGCATAATTGATGATGACTCACTCGAAGGGCTCTCGTTAATCATGCTCCGTCTTGAGAAGTGTATGAGGAAGCAGTTGCGGAGGTGGTAAATGCAGTGAGCCCTTGATGCGTTGGAAGCGAGCGTCAGAGATATATGTGGACAGAAGGCGGTGAATGCAGTGAGCCCTTGATGCGTCGGAAGCGAGCGCCAGAGATTAATACATCAAATGAGGTTTCTGGGCCCTCAAGAAAAGCTATCGACTGCACGGAAGGAATGGGAAGCCCGCAGAATTAATGATTCGTAGGTGTCATGTGTTTCGGGTGCCCAAAGGGACTCTCTGATAGAAGGGCTTGCACGCGACGGTGTAAGGGTGCTCGGATTCAACTCGTTGACTGATGGCAGGCGGCATCATTAGCAGTGAGTCCAGAGGACCGATAGGCGAAGGGCTGATGGCCCAGAAGATACAAGAGAAGGGCTTGATACGGATCGGGAAGTGGGATGTCCTCGGCAATCATCATCATGGACAGAGACGGAGTACTCTCTATGTCGGAAGGAGAGGATAAGGGAAGGGCGTGCCGTAGTCGAGTTCAAGTCTCAAAGTCCTGCTCGGAGCTTGATCGAAAGAAACGATAACTCACTGGTATTCTATCGTGGCATGGCTATAGTTAAGGGGCGAAGCAAACACGGTTCTGCACCGCATTCCAATGGGGGTCCTTCTAGTGAAAGCCTGGTGGTTAGCCCGCTCTGTCAACTCAACGGTATTTCTCCGTGATCCCATACCAAAGCACGTTGACCGCTGCAAAGAGCCAGCACAGCCACTAAAAGACGTGCAGATCGGCGACGAATGTAAGGGGAGTGCTGAGATTGAAGAGCAAATAGCGAAGATAGCGCCGAGTCTTCCGTTCCGACTCCGACGTAGCCTGGGAATCAGATCACCAAACCCATCAACCCATCAAACCAACCCCCATCATCCGGTTCATAGCTTACAATGCCCCCCCATCGTGGCGACCGAGGACGCCAGCGACACAACCCCACCCAGCTTCCATGTACTTTCACCGGGTGTAGTCGGTTGTTTAAAAATGTATCTGGACGTACCCAACATTTTCGCGCACATCACCATGCACAGGCAGCAACACGTTCAGAGCGGCGTTCACCTCTTTTAAACAGAAATAGTGTGCCTGCAGATGCAGTGGGCGACATTCTGACAACTGAAGGATCTTCAACCCGACAGCCCTCGCCATCGACTTTCCCCCATTTCCCCGAGGAACGTGGTTCACCACCTCTTAATTCTCCTGTGCAGTCACCAATCTTCCATCCGTTGATACGCCAAGTCCCCGCAGTGCGCGCGAGCGAGCAACTTGAGGCTGCTTGGGATCGCGAGGTCGGAGTACCTCCGGGCGTGAGAACGGATTCCAAAACGGGATGTTCCAGCCACACTGGACTGGCAACACGGAAACAAAGGGTCAGAGCTCACGCTAGAGCTCCTCTGAGGTCGGCTGTACGACCTGGGACGAGAGAGGGGGTATGGAGGAAGGGACAGGAGAAGGAATGAAAGGAAAAGACTGGGAAATGGGTGAGAAAGGGTGAGAATACGAGGGACACGGCCCTCCACTAGAATTCTGGCAGTAACTACTGACAGAGTGGACTAATAAACTATCTACTTGGTATGTGTGAACGACCTACTATAATCTACCTGCCTACCAATTTTGGGGGTTCTCCGATCAGCCGATCGGCCGCTGTCGCCCGATCTCTATGTACTTGCTCTTGGGCCTTGCGACGCGACGCGCGACGTTGGGCGTCGTCCTACGTGACAGGGGCGACTTGGGGACACTAAGCCTCGTTGGGGGCATCGTTTGTTTGAGCCTAAAGTGCCCGCGCGCGCCTTGAGAGCCTTGAAACTGTCTAAGACAGTTTTGGTGTGATTGAGGGGGATCAGGGCGCCGCTGCGCCCTGATTCGCTGGGGATGCGTCGTACCACAAATGCTCGATACTCTTGCTGAGTTTGAGGGCGATCGGATAAGATGGCGAGGGCGCGCGATCGATGCAAGATGGGTGTGAGTTGAGTTGAGTGTGTGTGGCTGTGGCTGTGGCACGCGCGTTGCCACGCCACCGGCCTGTCGGGCCGCCACTCCCCTGCGTCGGGCTCCTGGCTCTAAGTCGCTGCTGAGCGCATTTCCGCGCATGCTGCCGCATCGGCGGCGCATCACCGTTGATGTCCTAAGTCGCGGCTGTCTGCGTTAGCAAACGACTCGGAACCTTACCCTGGGTTCGGGAGGTAGTATTAGTGACCGATCTACGAAACCCTGCTGTTCCACACGCTAGTGGACGGAGTTCCGACTGCACGGAGTCGGAGGGAACTGCCTGAACGAACTCCGGTCGCACGGGACCGAATGAATACTATACTGATGAACTCCGAACACACGGGCTCGAGGTTATACGTTAACGGAACCGGCTCCGACCACACGGGATCAGAGTTAATACGATACGATACCTGCTCCGACCGCACGGGATCGGAGTGACGCGGAACGACTTGCACGGAAGTCGCTGGTGGTGTGGGTCGTCGGACCGGGTATGGTGCGCTCGGACGGAGGTGAGAATGTAAGAGATGAGAGGGGAAGTCGCTGTTGTGATCGCTACTGGTCTGCTGTGACAGGGAATAATAGGATACTCGTGTGGAGTGCGACTGACTAGCTCTGGGGCGATCGACTAGCTTAGTTGCCTGTTCTACCTAAGGTATCCGACTCTTTATACCAGTCGGGGTGGTCTGTGCGTCCTCCGCTCTAAAACTCTCCCTGCAGCGCGCCATTACTCTCGCCTACGCTGTTGCTCTGCCTACGCCCGCTCCGACGCTCGTCAACCTCCTCCGATCTGTATTAGACTTGATTGGGTGTGTCTTCCTGCTCGCTCCGGGCGCTGTCCGCCTTGGCCCGACTCTTCCTAGCAGCGTTGCCAGGAGTGCGACCTCCGGTGGACTCGGAACTGCTGCTCTGTGAGTTCGGACTTCCGGTCCTTGCAGCCGCTCAACCTGTTGTCGACATCACGCGAACTCGACTCCGGAACATAGTCGCTCTGGGTCACTGAGCTCCGACCTCAGATCCTCGGATCGTCGGCCTCGGACTTGTAGGCCTTCGACCAGGCCTTCGAGCTCGTCCAGGTGCCGCCGAGAATAGGAATCGCTACGGGGAAACTCGCTCCTGTTGTTTCCGGATCGGCCCTTGCTCCTGGATGACTTACAATCGACGTCGGAGTTCCGCCCGGTACTCGTGACCGCTGACTTCACTTCCTGCGCCGTCGATCGGTCCGTCCGCTCCGCTGGGAGCCTGGCCCGTCCTGGACTTCTAAGTAGCTGTTCCTGTCGATCCTAAAGCGGCCCTGGCCTCGGTCCTCGTCCTGCACGCTCCGAGCGTCCCGGCACCTCCTCCGCTTCGAGGCACACGGACTGCTTCTAGGGGGGGCTCCGTTTGGTGCATTCCTGGTGTTTCTGCTCGGATCTGGTTTGGGAGTGGGATTCCTCCGACTCTCTCTGTCGTTGGCGTCCGCTCCGCTCTGTCTCCTCCGCTCCGGTCGGAATACGTGTACAGCCGGTGCTGCAGCGTATCACCGTCAACTCCAGGCTATTCTCCACCTCCTAGTCCTCAGCATTTCCCTCAGCCAATCCATCCTGAACCTGTATCAAGAGTTTATCATCCGTTGATTAATGGTAAGTCTTTTCTCACGAGTACAGCATCTTTATTTCGGCCGTCTGACCCACTTTTCAGGGGAACCTTGTGATAGAGAAGGCAACTTTTTGCCACCGAATACTCCTCCTCCTCCCCGTCGTAATTCCGATCCAGATGATTGGACACCATACCGAAACCGGGTTGAGTTTGAGACGGCTGAATTTCTCTACTGTCGAGCCCAAATGTCGGCATCTAATATTGATACGTTGTTTGATCTTTGGGCGTCGACACTCCTGGAGCATAACCTTACACCTCTGTTTGCCAATCATTCCGATTTGTATGGTGCCATTGACTCGACTCCCTTAGGCGATGTGCCATGGCAACGCTCTTCTCTGCGATACGCCGGAGAGGTTCCTGATGGCGATGTCCCTCAGTGGATGTCTTCGGAATATGAATTCTGGTTTCGTGACCCACGCCTCATCGTGCAGAACATGGTTAGCAACCCCGACTTCAAAAATGACTTTGATACCGCACCCGTTCAGATCTTTGACGATAGTGGTTCTCGCGAATACAAGAATTTTATGTCTGGAGATTGGGCTTGGGAGGAAGCAGTACGTCCTTATGGGTCCGGTTCTCCTTTTATCTCGTTGACATCTACTTGAGGATGAAATAGCAAAAGTCCCTGGGACGCATGGGGCTATGCTCGTCCCAATCATTCTTGGAAGTGATAAAACGACCGCCTCTGTAATGACGGGCAACAACCAGTTCTACCCCCTTTATTTGTCAATCGGCTCCATTCACAATAATATCCGTCGAGCACATCGTGGCGGCATTGCACTCGTTGCTATTCTCACAATTCCGAAAAGTACGTATTTTTGTTCCATTAAGACTCGTAGTTACAGTAATTGACGCGACGCAGCCGACAAGGCTCATGCGAACGATACCAAATTTCGAAAATTCCGAAGACAAATTTTTCATTCGTCGCTCGGCAAAATTCTTGAAACTCTCGAACCCGGAATGGAAACCCCAGAGATTGTCCGCTGTGCTGATGGTCATTTTCGACAAGCTATTTACAGTCTCGCAGCCTACATTGCAGATTACCCTGAGCAAGCTCTCCTCGCCTGTGTCGTACAGGGGTGGTGCCCACGGTCTGCCCTTTTTGACGCCTGTTGCATGACTCGTCTCATTAGTAATATAGATGTACTGCGAAGAACACCAACCTTGATGGCGAGGGTGGGCGACGCTCCCGTGAGCATACCGAAATGATCGTGAGCACATTGGAATTAGGGCCTCTATGGGTGGGGTATGGTCTTGTCGGAGATATTGTGGTATATCCCAGTCCATTTCAACCTCAGGCTGTCTGCTAATTGCGAGTATGATCAGCCTTTTACGAATGATTTTCCACGAGCAGACATTCACGAACAAATTGCACCAGACTTACTCCATCAACTTATCAAGGGCGTATTCAAGGATCACCTAGTCACTTGGGTCGGGGACTATCTGGTTGCAACATATGGTCCAGCGCAATCGAACCCGATCCTTGATGACATTGATCGTCGGTAAGTTGAAATGCGATATATCTGGTTTATACGATTTCAATACCGGTCATTTAGAATTGCTGTAGCACCTCCTTTCTCTGAATTACGTCGATTTCCCCAGGGCCGAGGATTTACCCAATGGACCGGCGACGATTCAAAGGCTCTTATGAAGGTATATACGACTTAGATGATCTTATGAGTCATTAACTGCAAAATTGATAGGTATATCTTCCCGCCATCGAAGGCTATGTCCCCCGTGATATCTTGCGGGCATTTCGGGCATTCTTAGAATTTTGTTACATTGCACGGCGGAATGTCATTTCCGAACAAACTCTGACTGAACTACGAGACGCGCTCGAACGATTCCACCGATATCGGGACATCTTTGAAGTACTTGGTATTCGTCCTGATGGCTTTGCACTTCCGCGGCAACATTCAATGACTCACTATTTCTCGTTGATTCGGGCGTTTGGTGCGCCCAATGGGCTTTGTTCATCAATTACTGAGTCAATGCATATTCGGGCTATCAAGAAACCATGGCGGCGTTCAAATCGCTACAAGCCTTTGGGCCAAATGTTACTCACAAACCAACGTCTCGACAAACTAGCCGCTGCTCGAATGGACTTCACTGAGCGTGGTATGCTCAATGGTACATGCCTCTCTACAGCACTGGATGCTATTGGTATGTTTTCCATTCTATGATATTCCAACGTTCGTTCTTACATTTCGTCACCCTAGAAAAACTGCGAGACGAAAATGACGTCGACCCAGAAAATGATGCTGATGACAGAAGGGTGCACAACAACGACAACGCAATCGTCGAGGGCCCAGCAGTCCAGGCTTACGTAGAACTCGCACGAACTATTCGTAAGTTCACGTATCTTAATCGACAAACTCCATTCCGAGATAACTGTTCACAGAATACAAACGTAACGTAACCGACCTCGCCAAGGAAATCCACCAGCCTGCATTACCAGAACTCATACGGCGGTTTTTATACGATCAACTGTATCCTGAAAGTAGGATCACTTCAAGCGATGTATGTTTGGACGCCTGTCCTATATTCTCTGGGATCATTTCAGTTTATACCTCTGCTGCCGCCACATACTACGCTCCAAGTGACCTGAGTGGTGTTGGTGGCATGCATCGAGAACATATCCGAGCAACTCCGTCATGGCGACAGGGTCCCCCTCGTTATGATTGTGCCTTTGTCAACTCCCGCCCAGAACTTGATGGCATGCGCGGCCTCGACGTCGTCCGTATCTTGCGCTTCTTTTCGCTCAATTTCAGGGGTGTGACCTATCCCTGTGCCCTTGTACGCTGGTTTTCCCTTGTCAGCGATGAGCGTGATGAAGATACTGGAATGTGGATGGTACAACCAGCCGTAACAGATGATGGCTTGCCTGACATTTCGGTTATCCACCTCGACTGCGTTGTCCGTGCTGCACATCTACTTCCTATCTATGGCGACAACCCTATCCCATGTTCCATCTCACTTCACGACACTCTTGACGCCTTTGTTGCGTTTTACGTCAACAAGTATGTTGACCATCATGCATTTGAAATCGCCTCATGAAGTCATGTTTGCGTATCCCCTCGCCTTTCCTTCTCGCCTTGATATCGTCACAATATATTTCCCTGCATTCGAAACAGCCTTTATCGTTGGTGACTCGCAAATCCACCATTACCCGGCTCCTTCGCACATAGTACGTACGAGGAGGCACAAACTGGATGTACAGTACCTCAACACGTATTGGACGCCGCAACAAATCAGAGCAATCTCCTGGGGCGCGATCCTATTTAATATGACCGTTCATGATAACGTCGCAATGGGCTCACAGGACCAAGCAGCAAACGGAGACGGGATGCGATGCACAGGGAGGTTATTGAGACTTGTCAGACATGACTCCTGTATTGCTTTTATCGACGATTTGCCAGTCTAACTCTTCCGCTGTTGTCAGCAACTCTGATAGTGAAAATGAATAGGAAATTCTGGTCACATCGTCCAACGATTTAAGACGGCAACCCGGGCAAGCGTGGGTGGAAGCATCAGGACACCATCAAGGTCGAGTCCTTCAATGCGTGAACTCAAGGGAGACAGTCGAGCAGCCCCTCAACGTTAACACGCCACAAGTGTCCCCATTTTTTTTTTGTCCTTATCACCCTACGTAGTCATTCCTCCGCATCTTTGGGATACGACCCCGCCCGCGCCCACAACACCACTGCCGTGACTACACGTTAGACTCGTGGTATGTAACTCGTATTCGGTATTCCCGCAACATATCCCCCATTCTTCTGACGTCAGACCAGCCCAGTCACGACGACTACCGCGACGATCGCGACGGCCACGGCCACGGCCACAACATCAACACTCACCACTCAGACTCATTCTTTCTAGACGGGCGTCTTTCCTCAGCCACAACGCTCTTGATCACAAACGCCTACGTCCAAGCTCACCGCCAAAACCTCCAATAACCGCAAGGGCTAGCGAAGACCGCCATGATAACCGATCGTGCCACTGACACCGAGTCGGAGACATCGGTGCAAGATCAAAATTCAGAGGGGCAGAGCAATGAGGAAATCGGGTGTACACCCGCTACCGAGCCCAGTCAAAACCAGAAGATCCATGACGACTCGGACAAGGGAAGTGATTCGAAGAGAGAGGTAAACTCATTTCTTTTTTTATACAACTTTCACTCCCTTACCATTCTCCTCAGATCGAGGACCTTATCGCCATTTATAATGCAAACATATTGCGTGACATTGCAGCCAAAGTCGACGATGACCCTTTCCTGGCCATCAAACAACAACAAGAGCGCGTTCGTACGAAGTCCAAAGGTATGGGGTTCTTGAAGAAAGAACAGGAAAAAGTCCTGGGGAACGGCTTAGGAGAGAGAGCGCAGTTACTCGGGTCGACTGATGTCGATCTTACCGTATCTTTACTCGACGCCCCATTCAGAATCTGTCCAACCTGTCCAGATTTCGGGCTGGTCTAGCTCCACTTATTGGGCTCACCCTCGGCAAAAGCCTTACGATTCTTCCGTGTTCTCCTACCACCATCTAATACTTTTTTTTTCTGAACATGAGCTCGTCTGCGTCGAGCGTGATGGTCATTATGGTGGAGTCCTCGCCTCAGGAACCGCACATCGAACGGCACCCGATCACATCCGCTATACGTACATCTCCCACCCTCAAGTTACGAGCAACGGCTGCAGAATTATCCCGATGGCACGTCAACACAGAAGTCTGAGTCACGGTACTCTAATCCCGTCGTCGACGTTGCCAGCACCAGCGAACTGTCCCCA